>JAVRKA010000015.1:8227500-8699628 GCA_034508555.1 Venustoraphidia nigricollis | reverse complement strand
AAGCTTAACCTTCGTATACTCGCGCATTGGTCTCTCAGACCGACAAATCGATAATCCTTTGTTTTCTCAAAAATTAACATCACTGAGACTTTGCGGTTTTTAGTAGCTTCTTAATTTGTTGTTAGGCATTGTTTAGTGTAGCGTGTGTGCTGGTGCCGAGACTCGAACACGCAGTTATGGAATGTTCTAATTGCTACACAAATAATCCCAATCATGATTAATTGTATTATTTTGTTATTCTTGATACTTTCATTTATTAGATTTAAGAGTTTTTTATAATTAACACACGAGAAAGGTTATTTCTGTTATTAAAGTTAGAGTACCAAAAATTATGTTCATTTTTAAGAGACGAAGTTAAAAGACTGTTTCTGCCAAATAAAGTTAAAGTTATATTTTTTTTGTCTGATTTTTTATTCAATTATAACCCTCTTAAATATAATAAATACCAATAATCCTTAAAAAGTGTATAATTAAAATAATACAGACGAGATAAAATCTCGATCTGGGACACCATGCGCGAATATAGGTGTGATGATATTGGGCGCGAATATACAAAGGTTAAAAACAACTACTAAAATAGGTTAAAAATTCCCTGTTAATAAACAGAATAAAATTAAATTTAAATAAATTGACTCTACCAACAGTAATAGATATATTTGCGAAATGAAGCTACTTGCTATATTGTTCAAATTTATTTATTAAAATAAAAAACCCGGGTCGCAGTGCCAAAACCCTGCCGACAATATAATGTATTTGCTTGTATAGGGCCGTGTGGTTTTATACTTTTATTATGTGAAATTAAGTTTGTTTTTGGGCAAAATAAAAAATTTAACCCCTTAATACACCCCTTAAAATAACATTTTTTTTCTTAATTGTAATATTATTGTCAATCTAACGTCTACATTGAATTAAATACACCCTTCAATAAATAAGTCACTATCTGCAAACTAGTGTTTTCATAAAATTTGTAAATCCGGTCCTGTCTGGCCGATTTTATTAAAATTTTGGGGACACTTTTTAATTACTACCAAAGGGTTAAATTTCAATTTTGAAACGATTCGGAGAATTTTTTCGGTATTTTGGGGCCCAAAAAACATTTTTCAACCCCTAAAAACTACCCTTAAAATAACCCGATTAGGCCCATTTTAAATAGGCTTCTTGCGGTGATGGATTTCAACACGTGGTCCAAATTTCGTTGAAATCAATTAACTCTTTCGAAAGTTATTGCGCGTACACACACATATATATATATATATATATATATATATATATATATATATATACATATATATATAAACATTTTTAAAAATGGTGCCAAAGTGTTTAGGAGGTTATGAAACGTCGAGAAATTTTAGTCCGACCCCTAGGTCCCGCCATCCGACCGACGCCAATAGTGTATGTTGCCATATGGCAAATACACTAATAACAACGTTTCAACCACTTTTGCGGTCCTTTTCAAGTTTAAAAAAAATAACAACTGTTATTTTTTTTAAACTTGTAAAGGACCACAAAAGTGGTTGAAACATTGTTATTTATTTCAATAAATAAATTTGAACAGTATAGCAAGTAGCTTCATTTCGTAAGTAAAATTAAATTTAATTTATTCCAAATTTAAAAATTCGTTGATAGAATACAAACAAACTGCTACTAAAAACTTTTTAACTCTGATTTGAATTTATCGATTCATTCATTCGATTGTCGAAAATCATTCAACTAGCAACCTTTCAGATATTAAAATCAACGATTATTCCCAACTCTATTGGTGAGGCTTCAACTCCACGAGCCTCTTCTTTGACTAGACGTCACCGACCAAGATTTACAATCCGTTGAAATAATATTCATAATTTGTTAACATAGACGCTGATGCCCTCAGATGTTGAGCGTCTATAAATCTCTCTCTAATAATCTGTTAACGAAAAACTACATTTTCATGTTGGCATTACTTTATTATCATAGTTCCGTCAACTTAAAAGTAATTCATCTTTGAATTATTGTCCATTTTTAGATTAACCCAAGAATAGTTTAAAAGACATTTTGAATATTAAGACAAATATGGACAATATGGCTACCCTAAAATATTCATAATATGTCAATTAAGAGTCAGTTTGTCTGGTTAGTGTTGGTTACTCAACAAGCAGTTCTACCAACATTAATAATACATGTATAATTCCCCAATCCTTGCGCCTTGGGTATATAACATTGTTAATGTAAGAGAAGCATATCTACCCCATATTATATACATAGATATCTGTGGTCATCAGGCAAAAGAGTCTATCTCACACTTAAGATCAAATAAGAAAGTAGACCATAGTATGTCAGAATTTCACAAGTGGGTACTGGGCATCATAGTACGGGTTTTACCCGGACAAGGTATTCTAAAACCGGATCTCTGACAACCCTGACGATAGGCAGGCACTTGACTTTTAATATCGCAGAGGGACTCGCTGTAGAACGGTGTCTAAGGGACCCGTCTCAGAATGTGAAGGCTCTAATTGACCGTATCAAAAATACACAAAGCTTATCAAAAATTTAACATTAGTGATTTTGTGTTTTGACCACAGATATACAGAAGGTAGAGCTCTGACTGACCGGCCGACAAGCCAAGTAGCCTGAGGCTATTGTAAACCTTACAACGGCCGTGTGTATACTTCCAAGCCAGAATACACAGTCTCTCTGTCGTGTGTGTATGTGTGTGTGTTTTGTGTGTATGTAGTGTGTACCTATCCCGCTTTGATCTGCTGCAAGAGGCAATTAGCCCACCCGCTTTTCACTTAAGCTCACATCACACTGTCAGATCAATAGGCTATTTATTTTGTCTTAAAAAGTTTATATCGTTAATATTAGTTCACAGGAATAATTTCGCTTAAGGCAGTTGTCGTGGTTAAGGCACACCGTCAGAAAATTCTTAATTTTTGTATACTTATTAAGGACATGATAATACAATTACCCTGAAAATTTGAAGTCGATCGACCGTATATAATCCGAGATAAATTCAATTAAAAATTGGATAATTAACATTGATTGTATACGATCTCTGTAGTTCTGAACCAGTTTCTTATTTATAAAAAAAGAACTAACTGTCAGAAACTTTCCAAAAACTGACAGTCTTTCAATGCATTTGTTATGAGTTTAAAAAAAATAAGAATTTTTTTTGACCGTCTAATTATTTATAAATAACGGTTTAAAGTTCAACAATTTATAGAAAAGTATACATGCATATGAATACTGTATGGGTTACGTTTCCACGGGTACAGTCTTGCGTACAAATTATGGGTCACTAAGCTACAAGCTAGTATACTTTTGTGGCGCGTATAATCAATAACTTTTTGACAATATTGTACCACGACAACTACCTTAAATGTAAACATTTTATAAAATAGCACCGAAAATTTTAAATATTTAATTTGAAATGACATCACGAGTCACCATTTTTACGTATTGTGACGTCATTCTTGCACTATACGAACAAGGGCAAATACGGTTCGGTATCGTTTACACGAAGCTCGTTTAGTGTTTACTCACATGTGTGTGTCGTGTGTTTAAATTGTACTGTCTCGCGTCTCGCTCGAGACGCACGTGCAAAATTGTGAACAATGACGTCGTTTTCTGATGAAGACACCGATAAATTGATTGAAATGATTAGACAACACCCTGCGCTATTTAATTCTCAATTTGACGCATACAGAGATGAAAATTTGAAGAATAATATTTCGTGGCCTCTAGTTGTATATAATTTGTTGATAGGCATTCTTCGTTTTGTTTTATAATAATAATAATATAATAGCAAGTCATCGTCTTCTTTTTCTTCCAATAGTAACTTCATAACTGAATGGCTTTCCATTACGCTGTGGATTAATAATTTTCCAGAACACGACACGATTGACTCTAACGACTCAACAAAACTGAATGAACAGAGGTCTTTGGTCTCGGTACACAACAGACCACCGGAGACGGAGACATTTGTCTCGGTCTCCAGTCTCTGCCTTCGGTCTCGGTCTCCTGTCTCTGTCGCGGCGCGAACCGCCACCTTAAGACACAACAGGTTATAGAATTTGCTATATAAAAAATGACGTTATTGTAAGACCAGCTTAAGGTACAAACGCAAGTCGTTGGTTGGTTAGGTTATTTTATGTTAGAACAGGTGTGTTAACAATCATTTTATTATTATTAAATTTGTGTTATTACATCATTGTCTTTGTCTGCCAAATGTATAGGTAGGTAAACCTACCTGTTCTTTGTTGATTCAGAATGTTTGAAAAATAACCGGCTGTCTTTAATACGTTAAATCAAAAGATTATAAGTCGGCACAAAAACAATGTATTAACGTTCATGTTTCAAATAAAACAAAGTAGAAATATGCCTCGTTTAAAGTCGACCAGTTAAGCACTAATCAATACCTTAAAAAAATTAAATCGTGCAGTTTACATCACACAACACAGAAGTGAAAAATACTTTTGCAAAATCTACATTCGTCCCAGTGATTCTAGTCAGCGATCTGAAACGCAAATTTTCAGGTGAGCAAAGCTACACAGTTCAAAAGAATTGCTTCTTTCTAATAATTATAATAATGCGTTTAACGTCCGTTTCTCGACTTTATGTCATAACAGACGCCATTCGTAACATCCATCTACAACTTCCCGTTATTTTCTACATTTTTAAAACTTCAACTTAAGTAATAGCAATGGGCGAATGAAGGAATTATAGGAAATCAGGATAAGGTTGGTAATTTTTGAACTAGGAGTTTGATACGTAATCGACCATGGCCTCGAATAAGGAACCATCTTGATATTTATCTGGAATTAATTGAGGGAAACCATGAAAAACCTCAACAAGTTGGCCGGTACAGAAATTACTGTTTCTCGACGAAAGGTAGTAGGAAAAAGTCCCAGTCACATCTGCCTCCGTTGGGATTCAAACCCGGTACCTCCCGAATGTGAGTCTCGTGCTCTAATGACTACTCCACCCCGCTCGGTAGCTTCTTTCTAATAATATACATAATGATAGCTGTGTAACGCGAAATTAAATAAAACCGTTGTGACAGATATGACACATATATGGAAAAAGCTCCAAAGAAAAAAAATGTCAATCGGTTAAGTAGTGACAGCAGATTAAACGAATTCATTATAAAATTAATAGTGGAAGTTTGTGTGTATATTATTTCATGTAACAGAGTTTAGAGGTGTAACTATGCTGAATTATGCACCATGGTCAACTGGTTTAGTTTACTCTGCACAAATTTGCAAAACGGTTCTGTAATATTATATAACAGGAACTGCACAGATCAAGCAAGCTGGGGGTGATGTGAAATAGACGCTTGTTTTTAGAAGGACGAATATACATGTAGTCCGTGCGAGCGGTAAAGTTGTCCGCTTCACGGAAGATGGTCAATGATAGGGATGTCGGAAGTACCAAAAAGTATCGATATATATCGTATCGATATTTTTTTCAAGAATCGATATCGGTACCGAAATATTTTTTAAAAAATATCGATATATCAGTCCAATTTGAAAGAAATTTAGTATACATATTGCCTAGCTTAATAATATAATCTCAAATAGCAATTAACGAACATTATTTCTAATAAATCAACTAATAAATATTTATCTGAAATGAAAAACAACGATAAGATTTTTTTTTTGTTTATTAATTAAATGTCTAATACATTTAGGAGCAGATAATTTTAGAGATTAATCGAACAATTAATAAAGCCAGGGATGGTGAGCCTATGGGATGCATGCCAGAGGTGACATTCGACAGAAAATTGTTGGTACAGCATGAATTGAGGTGCAAATCGATATAATTAAAAATATTCTAGATGTTGTAGAAATGAAATGAAATAATGCATGTGTAACAATGCCAAGTTTTATTTCAAGTACTGTACCTTTTTTCAATCATTAGTGTATTTGCCATATGGCAACATACACTATTGGCGTTGGTCGGATGGCGGGACCTAGGGGTCGGACCAAAATTTCTCGACGTTTCATAACCTCCTAAACACTTTGGCACCATTTTTAAAAATGTTTATATATGTATATATATATATATATATATATTTATATATATATATATATATTTATATATATATATATATATATATATATATATATATATATATATATATATAGGTATATATATATGTGTGCGGGCTATAACTTTCGAAGAAGTTAATTAATTTTGACGAAATTTGGCATACATGTTGGAATCCATTGCCGCCCGAAGCCTATTTAAAATGGGCCCAATCGGATCATTTTAAGGGTGAATTTTAGGGGTTGAAAAAAGTTTTTGGGCCCCAAAATACCGAAAAAAATCTCAGAACCGTTTTAAAATTGAAATTTAACCCTTTAATAGCAATTAAAAAGTGCCTCTAAAATTTTAGTAAAATCGGCCCAACAGGACCGGACTTACACATTTTTTGAAAACACTAATTTGCAGATAGTGACTTATTTATTGAAGGATGTCTTTAATTCGGTGTAGACGTTAGATTGATAATAATATTACAATTAAGAAAAAAATGTTATCTTAAGGGGTGTATTAAGGGGTTAAATTTTTTATTTTGCCCAAAAACAAACTTAATTTCACATAATAAAAGTCTAAAACCACACGGCCCTATACAAGCAAATACACTATATTGTCGGCAGGGTTTTGGCGCTGCGACCCGGGTTTTTTTATTTTAGTTTGCCCTTATTATATAAAGTTCAAAAGTTCACGTAATAAACTGGCATTGCTACATAAAATTTAATATTTTCAAATCATACTTTTTTGTGGAGTCAGTCAATCTTTGCCAGCAGCTCAATAATTATTAACAAAATCGTAAAATAAACTAAAATTCAAAGTAATTTTGTTAAGATCCAGTCATCTATTCAAAGGCTTCTGAATAAGTATAATTTCTACGCTAAAGTTATAACTAATATTAAAACCAAACAATCATCGCTGTATTAAAATTTAAAAATTAAAACTAAAAGACTGACGGACGAAATTAAAATTTATAAAAGAATAATTATTTATTTAAAATCAAAATTTTATATTGTAAAATTTATTAAGTTTTGTAAAATGTTAATATCATAAAATATTATGTCATTTTGAAATAAAATATTTAATTGCATAATAGCTATAAAACGTCAATTTATTTTATCAAAATTAAAACTAAAATCAAATGTAAAATTTCTAGCTAGCATTTAAATAAAATAAATAAAAAAAAACATTTAATTAATCTAATATATTAATTAAATTTGTGACTCGTTCTTTTAACCATTTCGCGCTTCCACACACACCAAAGAATGGTACGTCAGATGGTAGCAGAGAATCAGGCACTAGATTATCCATTAATAAAACTATTTTTTCTTGTCCGATTGATTTTAGATGAATCTCCAAGGATAAGTGATGGTCACCGCAAGGAGCTTCGGTTGGAACTGGATCAACACAAACAGCCATTACTTTTAAAATTATTAATTTTTTTTTCTAAAATTTCTGTCAAGTCAAGTCGAAACCTTATTTAATGATGCTATGTTTTTACTTTTATAAAATAAAATAATTTACTGCCAAAAAAATTGTTTAAAATTGTCATTTTTTCATGTCTCTGACTACACCTAACCCCTTAAGAAATGTTACAATATCAATTATAAAGTGCGTGAGTGGGCGTGAGTCTCAAAATATCTTAGACGCATAACGGGTATTTATTTTTTGAGGGGTTTTTAAATTTTTTATTTTAGTTTGTTAAAAGTCCCAGATTACTTTTGTATTAGTACACTAGCGCAAACCAGTTGTACTATAGATTCACACCTATGATTAATTAGTGCACGACGCTTTGCTCTGAGAACTAAATAATGGTAGTTCAATTGATTGACGTCCGATGTCGCTACAATACTTTTTATTTTATCTTGCTATTTTTTATTTTGCTTTACGTTCGCACTTTTGACGGTATGTGATTTAATGACATCCGAAAGAGAAACTTGTCTTACGAAAGTTTTGCTTTGCATAACACTAGATAGACCGTAGTCGGGTAGAGGTCGTCTGTTTGTTGCATCTGTGAGAGCCAGTGTTGCATAACATGTGACTTGTATGTTGTTTTCACATCAGTTATGAGGATCGGCGTAATAAGCGGCATCTGGGATGGCTCGTGTTTGAACATCGAGTATGTCAAAAAATGGATCATCGGGTCGGCATCGGTAAATTGGCCACAAAAAAATCGATTGTCAAGCCGTCTACAATTTTTTAATATAACAGAGACTATGGCCCAGCCGCCATCCAATATTTGAAAAAATCCAGCAATTTTATTTACTGCGCATGCGCAGTAGCTAAAATTGGCCGATTTACATGAATGCGCATGCGCAGATGACCAAAAATATGAAAAATCTGCTTTTTGATACAAAAATCAAAAAAACAGGAATGGGGCCATTTTTTCTTTTTTAATTTGAGAATAATTTTATTTAATTTTAAAATAAATTTTTTCTAGTTGTTGCGTGTTATTTTGTACACGGAGTTATATAAGTATGTGGCACTTGCTCGATGTACGAGCACATGCCAACAATTTGGCCATCTATCCAGACGACGCTATTCAGACCGACCTGCGAGGTCGGTCTGAATAGCATACATGGACTGCGAGTCCATGTATGCAGCACACCACTCGCAGCGACGTAGCTGTGTCTTCAGCACAGTAGCAAACAGATGATCATTATATGACCACGTTCTGTGAGCTGTCGTGGAGAACAGAGCCTTTAAAAGACTAAGTTTCACTAATCACGGCCGAGATGCCATTAAAACACGTATCGTCAAAAGTGCGAACGTAAAGCAAAAAAATTAAAATAGCAAGATAAAATAAAAATTGTTGTAGCGACATCGGACGTCAATCAATTGAACTACCATTAATTAGTTCTCAAATGCCACATTAGAGCAAAGCGTCGTGCACTAATTAATCATAGGTTTGAATCAATATAAACTGGATTGTGTTAGTAAGTCACAATGTCGCGTCAACCAAGTTATTAGTACACATAGAGTATCTAATAAAAATAAAAATTAATCTCCGAATGTTAAGCTATATAATATTACGCTTAATTAAAAAGTACAATAATTCTTTTAGTTAATTTGTGTTTATTTTCTTACAATCTTTACAAATACAATAAAAATATAGTAATGCAACATATTGATTCAGATAACGACTAACTTAAAGTTACAAGATTTGCTAAAGTATCCCAATCGTCCATCATCTTGGAGCTCTAGACTCAATTCAAATGTATAATTTAAATTTTTACAGGAGCAGTTTGGATCAAGCATATTGTTTCAACAAAATTAGACCAAATTTTATATAAATATTTCTCGTTTTGAAAACTCGGTTAGTTTTTTATCCTCCGTGGATCCAATGCGGACCGCGATCGGCCTATAGCTAATCCATGGTCCATAATTTATAGTCTATCTCCAAAACGTTAAAAATATTTGTTTTGGCCAACGTAACTTAAACTGGCATCTTTTCTGAAATCGACGTTATTCACGAATGTTTGGAGATATATTAATGTTTGTATGGCTATTTAATTTGTAAATAGAAACCGCCCCACATAAACTAAGCTTAATTTTCAATTTATGTTTGTATAAAGTGTGGATTTTCACTATAGCCTTGTTATTTTAAGTATATTACAACTTAAGGGGGTATTCTCATGTGAACGCATAAATTTTACCTCTTTTTAGGGAATTTTTTTTTAGACGACAATAACATTCAATCATTTTAATTTTTTTATATATTTTTGTTTGTATCTTTAACTGTATAAAAAAAAATTTTTTTCTCTTATTTTACATTTTTTATATACCTTTATATTTTTTTAAATTAAATTAGACACTAAAAAAAAGCAGGTCACTGGTCATGGTAATAGCGGCTGTTCATGTTGTCTGAAATAAAAAAATCGGATGGATCATTGTTCAGTAGGGATGTCGCTATCGTCCCTACCAAAATTAATCAATTTCATTAAAAAAAAATGGCGGACTGTAGAAAAAAGTTTGTTTTTTGTTAAAAATCGTTTAAAAAAATAAGAAAATATTTTTGAAAATAAGCAATTTTGGTACGGACGATAACCATTAATGAGTAGAAGAACATATATAAATTTCAAAGCAATCGGTTGAATACTTTTTTTTTTAGGACCATGACAGTTTTAGAAAGTAATGTTTCCAGATAAATGCGTTTAAAGTTTCAAGAGCCAACAAGTCGCTTATACGGCTCGTCGGCGACTATGAGTTGTAATTTATTTAAAACTCGGAATTTCGGTCTCTATTTTTCACAGCATATTTTCGATAGGTTTCACTATTGAAATATGAAAAAAAAAATCGATTTTTCGAAGTGGTCACATAAGAATACCCCCTTAATATCTTCAAATTTATTATGATATAATTTGTGAATAAATTATTTATACCAAATAAGTAATAACATTGCGTTTTTCACATTTCAAATTTTGTGGAAACATTTCAAAGTTTTCATTTAGTTATAATCAATACGTACCTAAAAAAAAGTTAACATCAGCTTATACAAAAGTTGGCCATTAATGATTAAAGTGTTCCAACACATTGCCGTCTGATATAAAGAACAGTAGTAGTAAGGCAATTTTTAAAAGAATACTTTTTTAACTAGTAGGTAACTGTTTTTATTCTGTAAATGAGTTTTATTTCTAACTAATTTATCGTGTTTATACTTATAATTTTTGTATGTAATTCAGTTTATTGTACCATATTTATTTATGACTTATTCTATACATCTCAAATGTACCATACGGGATTATTATTACTGTAGGTGTGTTGTAAGGAATGCTTAGAAATCAAGTCAAATTGAGATCTGTAGAGCTCGGACGTATACGTACAGACCAACCGACAATTGCTGATTTTCAATCACAATTTTCGAAGCAATTATAAACTCGAATCCATTTAGAAATGGTTACGTTCTATAAAACATAATATCCTCTTTTCAGAAAACAACTATTTGAATGAATTTTCCCCCAATATAAGAGTACGTGAAAGCTCTATTTTTTCAAATTGGAACTACAGAGGCACAAATTGCGACGCATCGTACCGCTAGTTTTGATGTCGTGTCAAACACGAGACTAACAAGTTAAGAAAAAAAATAAAATAAAATTGGTGAAATGCGAACGTCACATTTTCTTAGATCTCCTTCATTCTCCTTTTCACAACACATCACGCTGAGTAATAGCCCCCACTGCCCCTATTTGCGATAGTTTTTATGACCGGTCCCTAATATATCATAGCGCTAATGATTTGTGCCCCTTCCTGTGAGACACACCGATAACTAGAAATGCATATTAGACAGATCAAGGATGCTGTGAGCCACAATTTGTACCTACAATGTAGCTACGTGGTAAAAGCGATTCACTCCACAAATGTTCTGAATGATTTGCATAATGCAGAACGTTAGGAATGTCCTGTCTCGTCTTCGCAACACTTGTTCAATGTACACCAACACATTAGACAGTTAAAGTTTGTGCAATTAACACCTTCAACACACGATTCAAACACACACAATCACACACACATAGTGCATCAGACACGCTAGCTGTTTCTCTTGGATATAGTTACCCATTGAGCTTATCAGATATTCAAGAGTTCTGAAAAACACTTGTATAGTCCAACCGTGTGAAACCCCTGGTCGGCTCTTAGTGCAGATAAAATAAACCAAAAAATTATCTTAAAAATGAAAAAAATCCTTCACTTGTGGAATTTTGGCGATATGTCCCTTTTGGCATAGGAATGAAGAATCCGTAGAGTCCGTAAAAATCCAAAGTGTTTTTGGGAATGAGAGTGATTACATTTTTGGAACAACCAAATATGCCTTGTTTTGTCAAGAAGGGTGTCGTTTTCTATATCTTTTGGATGCTGAATTGAATGAAAGCAATACCAAGGTGACAAAACCTACCCTCACCTACGAAAAAATACATTTATCGAGGAATTTAGTGAAGTTGGCTCATAGTGGAATGTTGCATTTTTTATGTGTGTTAATTATTCTTGTTACATTTAAGAGAAAGACGGTCAACATCTGAGATTATCAGCGTCTAGCGTTTATTTTATTTAATAGAGCATATGCCTTCAGGATGATCTCACAAATTTTACTTCATTTCAGTAGTTAAAAAATATATAGCTCTGGTTCTAAGTTTAGAACTCAAATATCACAAAAGAAGTTGGTTAATATTTAAAATTACGTGCAAACTACGTATTTAAAAAAATCTAAAGTAAATAATAAAATTTTGAGTTCGGTACCAATTTAATAAAAGTATATAAGTATGTAAAATGTTCTAGTAATTAAATTGGTGCCGACCTTGAATTTTAATTATTTTCCTGTTTTTAGTAGCTTTTTTGAACGAGATTAAATTTTGTAAGTTTTTTTTATTTATTATTTATATTATCATTAATTACATTTTTTCAGTAGCCTTACACTGTATGGAACATAAAAAACAAACAATGACTTTTTTTTGCCCAGCAATTTAAAAGAAAACTAATTAGTGTGAATAGTTCATAGATATAATTAACACATTTTTAAATTTATAAGATATTTTAGTTACAATTAGATACAAGTTATTGTAAACGCAATACCTATTTGAATTTAATTTTAATATTTAATTAATTATATATCATGTATATTATTTCACTCTTTTTCTATACCTTGGAGTTCAGAGCGTTTTTATGTCCGCTTCTTCATTTTCATCTTTGTCATAATTCACAGTTTTAGCTTGGGTAGCTTCATCTGATTTTGTGACTTCTTCATTGTCCGTAGTAGTAGTTTCTTCCTCTGGAGGCTCCGTCACTTGATAAGTACCTTCAGATTCTATGAACTTGATAAGTGCTTCAAACGTATGCACGCCGTTATATTGGATGGGATCTTTATTGCCTTTTACGTAAAATTTCAATGTTGGTAAATAGTGTATTTCAACATGCTCTAATTCGTTAAGATCACTATTTACTTTGGCTATGACGACATCATCACGCGACCTTAAAAAATAAAAACAGTTATAATTTTGAAGTACTGAATTTTAAGAATTCCTTTTATAAAATATTTGAAGATTAAAATAAACGTTTTAATTCCCCGACATCTAACTAGTTCCCGGACACGTATTTCTATTAGTGTATTCAGTAGAAGGCACTACTGCTTCCAAAAAAGGATGGCTCTGTAATGCGACATTAACTTACAAAAGGGTATTCAGTACAAGGCTATAGTTCTTCCAAACAAGCACGGCATTGCAATGCAACATACTGTTTCTTTTGTGTGTTCAGTAGCAGGCAGCACTGCCTCCAAACAAATACGGTTTCGAAATACAACATAAACTTACAAACGTGTGTCGAATTAACGTCTGATGTCCTCGAATCATAGACGGAATCGCAATGATATATAAGTATTAATTCTATGAAAGAAAACTGTTGTCAGTTTGAGGCCATAATGAATTTGTCAAAAAATTGAAGTAACGTTGCACAGAATGCTCACATTGCACTCTACCAGCCGACGAGAAACTTTGCAACTTGTGAGAAACAGAAATCGTGTCACCCAAAGCAAAAATCGTGCAAAATTCTGGCAATCAAATTAATTTAATTGCAGCGACATGATTAAGTACTGCTCCAGTTTTTCTTTCTACAGATAAAATATGTTTGCAAAGTCGGCCATTTCATAATCAACAACCTAGTTTGTGTCCTCTTTGACAAAGTATGTACTCAATTCAATTTCCACAACATCAAAGATGTTGTGGAAATTGAATTGAGTACATACATACAAAAGTTTCGCCGAATAAGCAACTGTAGTAATTAAAGTAATTACTACAGTTGCTTATTTGGCGAAACTTTTCGTATGCTATTCAACACAGATTTGTAATACTTAGTATGGTCGATGCCCGCTTAACACTTTTGTAAGTTTATGTTCCATTACAAAGCCGTGCCTGTTTGCAAGCAATAGTGCCTGCTACTATGAAAATGGAAGTCATTGTTGCATCACAAAGCTGTACTTATTTGGAGGCAGTATTGCCTTCCACTGAATAAGTCTTCGTGAGAAAATATTTGATCCATTGGTGATTTGGTACCCAAATATTTGAGTCGAAGGGTTAGAATCTGAGGCAACACCTTATTCTGTGTTATTCTCAGGGTATATTTCCGGACATTCCTTTCAGGGTCACACCTCATTGGACGGTTGGAGAACAAACGAGTGTGGGTGCCATTTTCATCCTGAGGAAACAGATGATTGTAAATTATAGTATTTACTTGAGTTTTTCAGCAACTTCTTCGAGAATAGGCGCCAGTTCTCTGCAAGGTCCGCACCAAGGTGCATAAAAATCTACAAGTACATATTTCGTTTCATCGAGAGTAACTGAATCATAGTTGGAGCTGACCAAAACTTTGACCGGTTTTTTGTCCCAGTCTGCTGGTAAATCTTGACTTAGCAAGTAAGTTTTAAGTTGTTTATCGACGAATGCCTGCACGAACGTTCTAATACTGTTCTCATTGATTTCTTCCGCTTCAAGTTTATATTTATCAACTCCATTTTCCCCGTAAGACTGAATACGTATCGTAGGCGCGTCTTGCTTTTTTACACCCATTTTTTCGAGTAAAGATTGGTACTCTTCTGAGTCGACATTAACTGCGGCAAATCGGATCTAACACAAATGTTTACATTTTTTACTCTAAAATCTCTAAAATCTAATCTACTCTTAATTATTATAGTTCTAAATATTACAAAATTAATAGCGAAATACAGTCAAAGCCCTCTAAGTGCACAGCTCGGAACCGAGGCCCATCCTTTAAGTGCACACTTCCCCTACGATCTTTTTCATCCCCACTCTTTTAACTCCTATAGCTATCTTTATTCAATCAGATGCTCTCTCTCTCTCTCTGTGCGAAACATTGCGCAGAATTTAAAAATGAGTTCAAACTCAAACTGTGTTTACAATCATATGACATGTGTTGACATAAGCGCGCTTACGGTCGCACGTGATTGGTCGCAGATTATTCGAAGTGGGGGCTGGGGAACGTGCATTTAGAGGGCGAGTTCGTGTGCAGTAAGAGAGCGTGTGCATTTAGAGAGCGTGCACTTAGAGGGCTTTGACTGTAATGCTTGTAGTATCTTTAAAAACAACATAGTTATGCTACTTCAAAGTTTAAATTGGACAATTCTTCGCCCTATGCAATTCTCAGTGCGGATGACGTCACACGGCACAAGTGTCTTATTAAATAGTAACTAATACTAAAGCAAGTCATGAAAGTTATAGAGAATTAACACCATTTTTTCGTCAAGTGGACACTTTCTAATTGTTTTTCTTTATAAAAAACATATTTTTTTTACTTAATAATTTTTGTATTTGTAGAACGAGACTTACGTTTCTGAACTCCCTAGCAACAGGTTTGGCTTCAGTAACATATTTATCGAAATTTCCTGATTTTTTTGATAAGAACATGTAAACAACTGGTTCTCCAAATATATACAAGTGTTCCTCTTCGCCTGAATCGTCCGCATCTGTTATAAGATGTTGAGATTCAAGTTGCAAAAATTTTCTGAGTTCTTCATCGTTGAAGTCACCATCAAATGTTGCGTTTCCATCATCGAACTAAAGACAATTATTATTTTTTCATAATTTAATACTACTAATTCAATAGTGTCTCGATATTTAAAAAAAATTATATTGAACCAAAATTTATTATTCTGAGCAAAATGGTATTACCGACATTTTATAAATCGGCTTACCTCTCGAAAAGTTATACATAGTTGAAGAGATATAAAAAATATGACGACTTTTATTAGTGAGAAAAAAAATTTAAACAGTAAAAACATACTTTAAAATGAGTCGCAGAGCACTCAAAAAGTGTCCTTATTATTTGGGTTTTGCATAAAAAACAATTTTTTTTGGTAGTATGTATGCTGATCAGCATTCAAATTTGACTATTCTAAAAAGCACATGAGGTGTTTTGTCTTTGTTTAGGTGTACCTTTTTAAATACAATAACAGTGTTTTCTTCAGCATTAAATTCAGAAAACACAGCGTCTGCAGATGTGATTCCAAATAGTATTAGGTCAGCCTTAACTGCCACAGTTAGGTATATTTGTGCCTCTTCAGATTCTAGATCTTTAAAGAAACCGATTGCCACCACCGGACCAAAATTTAAGAAAGATTTTACATCATCGACGGATGTCAATACTTTAGCAGGTGGACCGATTTTTTTTAATATCCATTCGACCATATCTTCGGCTATTGCATTACCTATGCAAATAAAAAAATAAAGTAAATATATATGCCTAATTATTTTCTTGTTCTACCCTCTATTAAATAGCGTTGAGAGAAAAGGTACTATATTAAAATACGCAGTCAGCACTGAATCCGACAAATCGATCTTGTTTTGTTTAATTCGAAATAACCGTTGAGAAAAAAATCTACTTTTCATGTCTTTATTTAGGTCGGTAGCGACAAGAGGTTTTTTTTTTACTTTTTCGTACACATTAATGCATTAGAGAAAATCGTTTCACTTAAAATGCATTAATGTTTCATTAAATACCAGATAAGCAAAATTCACATAACGTAACCATTGTAAGGCGCGGTTACATAAGCAAGATTTTGTAGAAGAACAAGTCCTGGTTTCTTCACCAGGACATCTCGCCGACTCCAATTCATTGTCTGCCAAGAGGTTTCTAGCCAAGTATAACATTCCAGTTTTAAACTACCTGTTTTATTCGCCTGCCCTGCCACCATGTGACTTTTATCTATTCCCTAAAGCCAAATCGGTTTTAAAAGGAACACGATTTGAGACCTTTGAGGCTGTGAAACGAAATGCGGCACGCGTTATGAAGAAGTTATCAAAAGAAGAGTTCCAACATTGCTTCGAACAATGGAAAATTCGTATGAAGCGTTGTAGAGATAGAGGAGCGTTTGTTTACGAGTGTAGGACTGGTTTTTGAATTTGTGTTATGCTTCTTTTACATTATGAAGTTTGACAATAATTTTTTATTAATATTTGAATTATCTGGCAAAAGGAGAGGTTTTAATGAAATATTTGTTTCTTAAATAGCAATGCTTTGTCCTGTTTGGATTTCATCAAGCTCTACAATAAGTGATGGAATGATTAAAAATAAATACCTGTATAACCTAACATACCATTAATTTCCAAATGTTTAGGGTTATGTAAAACAATACACATATGCTACCTTCAATTATTATCTAATAAACAGTGGCGGATTTACAAATTTGCCGCCAGTAGGCTATTAAATTTTTGCCGCCCCTACTGACTTCTGAAATTCAATACCTACCCTAGTTCGCAATCTCATGTCTTGTCATCCTTGTTGTCAATATAACACATTTCTCTTTAAAAATGGCATTTTGATAACATTTTAACACAGTTGGCAAAGAAAAAAAGAGTTTTGCCGTAGATGAATTGCCCATGTAGTCGTTTGTCCCATTATTCCAAGCCAAACTGATCTGAATTGACTTTTAAGTAATTATAAAGATGAACATCTTATGTCATTAAATGTTTTTGATATGATATCAAGTTGCTTTGCCGACTGTGTTAAAATGTTACCAAAATGCCATTTTTAAAGAGAAGTGTGTTATATTGACAGAAAGAATGACAAGACATGACTTAACATACATATTTTCGGAAAGCCTATTTTTTTCTAAAATACCTATTGAAATTTTCGTTAAATTTTCGAAACTCGTTTTCTCTATGTATATGTTTTTTTTTTTATTTTTGTAAAACAAACATTTTTGGGTCGCCCCCTAAAATCTGCCGCCCTAGGCTTCAGCCTACTCAGCCTGCTGGTAAATCCGCCACTGCTAATAAATAACTTGCAATGATTCTAGAATTCAACACTAGACAATAATAAATGTGAAATGTAAATAATTCTATAAAATATACTTTCAAATGTTTATGTAAAAATAAGCCTTTGTCCAAACTTACCGTTATATTCTACTAGTACACCTTCACGATACAGTACGAGGGTTGGAAAGCTCATAACTTGAATATTTTTAAACAGGTCTCTATTATCTCTTATGCTTAGCTCCGCTACAATTATATTGATTGGTTTTTCTTTTAATATAGTCGCTAGTTTTTCAAATTCTTCTGATATACTTTCTTTATACCAAGGGAGATCTAAAATAAAATTGTACATACACATATTTGTAACAACTAGTTGTGTATTTGCCATATGGCAACGTACACTATTGGCATCAGTCGGATGGCGGGACCTAGGGGTCGGACCAAAATTTCTCGACGTTTCATAACCTCCTAAACACTTTGGCAGCATTTTTAAAAATGTTAATGAATGTGTGTGTGTGTGTGTGTGTGCGGGCAAAAACTTTCGAAAGAGTTAATTGATTTCAACTAAATTTTGCCTACGTATTGAAGTCTATCACCGCAAGAAGCCTATTTAAAATGGGCCCAATCGGATCACTTTAAGGGTAGTTTTTAGGGGTTAAAAAAAGTTTTTTGGCCCCAAAATACCGAAAAAATTCTCCGAATGGTTTCAAAATTGAAATTTAACCCTCTGGTAGTAATTAAAAAGTGTTCCTAAAATTTTAATAAAAACGGCCTGACAGGACCGGATTTACAAATTTTATGAAAACCCTAGTTTGCAGATTGTGAATTATTTACTGAAAGGTGTATATAATTTGGGATAGAGGTTCGATTGATAATAATATTGCAATTAAGAAAAAAAAATGTCATTTTTAAGGGGTGTATTAAGGAGTCAAATTTTTTATTTTGCCCAAAAACCCAACTTAAGTTCGCATAATAAAGCCACACTGCCTATATTAGCAAATATACTATATTGTCGGCAGGGTTTTGGCACTGCGACCCGGGTTTTTAGTGTATTTGTGTTTGAAAATATTTTTTCTAATACAGCATTGTAACTACGGGTGTTTCTTGATAATTATAGTGAATTTATTTCTTTCGAAGATGATATCATATGGTCTCGAACTTAAGAGTAAGGCAACCTCTGCTTTGAAAGTGTTATTGCAACAAAAGTAGGTCATTTTTAGTTCGGTTTGCTATTAAAGCGTGTGATTTTTTACTTTTTTTAAACTATTGTTTGTTTTTTATTTTTTATTCTTATCTTTTAAGCTGATGATCCTGTTCAGGATAATGGTACAAACTTATTAAATTATTGTATTGTCACCGGTCCTTGATAAATGTGCAAAGTTTCCGTTTAATTTGACGTTTTGAAGTGGGTGAATTTCACGTTCAAATATTGCTTTACAAACAAACAAACATACAGGTGAAGCTAATAAAAGCGTGTTAAAAATGCTGCATATAAAGATACTTACACAAACTTAAAAAGACATAATCATTTTCTTCGATAGTTTGGTTGAAATTATCGCTGTTTAATTCAATTATTTTCCCGTCATTTTCAACTTCTGGATTTTCACCCAGAACCCCGAAACTTGAGATCAAAAGTATATAACATATAATAAAAAAATACTTCATTTTTTATTTTGCTGGATTTATTTTTAAAGAGAATTTCTTCATATACTACGTTTTGAATCAAGCAAAACACTGTTGATTTTTTAACTAACAGCGGATAAGTATTGTTAGCGATTTGTGCGACTTTTAATTACTTTGATTAAGTACCGGATGCTCTTTTTATGCAATTAAGTAGTCAGTGTTGTAGCACAAAATTATTTTTTACAAAACATGTAATGTACTATCTAGGTATTCGCGACTTAACATTATTTTCAAAGCTAGTTGACTTGAGTAGAAATCAAGTCAAGTTCAAGTCAAATATTAAAATCCGCGCGGGACAGGCTCAGTTCCGCTTTTCGGAGATAACTTGACCGTGGGTAAATAATTATCCTCTTATTGTAAGTTGCAATTTGTAACACTCACTCCTCAGATTATTGTTTGAAACGCCATATTTTTCTAATGAATACAACTTTTTTGATTTTGATTTCTGTTTTTTTTTTTATTTTTTTATTCAGAAGTCGAATAAGACTCAACGATTTAACGATAGGGTAAATCTGATTTAATATCATATTTTTATTAAAATACATTTTCTATGGCTATTTTTGCTATCTATTGTCATGTAAACGTAATTTGAACTCAAATAGAAAGATAAATATTTAAAAACTTCTGATTATATACGTTTTTTTACTATGTCCCGCTTTCGACGAAAGAATCTCGCTTTTTTCACTCAAAAAGTTCCAAAATCCCGACTTGGCAAAAAAAAACTAGCAACGCTGATTTGAACCCACTGCCGGACATCATATACAATAATATGATTAATTCTGGCGACGCAAGTAAACGTAAGTATATCCTATCTATTTCATATACTATTAGTTTATAAAAACGTCAACTTACTTGACATTTTGAATCTCTAAGTTACTATTTTCAAATAACTTCGATACAAATTTTCCTGCTCTTGTATTTTTTTTTATAAGAGCAGGATCAATTTCAGACAAGAAGAATTACTGGGGGTGCTAATATAATTAAAGAGCAAGGTGGGTAGTAATATTTTATTTAAATAATATGTATGTGTTCGCGTTATAGTTTTCATTGAAAATACTAAACTATCTCGTGACTGAAAAGTTAAAATCGAGAGGTCCTTATAAAATTTTTATTCCAATTTAGGCGACCTATCTAAAGACACATTTAACTTTATAGGAGGTCTAAGCAGATTATTTTTCCAAAAATCTCATCTATTTTGGACTCATCAATCTATCAAATATTCGAATAGCTATATAAATGAGGTAATGGGAGGGCTGTGAGTGTGATATAAAAGTTCGCAGTTTCTACGGCTTTAAATTTATACCCTTTTTTAACCTTGTATAAGAAAGTATTACCATTCCAACTTCACAAGTGGGGGGGAATGGTACTAATTTATTTTGTGTTACGCCAATGTTCGCGTATTGATAAAATAGTGCAGCCTTCTATCGTTTCAATTAACAATCTTTCATGTAAACCTGTGTGATAACATTATATTTATAACGCATTTCATGTTATTAGTGATACTAACTGTTATCATAAAGCTTTATGCCTACGACAATTTAATTTTGCTAATACAGTATAATTTTTAAATCTTATGTATTATGGTTAGACTTATTTAAAATTTGGAGAACTTACGATTTACTGCAGTCTTGCATCGCGGGGTTGTGCCTCGTTCTGCAGCTTTACAGTAACGACATATTTTAATACGTATATGTCGTAGGATAATTGAAAAAATCGAATTTTCGCGAAAATTCTAGAACGATTGCAAAAAACCGGACTCTAATTACCCGTTTTTTTTTGCAAAAGTCCTAGGATTTTCGCGAAAATACGATTTTTTCAATTATCCTACGATATATATAAAATTTATATTATTTTGAAAGTTCAGTGCAATAATTTGTTTTCTTAACTGCACAAATAAAACTACCGTCAACGATTAATTGGATTAGACAGTAAATTGTTTTATTGTCACAGACATGTCAGCTATGTGTATATATTATGAATTGTTAAATTTGTAATTAGCATTGTAAAAACGTGAGATTTCGAATTTTGCGAAAATATGCTGTCGATTCGAAATTAATATGTTTTTAAACTTATGCGTGATAATATTATGATTCATGTGACTGTTGAAACTCGCCTTGTTCTCGTTTATAACATATTATCGCATTTGTACTAGATACAAATCCTACTAATTAGTTCTGCCCCTACAAAATAGCTGCGTTTCATCCATGTATAGCTCTGTAGTAAAATTACATCATTGCAACAATGCTAACGCCCAACCATAGTTTCTATAGTAACCTTGAGATAAACTATTTATACATAGAACACCTAACCTACAATTAGAAGTTAAGTTTGCTACACAGATGAAATGTCAAAAATGTTGAAAATACTGAAAATAAAAAATACAATATGTATCTATGTAGAGTGCAAAGCGATTTTGAATCGCGCAACAAGCCACTTCTCGTCAATCATTTTTTTCGTTTCTATGGTAACTATATACTGATACAATTGAGCTGTAATTACAGTAGAGCCTCGATAAGTTAAAAACCTCTGTAAGTTAAAAATTTCTTGAATTCCCTTCCCCTGACGGCATAAAACCTACCATTTTAAATCACAAAACCTCGGTAACTTAAACAAATATTCTGAACATCGCCCTCGATAACTTAAAATAATATTTTGGTGACCTCCATAAGTTAAAGTATTATCCTCTATTAAACTAAACACATCCTCTATAAAATCCACAAACTTCGGTAAGTTAAAAATGTTACTTTGATAACCTCTCTAGTTTCAACTCTCGATAAGTAAACAAACTCGATAACTTAAATTTTTTAACGTTTCCCTTGGATTTTAACTTATCGACGTTCTACTGTATATACATGCATTAGGTTTACAAACAAACGCAATTTTAGATTTACATATAAGCCGCTTCTAGGGTTGTTTCATGCCAAATCAAAATCTAGTCGAAGCCGGACTGGAGAGCTAGTAAAAATAATAAATAAACCCAATGAAGGCATCCCAACTTCCCCTGCCTTCAAATTGGCTTGAATATTATGCATTTTAATAAGCAAAAGAAAACATTATATGAAAATAAGACGAATAAACGAGTTCCCATTAAATGCATTCAAGGTTCTCAGACTTGAATGCAACTATTAGCTAATCAATACACGTTTTCTACAATAAAACTAAGAGCGTTAATTAAAACCTAAAGAAATCAATGAGTGGTTGTTATTTGTACGTTAATTAGAAAGCTCTAAAAATCTATTTTAATTGGTAAGATAAAATAATAATTTATGCTATTGTATATTCCTAATTATATTAACAATAAAATAATAATTAACGATTTTATAAATTTTATTTATATACTTACAGCTCAGAGCTTATGTCGTAGTAGTTATGACAGTATCTAGGATGCAATAAAGTATATTATCGACGAGTAAGTGGTAGTGTATTATAAGGAGTTTTAACAGTCACACGAGTCATAATATAAAATAGCTGTTTTTCACTTTATTTGTGGTATATTTTATAAATTTTTGACTTTTAATTGGTTACTGTAATTACTAATAGTAAATTGTCACCGAATTTTACTTTAAGCACTAGTGTTAAATGAGCCATTTTACGACCGCGATACATGCAATGAAAAGCTGCTATTTTATAGGGGATGTGTAAAATAGTGGTTTATACATATATCTTGTTCGTAAATGAAAGAGTGACTTTATGTAACGACAACAGCGAATTTTAACAATCATTGGAGTCATAATATCATTACGAACAGAATACATACTACAGTTTTTGCATGTACCTTCTATAAAATAGAAAATAGGTGATTGTCACCTAATTAACAAAATTTCAATTTTGAGTAAGATCATTTCTGATTGTAGACAAACCGAGAGCAAAATTTATTCGAGAGTTGAAATATTCTTTCATTCACGCATAGTATCAATCCACATAGCTACAACATACGTTAGCTGAAGGAATAATTTCGAATGAATCATTCGATTATAAAAATCATTCATTTAGCAACTTTTCGATATTCAGAATCAATCGATTATTCCCCAATATTAGTCAAAATCTCAGGTTAAACAACACATCGCTAACTTGTGAAATGATATCTTCAAAATTTGTCTTCGGCCCTATATGTGAGAGATACTCGATTAGATTGATTTCGACTTTCGGATCCATTACAGTAACTTTCCAATGCACCGGGAAGTTAAAAATTAAATAAATGCATTATTCTTGATTTCTATTAATGAGGATCAGCGACAATTTTGCTAATCCCTAGGGGGTCGCGAAAAAGTTTAGGAAACACTGGCGTTAGCTGCTTCTAATGAGACAATGTATTGTCCAACCCTGCCGTACGTACCTAAGCAGTTACAAGTCGGGGCCACGACGAATGTGTGTGGAAAGAAGTAGAAGTAGAGTAAAAAGGGGGCCAATTATTTTCCTTGCTGCTACATCAATCTAGTTTCGCATTCACGCCGTGACGTTTGGGCAATTAAAGGCTATCTCTAACAAGCTCTCCGTGATTTAAACGAATTTTTTACATGTCCCGCTCTTTGTGTGAGAGTCTGTTTGCAAGGTAAAGGGAGATTGGTAGACGTGTGTGTATATAATATACAGTCGACTCTCCATAATTTGACACTCGTTAATTTGAATTTCTCGATAATTTGAAACTGTTTCCCGGTTCCTTGAAAAATACTCGATAAATTGAATAAAATCAATATTAATTGGTCCCCTCGGTAATTTAAACTTGAAGGAATGGTATCTTGCCCGCCAAAATGCAATTATTTGAAGTCCGGACTTCTCTACTCTCTATAATTTGAAGCATTTATCATGCACAGGCCTTCGCAGTTCTCAACACTATCGAAAATTCACTGAATAATGATAGACTGAAGTCGCTCACTCAACAGAAAATTACGGACTTCTTTTCAAAATGAATAAGTGCGTAATTATACAAATGTTTAAAATAATAAATCGCGAATTTTGATAAAACTCTTGTTTACTTGATTTTTTCCTCCCCCCTCTTGGGTATTTATTATTTTAAACTCTGGTCCCTTGAGTGTCAAATTGTCGCGAGTCGACTGTATATATTTGTATGTTTGTGTGTGTGTGTGTTACAGATAATGAGACGATAAACCTGTCTATAAAAGTGAGGGTGTAAGAAGCGAAAAAGTATTATTCCTCATATAGGTAACGTATCTACCCTAAGTATAATTGGGAGCAGTGATGTGAACTGGTTTTAGAAAACCCGAAAAAACGGCTTTATCTAAAAACCGATAAACACCGGTTTTTGTTTACAAAAATCGATTACTTTTGGACTCACTTGTGTTTCATTATTTGTTTATCCGAACACCAAAGTCAGACGAAGTTTTTATTGACTTTGATCGTTTGCAGCCGTCAGGCAACACTGCTGACAAATTTCACACAGTTCTGTTTTTTTCTTGCGTATGTGTGGTTATTTCTCGCGTTTCTTTAAAAAGTTTTAGTTTGTTATCAAGTCAAGTGAAAATGTTTTGTTCTTTCTTTAAAAAGTAACAAAAAAACCTAAAAATACTGTTTTTTCTCCAAGTAATCGGTAAAAATTGATTGTTACAATACTAAATTAGAAAAATTAATTTTTTATCCACCAACACCGTCGGGACTTAAACCCGAATCTTTCCACTGTTTAGATATCGCACCGTAGAGTAATTGATAACTCATTCCGCCGCGAAAGTGGAAAGATTCGGGTTTAAGTCCCGACGGTGTTGGTGGATGAAAAATATTTTTTTCTAATTTAGCATTGTGAATGTTTATAACAATTATATAGCGTTTTGCAGCTTTGTAGAAATAAAATGTATCCTATATCGGTAAAAATTGCTTCTCAAATTTGTAATCGGTTGACATCACTAACTGGGAGAGGCTAAGGCGTTGCTCGTAGCGGGTAGCAGCTAGTTCAAAATAAACGCGCTTCATCAAAGTGACAATAAATACAATATATCACCCTACTTGTCACATATCGTCCCGTAAGATGTTTGCTCCCCCCCCTCCTCTCCTTTGCGTACGCAATAATATTATCACTTATGAGTCACCGACTACGCTTACTAAGCAAGATTTGTGATGGAACAATTTTGTGAAATAAATAATAGCTTTTTCGCACAATAAATGCCAGTTTTTTTCTAATAAATCGTACATAAATTACTAAAGTAGTCCATTAGAGACCTAAATTTGTCCTTTATCTTTCTTATAGAGAAAGAATTTTTGAAAAATGTTGACGAATAAGTTTACAATCAGCCATCAGCCGAAATCCTATTTTTTGCTTAAACTCAGAGCGTTTCAACAGCCTTTAAGAGCACATTTACTAACGGTACAAAAAGGGTCACATGGCTTATGGAAAGCCCCAAATGGTGAACCATAATTGCTTTAATACTTTGACTATAACTTATAGACATTATATATGTATGTGCAGCATCCCTAATTATAACTAGCTCCCTCTGGCGGTAGGTAAACCATGTGCGTTCATTATAATATCTTGTTTTCATTAATTAGAGAAGCGAGAATGTTTCTTTTTTCGAAAAAATCCTCCCTGTGTGTTTATACACTGGAAGAAGAGAGTGCCTTGGCTGTGTGCACATATATTACGTGTTTGTATGTGTGTATGTGTCTAAACAAGGATTGGGAAACTTACATTTTTAATTTTCAATAGGTAAGTTGGGCTTCCATAAGTTGGTAGAGACCCAGTGTTGCCAGATTTTTTTTTTGCGATTTGCGAAGTCGGGATTTTGGAACTTTTTGAGCGAAAAAAGCGAGATTCTTTCGTCGAAAGCGGGACATAGTAAAAAAACGTATATAATCAGAAGTTTTTAAATATTTATCTTTCTATTTGAGTTCAAATTACGTTTACATGACAATAGATAGCAAAAATAGCCATAGAAAATGTATTTTAATAAAAATATGATATTAAATCAGATTTACCCTATCGTTAAATCGTTGATTTAATAAGAAATTTTTAAATATTTATCTTTTTATTTGAGTTCAAATTACGTTTACGTGACAATAGATAGCAAAAAAAGCCATAGAAAATATATTTTAATAAAAATATGATATTTTAAATCAGATTTACCCTATCGTTAAATACTTCAGTCTTATTCATCTTCTGAATAAAAAAAAACAGAAATCAAAATCAAAAAAGTTTTATTCATTAGAAAAATATGGCGTTTCAAACAATAGTCTGAGGAGTGAGTGTTACAAATTGCAGCACAATAAGAGAATAATTATTCACCCACGGTCGAGCTATCCCCGAAAAGCGGGACTGAGCCTGTTCCGCGCGGGATAATTAATTTTGATTTAAAAATCGGGACGTCCCGCCAAAATCGGGACGTCTGGCAACGCTCTAGAGACCATACAGAACAGGTTACCTTGAATTTGATACAAACTAGTGGATTGTGTATTTATGAATCAAAATTGCAATGCGTCCTAGATAAACATTGCATTTTTTTGTTCTACACGCTATAAAATAAGAACTTTTGTCCTTATGTTCAGTATTTTCAGCATTTTTAACATTTCATTTGTGTAGCAAACTTAACTTTAATAATGAGTAGTAGGTCTTGATATAGTATCATAATAGGTACTGTATACCTATATACTGTATATAAAAATGGATGTTGGTATAACTGTTGAAGATGAATAGATGACACAATTTGATCAATCACCATGAAAGTTTGCACACATAGTATGTATTTTTTCATGGAGAAGGATTTTATGCTATCCACTTTGTTGTAACTCGCCACTAGATGGCGCCAAAATAAAATTTGGTATATGTTATTTATATTAAACTATATGAGTACTTAATAACAATACGATTATAATAGTAGATTGTCTATCCAAACCGTAATGCGGTGGAAATATATCTCGAACGCAATGCATCTATAGCTAGTGTGGCTATTAAAACTCGCTAACACTCGTTTTTCTATAAAGTCACAACTCGTACATTAAATAATGCATTACATTCTAGATGCATAAACTACCGTTATAGACTCACTGTAAATGTTGATCGCATGAGGTGTGTTTGGTATATTAAGGCCCCAATACACAGTGGTCTGTAGTGGGCCATGCTTTGCAATGTGCAACTGTAGGCCACTATCATTTGGTGTTCACACAATGGCCCATGGCTCATTTCTGCCTGGCGAAGCACTTGCGATGGACGTGGAAGTAATTACGGCCGCGGCTATTTATTTGTATACTGTTTACAAGTATTATAGTATTATAAACCTAAAGTCTCTTCATTGCTCCAGGATACTGACATTTTGGGCAATTAAAAATTTAAATAGTATAGCACGCAACAAAAAAAGTAGGTATCTGTCCCGGACAATGGGCCACTGTGTGAACACCACAGGCCATGCTACACCACGATTCCTTTGAAGTGTGTCAAAAAAACCGACAACAAATGGATTGCGCACCACGATTCACAATTGTCCGCCACTACAGACCATTACCCCCTGTACACAATGGCGATGGTCTACAATGGCCCACTACAGACCACTGTGTACTGGGGCCTTTAGAACAGAAAGACAAGTTGTATTTATGTTGAAATTGATTCATTTGAAGGCACAAAAAAATGTAAAAAATGGATAATGAAAAATGTACTTCGTTTTGCCAAATTCAGACACAATATGTCAATTGATCTATTCTATTCTATACGTACTCCTGCTCAAGGGTCGGGACGACTAGTGTTTACTCTTTTAATCCGACACTGAAATACCAAACAGATCCAGTATGTAACATTCTTTCAAGCAACCTACTCCTCCAAAAATGTCTGCGTAATTGCGTAATATCTCATCTCTGCTAGTATCTATTGCATTTACTTTTTTTATCAAATCAAGGAATTTACAAGTCAATAGACCTATTATTGAAGGTGATTTTGAGGTCACTACATAAAAAGTTAGTGAATAAATGTTATCATTTATTAATTTTATCACAATTTAAAGTAATTTTTTCCAAAATGGCTATTTTTTCTTAGTATACGTATACTGATTAACATCAGTCTGTTTTAAATTCTCAATTTTTAAACCCAATTTTAATAACAATCAAAGAAAGCATAGTTACTTCTTACCACAACAGATTTATTCAATGAATGTACATTTCGAGAGCAAAGCTCCCATCTTCAGCAAACACTGTTTGCTGAAGATGGGAGCTTTGCTCTCGAAATGTACATTCATTGAATAAATCTGTTGTGGTAAGAAGTAACTATGCTTTCTTTGATTGTTATTGTTTCAACCACAGTGCTCATAATATCTATATACCAATTTTAATAGATTGTCTTTGTATAGCATACGCAAAGTGTTAACACTTTTTTAACTGAAGTACTCAACCCTATTTAGCTCATTTCGCTCTAAATTGCGTATATCTTTTCTGACGAGAGCATGAAGAAAAAAATAGCTCTGTTAGCTTATTAACTTGATTCACTAACGTAACAAACGTTTAAATTGAAATTGTGAAACAACGGGCGGCATTATGTCCACTAACAATGTAGTTTGCAGCCCAAATTAACTGTATAGCTACTGTTGTTTGTGGAGCCATTATTCTTTTCGTTTATCTCGCTCAAGAGAACTGCTTTTCTGTATAACTGCAAAATCATTGTTACACCGCTCTTAGTTAAATTCATAGAGAATTATAATCTCCAAAACAGGGTTGCCAGCTGTGAGAACGTATGCCACGATGTAAGGATTAAACTCTCTGTATAATTTTTTTTAAATTTAATTATTTATTTATTAGTTTTTAGGGTTTAAAAGGAAAAACTTCGTTGTCCGTCTATCTGTCTGTCAAGACCATTTTTGTCAGGAACGCGTGGATGTTTCAAGTTGAAATTAATATCAAATACTCAGGTTTGCAATCTTTTGTAGCTTCCATGTCAACACAATCAAAAGATACGGTCGTTTATGCCGCATATTTTGACATTCGCAACGGAATCAAAAGCTATAGGGTACTTCCAGTTGACCTAAAATCATGAATTATGACCTCAGATGTTGGGTGTCTATTATCTACAATCTATTTATCTAAAATCATGAAATTTGGCAAGAAGCAACGTCTTATTACTTATAGCACAAGTAAAGGGGAAAATCCAAAAATCATAAATTTGTAGTTAGATCACAAAAATCTTTTTTTTTCATAAACATCAACCCTTCATGTGCGAGTCCAACTCCCACTTGACCAGTTTTTTTAAGTTTAATTTTAAATTAAGAACCACTGGGCCACCACCAAGTTCCACAAGTAGAGTATAATTTGAAAATACGCATTTAATATTTCAAACAATATATTTAATTAGGTATGTAGTACGTTCCTGAAGCTTTTCGGGCGAGGTTAGAGTAGCTAAATTTCTCAGTATGAAATATGCTGAGAATATTTTTACGATCTAAGTGAATTAAGTAATCTAATGCGGAGTTGCAGAAAGGATTGTGAAGTAACTTGATTTGATAATGACCTTAGATTGTGATAATATAATTACAGTTTTCATACATGCAAGGGCAGTCTAATGTCGTATTCAAACTCCCTGTCATGTACAACATTAGATTTTATTCACACAAAAACAAATGCTTGATCTACACTGAAAAAGTAATAATAATAATAATAATAATAGTTTTATTTGTGGTGCCATAGTGGATACAAATTGTCAATTCAGAATCCATCAAGGACATTAGTAGGCTCATCAAGAACACAGTCGTTCATGACCCAACAGAAATTCATCTAAATTATAAAAAGCGCTTGCTATCAAAAATTCTTTCAAGTATTTTTCAAATTTTGATAATTCGCCACAATTTTTAATATTTTGAGGCAGTTTGTTAAAAATAGTAATACCCAGACAATTTGGCGATTTTTTTGAGATATTCAAATGCTTGAAAGGCACTCTAAGCTCACACTTAGATCGAGTATTTAAATCATGAACGTCCGAGTTCTTGATGAACCTACTAGAATTCTTGAATAGATAGATGGACATTTCAAAGATTATTATAGAAAATAAAGTGAGTAATTTATATTTTTAAATAAATCTCTGCAACTTGTTCGCTGCGACATTTTTCAAGTCAAATTTTGATTAAAATGTCGTAAAAATTATGCAAAAAACTATGTTAAATACACGTATACACAGTTTAGAAAAAATATTATTTCAATCGATCAATTCTTTTTCGAACAGAATCGAATTAAAATTCTTATGGAGAAAAATGTGTGTTCACAATCTAAGGTCATTGTCAAATCAAATTATTTGACAATTCTTTCTAGAACCCAACATAAATAGCTTAATGTCTGTAGCGTAAGAGAAGTCTCGGGCTTAGACTAGTATTAATTAGAATGAAATATTATTGTTTGTTTTTAATTATACCATATATGTGCATCGATAACGATAGGTTTCGGTTGTTTTTTTTTAAATGTTCGACAAAAAGTCCATCATTGTGTTCTGCTGTCTTCATTAAACACACAAATATCATTGATGCAACTGCATTTCCAAACGAACGACAGTCTACTTTTTGTCAGTAAATCTCCAAGCTGGGACCGGGAGAAGAAGTTGGAGAGAAGAGTTCTCTTATTATAAGAGCTAAGAGGCACTTTATAATGATGTCCGAAGTTGTTACATATACCAGAATCACAACATTCCTTTTCGTTAACTGGGGGATCAGTGCAGCAGCGCAGTGGCGTCGTCGTTATAAACTAGCGGTCAGCCGTTGACGAAACCGTAACCCATGAAGCCGAGATATGAGGGGTTTAACGCTATGTTCAAAACATTGCTTAGATTTGGTGGATAGACTATTCGTGAGTGGATACGCTGTAAGTCGGGGCTTCGTAAAACGTGGGTAACTCACATATTTGTGAATGTGAAAATGATTTTCTATAATCGATATTTATTTTTGAACTTGTTATTATTTTTCTTTAGTTACGAACTTTTAATTGAATCGTTTGCCTCAAAATGGTGAACGACTGCCATAATATGTCAAATCTAGGAACATTAGTAATTCACGAACATCAGCGCCGTTAGTGTCCAAAAAATGAATTATCGTGTGCACTTGTTTTTGTCAAGGCAAAAATCACCTCTTCTATATCTAATTCGTGCCTTGACCGCTGCTACGTCAACTAGCTAATTTCGTTAAGTTTACCAAAGAACGATGAGCTGGATCGTTGGGACCTCAGATAAAGTTGCGAAAAACTTTATGTTTAATACTAGGTATATTAATCTTCAATACGAAACAAACACAATGCGATTATTCCGACGGACCAATCACACGTGCATGTATTACTTCGTGTGTCGATTCGTTTTATGTTTCGTTACCGATAGATGATCGTCAAAAACAAAAACAGTTCTTGACGAAGTACAAACGGTTAACAGATAATTTAACTAGTTCATTGGATTAACATACACTATTATTAGAGTAATTCTCATTTTTGATATGCATTTGAAAAGTGTTATAGATTTAAATGTAATCCAAAATATTTTTTTTCTTCTCTTTGAGAAGTTGTCATACGACCAACTGACAATAATACTGTTCTTACAGTGTTCCTATAGTTAGTTACCACGGCAGCACAATTGATTGCGCTGCCATGGTTTTTCTAGAATCTAGACTACTGGCATACTTGCCAACAAGGTAACCAAAGACACCAAACAAAATTCAGTATCTAAAAGCCAATTTGCGGCAAAAGTTGATATTATTTATAAATAATTAATATTCAAATTCGCTTAAATAATATTTTTTTGTTAAAAACATCTATTTTAACTATTTTTTTATATTAGATAAAAGTTGATTTTTTCACCATTTTTTTAAATTGTTTTTCAGTCAAATCGCTTGTATAATGTACATCGAACCACCACTGAGAAGAACGTGAAAGGATTACTAGATAGATGTTATGTTCGTTTTAATAGTTTGTTACTTAAAATTGTTAGCATCTTTTAATGTATTCTGTTAAGATTTTTTTATAAGAAAAATGATTTCGCTATGTAAAAAAAGTGTAACTTATTGTCCATTTACATTGTAGATATAAACAAAGGAATGCTTTTTGAAAGAAAATACATTAAGCGTGTTCTGTGTATATTGTACCTGTTTGTATTTTTTCTCTAATCAGATCGACTAAGTGATCATTAATTGATGTTTTTTATGTTCAATTATTGACATAAAGAATATTAACAATATGTATTTCACTGTGTCCCAGACGAGGCGTGGATTAACACGGCTGTCTTATTTTATTAGTGGACAAGTAGTTCATGTTTTTACAAAAGTGTCTAATCGGTGGCAGGCTAATTATATTTTTTTAATCAATTTTTGTTGTTTGCAGTATCTCGAACACTACTTGTTGAAATTTATTTAGATCTAGAGAAGTATTATTTATTTATTTGATTTTAAATATGAGCTAAAAATATAGATTTTTACATGTAATTAGAATTTTTGTTTTAAAATCAGACTTACAATAGGGCACAATATAAATGAAAAGTCCGTATTTACAACAAAATAGTAACTAGATTCTAGTTACTTTTAAAGATAAAAAACTGACCAAGTGCGAGTCACGACTCGCACACGAAGAGTTCCGTACCACCGTACAATATTTATTAACTTTATTAGTGTATTTGCCGTATGGCAATATACACTATTGGCGTTGGTCGGATGGCGGGACCTAGGGGTCGGACCAAAATTTCTCGACGTTTCATAACCTCCTAAACACTTTGGCACCATTTTTAAAAATGTTTATATATATATATATTTATATGAGCGGGCAATAACTTTCGAAGGAGCTAATTCATTTTAACGAAATTTGGCATACATGTTGGAATCCATCACCGCACGAAGCCTATTTAAAATGGGCCCAATCGGGTCATTTTAAGGGTAGTTTTTAGGGGTTGAAAACAGTTTTTGGGCCCAAAAATACCGGAAAAATTCTCAGAATCGTTTCAAAATTGAAATTTAACCCTTTAGTAGCAATTAAAAAGTGCTCCTAAAATAATAAATAAATGGGCCCGAGAGGACCGGACTGACAAATTTTATGAAAACACTAGTTTGCGTATACGAATTTACTTACTGAAGGTCGTATTTAATTTGGTGCAGATGTTGGATTGATAACAATATTTCAACTAATAAAATTATTATTGTAAGGGGTGTATTAAGGGGTTCAATTTTTTTTATTTGTCCAAAAACAAACTTAAGTTCATTTAATAAAGCCACAATACCTGTATTAGCAAATACACTATATTGTCGGCAGGGTTTTGGCACTGCGATCCGGGTTTTTTTATTTTTATTATTTGTTGTTCTAGCGGCCACAGCATCACACACTAAGGCGCAGAAATGCCTGGACTAACAGCTTTATAGAGATTCCGTCTGATGTCGCTAGTATGCACTATTTTGACGTTTATAGAAAAACATTATTTTTTTGTAATGTAACTATAAATTTACAGTTTTGGGATTTTCACCTTTACTTGTGTTATAAGACATTGCTTCTTCCTAAATTTCATGATACTAGGTCAACTGGAAGCACCCTATAGGTTTTGATTCCCTTGCGAGTATAACATATAAAAATAAAATAAAAGAATTTTTAATTACATCTGAATTTTATGATATTAATGATTTTTTAAATTTGTAGCTTTAAACTTTAACAAGAATGACATGTCAAATAAATGTATCACATTTCAACTGATGAATAAAATATACTATACTACTATACTCAAAATATCTTTTGATTGCGTTGACAGAAGTTTGATTTTTTCTCAGCTCCAAGGAATTGCAAATCTGAGTATTTGGTATTAATCTCAACTTGATACCTCAACGCGTTCCTAAGAAAAAGGGTCTTGACAGACACATAAACAGAGGGACAGCGAAGTGAGTCTATAAGGGTTCCTTTTTTTCCTTTCGAGGTACGGAACCCTAAAAACAACATATAACAGAAATTGTTTTTGTTCTACGAACAATATTGAACTAGGGTATGTAATAAGTTCTACTACGTCAAGAACAAATATTTGGACCAATTTGACCTGAAGAGTAGTATTAATTTTCGATCATTTTGTATATGACAAATCACAATCGAGAAGCTTGTTCCTTGCTTACTTTACTTAATTGTCCCGCTCCTATGAGATAGCTATACTCTAGGTACGTACGGTACAGGAAATCTTTTGTTTCACTCACATCCACACAAATACATCGGACAGTGTTGGCGCCATGGAATATACTTAATATCTTGCTTTCTTTCAATTTTATAAATGAAATGCTCCAATGTCCAGTGACGTACAGGCAACATTAAACTTAGTTAAATGACATTACGCATTTTATTAGAGGATTTGGTCTAAAGTTGCCCACAGTAAATATGAATGGAAAGACGAAAAATCTTGTCACAACTAACGACTTTTTTTTTAATTAGAAAAAAAAACAAAGTAAAAATAACAAAAGTATAATGACTTTTCTTAATGCATCAAACATTTAATCCGGCGGGGAGAACAGAGACATCGCTTTATCAATATTAATGTAAAACTATTAAATAAATTATGAGTAATTATTATACTACTAGCAGACCCGTGCGAATTCTTCACACCGTTAATGGTCAGTTACGTAACATAATAAAAAAAATTAAGAAAGTAACATTCAAGAAGAATGAATTCATCAAATATCTCCAGTTAGACAAAATTGACACTGAAGGATTTTGGAATTAAGCAACAATAATACATTTTTACACTCAAAATATATTTATAATGCTCAAAAGAAGAATTGAATTGTAATGACAAGTAAAAACTGCAAACTACATTTATTTCTTGTTATTATGTACTGTACTACTATAAAAATAAAAGAATAGTAACTTCTTACCACAACAGATTTATTCAGTGGATGTACATTTCGAGAGCTAAGCGACCATCTTCAGCAAAACACTAAACTGTACTACTATTTTAATTGTTAAACATTCATTGTTACAATGCTAAATCAGAAAAATTTATTTTTATCCACCAACACCGTCTGGACTCAAACCAGAATCTTTCCACTTTCGCGGCGGAATGAGTTATCAGTTACTCTACGGTGCGATATCTAAACAATCAATTCTTCATAATAAAGCAATTGTAACATAAAATCCACTACATGCGTTCTGCAGCTTGTAGAAATTAAAACATCTTATATTAAAACCTACTATTTTAATATTTAATTAATAATTCAGTTTTACAAATACACCTGTGCTTTTTTACGTAGGTATTGTAGGAATATTAAAGATGAAGTCAATAAATGAACACGTATTCAATTATTAAATAAAGTATATTCGATTCAGCAATACGATCAATGTGAACTTTATTCCGTCTCGACACAGAATGCTACCGAATCCGCTCACCGTCTTTACAATATCAATGTACGCAGCTTACATAACATAAACCATTACATAATTCATAGTACAATACTGATTAACATTCGTTTAAATACTATAGATTAAATATATTTCTACAGTATGTATATAAAAATCCCCTATGTACTTCAAAACGACTTGACCGATTTTGATGAAATTTTCAGGCAATCTTCAGATTAGCTCAGCGGGTGATTCTGTGAAGATTGGTAGCGATCGGAACAACATAATTTTTATGGCATTTTTGATTTTTCTTCGATTTTCGAACATTCACAATTAAAAGCGATTGAATTAGCGCAAATTCAAAACACGTTGAGAATTTTATGATAATGATTCTCGTCTTTTATAACTATAGATAATTAGAGCTGCCCGTGGAAAACCGGACCGGGCCGCTAGTAGCATATACGCGATCATTTTAATTCACTTTTCGTGTGTATAGGTCCTCGTTTACGAGTCGATGATCTTAAAAAATGAGATGCTGACTGAATGCACATTTGTCCACCACTGTGAACCGACACACACATACATTGCCGTCGCGCCGCCCTTGCGCGCTGCGGTACTAACGACTCCTATGAACAATTTCAGGATAATTGGTTTTTTGTTTGTTATTTACCGGCTGACGTTGTTCCACAGATATACGCAACTACCTCTAAGTAATGAGTTCAGATTTCACTAATTGAAAATTTTCATACATTTTTCTGTACCGTTTTGATTATATTTGTCGTTTGATATAAATCACACATATACGACCATTTTTAATCACTTTTTTAATTACAAAAAAGTAATTACGAAAATACCCTCTGCAAAAGATTGGAATTGTGTTTGTACTTTTTTTTTGTTACCGTCTCTCTTGGAAAATGATTTAATACTTTGAAGATCAAGTTTCGAGTATGCATTGGAGCCATACAATTATTGTTACAGAATAGGACTATTATCATAATCGTGAAATTGCATGACGTTTTTTTTATCACATTTTTATTATCTAGCAAGAAAATATACCTACGTTAATTTTAATATAATTCGAAAATCTGAAAAAATATTCGTTGAAGTGCAATAATTTATTGAAATACTAGCGGCCCGGTCCGGCTTCGTCCGGATTTGTAGATTACCTAATATATATATAGACATATTATGCTGCAGTGAACTTTTTTATAGAATAATAGGCATATCTTACCGCTGTTATTTTCTATAAATTTATCATTAATAGTTGTTACTCGTGATTCCGCAGGCGATTGACATAAAACACGGCAGCGACAACAGTAGTGGAGTCTTCGGTTCCTCCGTATTAGTCTTACCTCGCGAGACTTCGCCCAGCTCGGCAACACTAATTGTAGTGGAGTCTTCGGTTCCATCGTTTTATAATTTTGCCTCGCGGGGCTGCACAACAGCGACAACAGCAGAAGAATCGTCGGCTCCAACATATTACAGTCTTAATTGCCTCGCGGGGTCCTGACATTGATTTAATAAGAATAAATGTCATTTCTAGGTAGCGAGTTTGGCCCTTTTTTTCGCATTTATGTTTTTGTTAGGATTACACAGTGTAATTTGGCAATCAGCGGTAAAAAAAACACCGAAAGTTAATATTTTGTAGGTCAGACGGAACTGTTATAGTTTACAATCGTATCGTAGGATGGCGTCACTTTAGATTACTTTTGACCCAAAACATTGCCCAAGAAACGAAAACAATATTTTTGATTTGCGCATAATCGACTTTTATCTTTAGGGTTCCGTAACTCTGGATAAAAAATGGAACCCTATGATCACTTTGCTCTCTGTCCATCAAGATCTTTTTTCTCAGAAACGGCTAGAGGTATCAAGGTGAGTATAATACTAACTACGCCAATGATTCGCACATATTATATTATAAGTAATTAGGAAATTAGTTAATTTGAACAAATCTACCTGTTTCAATTTTAGAGTGAAATTGTTTAATGAACCTACGCATTTAGGGAATTGGATAGGTATTCTATATTATACATACCAAAATGGAAGTTTGTACAAACCGCTCGCCGTTCATTTAACAAGTTTAAATTAATAATTCTGCATTGTTTTTCATCTACCGATAGAATGAAACTTAATACGATTTCACAAGCAGGCGGTTAAATTTTATAGTTTAATTGTTGAAGGTTGAAAATTTACTTCTTTTACCTCCATCTCCCGTATTGAAACTAAAGTAGCTACGGTGATGTGGTTGAAAAATTGTGTTCGAGATAAAGTATTTGATTATCCTAACCACAAAACATGACGATGTGTGTTTTTGAAGTAAAACTACTTATGGCATGGTAGGGTAAAATTGATTCAGGGATTGAAAATGTAACAAAACGTTGCAGTATACGTGTACTGTATACTATAAAAACTGGCTGTAGAACATTAAGCTAAAGTGACGGTGAGGTAGAATAGTTGCTTCGTAACCTAAATGTCGTATGTAATATATGTGTATTATATAATTATATTTAATTTCATTGAACAACATGTCAGCTAGGATTTGGGCCTTCTTCAGGTTACCTGTATTAGCAAATACACTAGGGTTTTGGCACTGTGATCCGAGTTATTTTTTTCTTACTTCTATAGTGTGTAGTGTAAAATACACAGTCGAAAGGTTCGAAAGGTGGACAATTTTTAATTAACTACATACTTATATTATAACTTTCTTACGTACTGATATTTTAAAAAAGAAAAAATATGGATAAATTGTTGTTTCCAGATTAATCGATTTCAATAATCACTGAAAAAAGGGGACAATATCCAATTATATGAATGAGTCGGTTGCCACATCGGTGTGTATCCGACAATCGGTACAAAACACGATGCATTACAGATAATCAGCTTTTTAGAAGTTGTCCAATTTGTTGGTGTCCCGAGTTAAAGCGGGCTAATCGGTCGGGATGTCCCTCTTTCCCTTCACATTACGAAGAGCCTGTGGGATACGTACGCTGCGCACGCCATGGATTCGTGGGAATGGGGAATAGGGAACAGACAGGGATAAGGATGTAGAGGTGCAAGGAGAAGCTAATATATAACCTCAGCTATCAGGAGCGGTTCGTCACAACGATTTAAATACAAGGTGTAAAAAAATGAATCTGCAACGATTCAGCATTCGTTCTATAACTGGAAAATTTTAAATTCTTTCGATTGGTACCTACTAATTTATGCCAAAATTGACTTTTAAAAATATTAGATATATTTTTTTCATTTTCAGGTCCCCTAGACCAAAAGATTTAAACATATAACGTCTTTTTGTCAGTGAACACGATAAAGATCAAACGGATGAGCGGATTGAAACAAAATTTTGGAAGGAAGTTTGATTGTGCAAATTGTTTTTTTGGGGAAATCCGACACATGCGCAGAACAGATATGTGCTATAACCTTGTTTTTTTTTTTAATTATAATAGTTTACTTTAAATTACTGAGAATTATTTCTGTACTTGCGAAAATGAACGCATTTCCTTATCATGACATAATTATAACCTTAGTTCAACTCGCAAATATAGAAAATTTTATTTAAAACTACAATTAGAATGAATTGTGATGATGAAAAAAAATAGAATTCGAGACTTTATATTTTATAAATATTTTATGAGACCAAAATACCGAGAAAGCGAGTTTTAGATACACCCTTCAATGGATGCAAACTAAATTATAAACTTGGAATTTTTTCTCTTACTCTCTCAAAAAAGGATTGTTTACTGATAAAAATCCGCGATTCATGCACTTGACCGAAAAAGTCAGTGTACTGTTTATTGAAATTAATAATGACGAGCCGTCATTGACCGAGTTAGATATACGGACGGGTGCTAGCGACACGGTCTGCGTTGAGGAGATATCTCCGAGGGGCTGACAACTGTAAAACCATATAATACAGCATTTACATTTTATATTAAAGATATACTGTAGAACTTTAGGTAAACGCTAAATCCACAATATGTTAACTTATTTGAGTACTTAACTTTTATGTAGTTACATCGATAGATGAGTGGTTACTCAAAAAATATTAATTTTATTAAGTTTTTTATTTAATCACGGGAAATTGGACAATTGAATTTTAATATAGATAAACTAAATAATTAAAAAATTTTGCGACGTTTCGTTAATTTCTTTTAACTTCTTCGGGCAAAACTTTAACTAGTTAACCATAACTTCAATAAAATTTAGATATTTAACAATACATATATATTTAATTCAATAAAATAATAATTTCATTTCGCTTAAATATTACTATTTGAATTTTATTGAATTAAATATATATGTATTGTTAAATATCTAAATTTTATTGAAGTTATGGTTAACTAGTTAAAGTTTTGCCCGAAGAAGTTAAAAGAAATTAACGAAACGTCGCAAAATTTTTTAATTTAGTTTATCTATATTAAAATTCAATTGTCCAATTTCCCGTGATTAAATAAAAAACTTATTAATTATAATGGACGTGAACAATATTGAGATTAATTTTATTGCGGCAAAAGTTGTGGCAACGATAACGAAGTACAATAAGATGCATCTTTAAATTACAAAAAATGGCCTTTAGAATTTTATCAAAGATACCGGCTTCAACTCCGTGTAAAGAATATTTTAACTCAAATGAAATCTTAATCTTCGTCCACGTGAATTTAACAAAAAAAATGTTTGTTCAGTTCACAGAATTTACGAAAAGTTAATAATTCTAATTTATTGATATACGTAAGTACTGTTTATACTTTCATATGCATTTAGTAAAAGCTGTTATTTTGACATTACAAACAGCCACTTCAATTTTATTAGTGTATTTGCCATATGGCAACATACACTATTGGCGTTGGTCGGATGGCGGGACCTAGGTGTCGGACCAAAATTTCTCGCCGTTTCATAACCTCCTAAACACTTTGGCACCATTTTTAAAAATGTTTATATATATATATATATATATATATTTATATATATATATATATATATATATATATTTATATACGTATATATATATATATGTGCGGGCAATAACTTTCGAAGGAGTTAATTAATTTTAACGAAATTTGGTATACATGTTGGAATCCATCACCGCACGAAGCGTATTTAAAATGGGCCTAATCGGGTCATTTTAAGGGTAGTTTTTAGGGGTTGAAAAAAGTTTTTGGGCCCAAAAATACCGAAAAAATTCTCAGAATCGTTTCAAAATTGAAATTTAACCCTTTAGTAGCATTTAAAAAGTGCTCCTAAAATTATAAGCAAAGCGGCCCGACAGGACCGGACTTACAAATTTTATGAAAACACTAGTTTGCGTATACGAATTTACTTACTGAAGGTCGTATTTAATTTGGTGTAGATGTTGGATTGATAACAATATTTCAACTAATAAAATTATTATTTTAAGGGGTGTATTAAGGGGTTCAATTTTTTTTATTTTGTCTAAAAACAAACTTAAGTCGCATAATAAAGCCACAATACCTATATTAGCAAATACACTATATTGTCGGCAGGGTTTTGGCACTGCGATCCGGGTTTTTTTATTTGTACAGATAGATTAAAAATTTTCAGTGAATACCAATCCAAAGAAAACCATGAACACCATTGAAACAAAAAACATTTCAATATAATAGAAGTAAATGTCAAATACTTTTTAAATAATAATTATTATATTCAATATGTTTTTTTCTGAATATAAAACTTTTGATTAGTAAAGGTTTCGTTTAATTATTATTACAGTTTTTTGAAAAAATTTTCACTTAAATGCTCTATCTAGTAGATTTAGAGAAATAAGCTGTGACAGTCTGACACAAACACGAGTGTGATCCATTTTTTCATCGGATGTATGGAACCTTAACAACTCTCGCAGTATGTGAACTTTGTAATTCGTTATATATACAAACACAGGGGAGTTATATTTTATTATACGAATATGTATGGGCGTTGCAAAAACTTTTATTTGAAATGGTAAATCATCGAGTTGTCCCTTTGCGAAATTTACAAAACGCGCCTAACGAAGTTTTACTTCAAAACTAATATATCTGAATGTACTTAATTAAAAACGTCTGTAAATTCAGTGTGCTATTCAGTAATACTAAATGTATGTATGAAAGAGATGTATAATGTTGTGTATATGTATACAGGATGTACGTACATATAATGCCCACAGACCCGCGCTCAATTAGAGAAAGTGCTTTCACCCCTCCTGTGAGAACTCCTCACGTACACATCCCTTGTGCTGGGCTGTCCGGGAAGGCGATTCATTCCCAAAGTGGAATCTTCTCTGATACGATATTTAATAGGGATGTGTTACCTTTTTTTGACCGCACGGAATAGTTCGCCGTTTAATATCAGTTCGTGGTGTCAAAACAGGCCTTCCGCTAGTTGTTTAATCGCCCGCGTGCAATACTGATTATGCCGCCCTACGACTACATATTCTGAGTTTTGTTAAAAAAAGGCTATTATTAAGATTGCGCGCCGCGTCGGTTCGTTTTTTTCCATGTGATGACATTTCTTATGCTTTAGGTGGGGTGGCTATTTATTGTGACAATGACTTAAAATATGAATTCCGTTTTTAAAAAATATTTTTTTACGGTTGATGTTCAAACTATTTTAATTTATTGACGGTTAGTTACTAACTGTCAATAAAATAAAATAGTTTGAACATCAACCGTAAAAAAATATTTTTTAAAAACGGAATTATTACAAACTTTTTAATGAACAATTGTTTAACTAAAATTTATATTTACACGTGTATTTTAATTTTTATATCTACTTGATCAAAACATTTAATTGTTATAAAGTCCCAAGCAAGGGACGAAACGTCGCTATAAATAACAAATAAGTGAAACTTCTTGGTTTCCAGGCTTGTACGCTGTGGTCCATTGGTATTTCTAGGTAAAAATACCAATGGACCACGGCGTACAAGCCCGAAAACCAAGAAGTTTTGCAACAACGCCAGCCGTGAAAGCCTACACAATTGGATAACAAATAAGTGTTTACTTAAAAAGTCCTTTGTCCCGACAAATCATTTTTATATTAATTACCAAGGACAAAAAAGAAAAAAGACAAATACCATACTTTAAATATTTATTATTAGCCGTTATCTGCGTCAACGTACATGTTAACAGAGACTTTAGTTTATTTTATGGTAATATTTTTAACATGTTAATATTTATGAGTTGGAATTGTTTTGTCGTCCAATTGGGTGGAATTTTTTATATAAAACGGCGACTTTTGTTTAATTTCTTCAAAATTTACTATTTTGTTGATATAGACATATTAACAAAACAGTAAATTTTGAACAAAATGCCACGTAAGTCGCGTCATTCTGTATTCACGTAAGCTCAAAAATTCATTTTAAAAACTGTTTTTGCACGTGACGTCATGGCGTAATGCCAACATGGAAGACATGTGTTTACATTATCAATTTGAGAGGGTTTGCACCGGTAATTCGCGGATAGCACGCGGAAACCGTTCCGTAAAACAAGTAACATTATTTTTAATCTTTTGACAACACAAACAAAACACAGTGTATGCTACGAAAAATAAAACTTACATCAACAGAAATTTCACTATAGACTCCGTGCAGAATAGAGTGACTATATCAGAGTGTGGCCAACAGGTCACGTGACCTGGTCGCAACACGGATTGACTGCGCCATATTGGGCCATTTTATACGCAGTGTACAGCTGTCGGCTGCTTCTGTATAGAGTGACCGCGCCGGCGCTACATACGCAATTGCGATTCAATATGGCAGCGATCAGATGCATTAGCCATACTCTGTTATAGTCTCTCTAGTGCAGATTGACTGTAGGTCCATCGTGGCAAATTTCGAAAGATTTCGTTGGTTGTTTTTGTATTTTTCATATCCGTCGTTAGTTATTCACAGTTTTGAAAATTTAGCAATAAAATTAAAATTGCTATTGTTGATAAGTATTCACTAATTCAGCCATTAATACAAATTTTCTTCGCGTTCACTGTTTTTTTTTTTGACAAAATGATATTACGGTTTGGATATATTTTGACATGTGACGTGAATGTAATATTAGAAACTGGCTTTTCGGAAATAGCTTTTGAAGTTGTCAACAAAACGTAAAGCGACAAAATTGATACATTCCAAACATTTGACACGAAGATTTCCAACGACAACAGAACCTTTCATTTTCAAGACAAAGATGTCTTTAGTCATAATATGATTCGTGTTTTCTAGTTATTTTATTCTTTTAATCGTTGGGATCCACTTTTCTCTCTGCTCATTTATACGAGGTTTTCCAGAAAACGAGTAATCTTTCGTTTTTTTGACTACTTTCCGCAGTTTAAGGCACAGCAAAGATTACCGTTAGATATAAAAATGATTTTTCGGGAAAAAAGGACTTTATTTATAAGTAAAACACTTAATATTTTGTCCTTGGTAATTAATATAAAAATTTTTATATTAATTACCAAGGACAAAAAAGAAATAAAGTCAATTACCGTTAGATGTTTTACCCATTTCACATTTCTGGGTTGTACTTATGACACAACACACAAATCAAAATCAAAATAATTATTTGTATTGCTACCATGCATTGCGATTACCTGCAGTCTAATTTTCGTTAGCTCCGCCTTTCTGCACGGAGTCTATAGCAATTTATATTTTTATTAAAATATTCGTATATGAAATTTAAAATGTAAACACAGAGAAAATCGGAGATGATACGTTTTAAACAAGTTAGCGGTTATTAAATAGGTAAAAAAACACGCGGTCTAAGGTTGACAAGACCAATTTCCCAGTTTGATGAATGTTGAATATTAGTAGGTACTTATTAATAATAACAATTCAGAAAACTAATTATTTTAATCATATAGAGCAGCTGGTATCGACGTTGTCTTTTCGAATTAAATTCGGATGAATTTTTTGCTAGAATGAGTTCATGAGACCATATTGACTATGAAAATTTAAGTTATCAGATGGTAACCCGGTCTGATATTCTTTAAAGCATTTTTTATAACAATATAAGAATAACAAAAAAGTTCAGTCAAACAAATTTTTGAAGCTATACCTTCTTCTGGCGCAATATAAAGGATACAATTTTCTGTGTTACGGAAGTTATGCTCGCAGCATGCAGCGAACATAAGACACCATGAAGTTAGTTGTTAATTTAATATGAATGTATTACGTGTATCGGCAAGTTTGAATTCGTTGATAAAGCTTACATATTTTTATATTGAATTCATGGATGACACGTCTCATTTCTTTGGTACAATGTCCACACTTATTCTCCCAAGTAATTAACTACTACTCGCAAGGTTGAAATCGTCGATAAAGCTGACTTCGATGCAATATAGTTTTTATTTATATATCGTGACCAATATTTATCGGGATACATAAACAACCGAGATAAATAAATATATTTCAGAACTGCATCAATTTAGGCCTCGAATAAGGATTATTTCTCAAGATAGTGCGACTTTTCAATGATTTTTTATTCTTCCCCATTCGCGCTAATATTTGTCACTTATTTACACATCCCTTGTAATAGAAAATGCGCTAAGTGGTTTGTGAATCTAATCTGATACGATATTATAAGGATGTGTTGATTTGTCTGGAACGCAAAAGTGTAAATTTTTATTCGGAGTTAAAGTGGATTATACACCTTTTTCTGAATCAGTATAATAAGAAAAGAAATGCGTAGCTCTTGCATCGAATAACAAGACATTTCCAAAAGAGTATACGAATTTTCTTTATCGTAACTTTTACTAGGGTTGTGTACACTACGTTGAGATCTTACTTCCACACCCCTTGTATTGGACAACGAAACTCATTCCCAAAGTGATTCGTGAATCTTTTCCATTAAATATTTCAAGGATGGGCTATTTTTTTCAATACTTGAAACTAGTTCAATAAATTTGCGACCAATTCAACAGACAAATGTAATTTGATTAAAAGCAATCGACGTTGTGTTTTTAAGACAGAGAACTAAACATTAAAAAAAAACAAAAGTGCTTATAAATAAAAAAACAAGGACAGCGAAAGGTGACCCGCAAACAAAGAATAATAATATCGAAAAACTGAAATTGCGTTAATCCGCTGCTAATTAAAAATCTCCCTTCTTGTTTGTATAAGAAGCGGAAATGGCAAATTACTCATTATTTAAGGAGAACAGTGAACAGACTATTAGAGATCGAAACGATATTTTCTGAATAAAATAAAATTTTGTTTTTAATTGATAGGTATCTATTTAGTGGACAATATTGATATAAAAACGTGAAAATAAAGATACAAAAATATAAATCATTTAACAAAATAGATTATTATATTGGAGGAGACAAATTGTTACAATGCGAAAAAAAAATTTTAAATTTGTAATAACCTACCCCTCCTCCCCTACATAAAAATACAATAATTTACACGTTACAAGAAATGAATTCTGAGAAATTGTTCAAGTACAAATTTTGTAATAGATTCTTGATTTTATTTTCGGAAATATTCTTTATACCGTGTGGAAGGTGATTATAGAATTTGGGAGCTTAAAAATTAGGACCATTAATTAATTTATGGTTATTATAGAAATGTACTCTTTTGACAGAATTAAGTTAAATACAAGTGCTGTTGGCCCATCCCTAAGCAATAGTATATCGTTTTTCTCGCTTGCACTCAGTGAATTGAAACATTTCACTTATGCATGTAAGTATGTATGAATGTATAGGTGTACGTTGTACTCGTTGTAAGTAGTATGAAAGGAACAAAAAACTAAATGTGCACATATATAGTAAAATTGTTTTATTAAAAGCGTTTTTTTTTTCAATGATTATTAACAGTGGCGTGCCTAATGATTCTGCTAACACACAGTCGTACGACAATTTTTTCGTAGCTAACATTTCCCTGCTGTTATTGTCGATTTTGACAGAAATTTTATCTTTTAGATCGTCGCGATGGGATTCAGTAGACGACTTGTAAATATTTAACTGTTAAATTATTCTGAACATCTAGCAGTCACTGACTGAAATAGTGTTGCTCTTACCCAAGATTACTAGAAACTAAGGTTGGGCGTAGCATTGTTGAAGATGTGACAAGGCGAGACGCGAGAGAGGGCAAGGGAAATAGCTTTGTGGAGTCTTTTTCCAAACAGTTGGGATAACAATAATTATAGCCAAGCCATGAACATCAGTGACGTAAGCCATCGACTCAACCAATCACAGACGTATAGCCATTTACGCCCAACCTTCTAGTATTCTAGTAACCTTGGCCTTTACTCACAGCTGCACCCGTGTTAATGTCAGTTTACATAGAGGTCGTGGATTTCGAGAGTCTGTAATTTTCAATAGATTTTGACCACGACTTCGCTCTCGTGAACGTCCATTTTGCCGGCAGATTCACTCTCATAAATGTCACTTTTGATGGGAAGTCTATAATTTAAGTATATACTTGAAGTTTAGCTATCATTAGTGTTTGCCAATGTTCAATCGAATATATTTGAGTATGAAAGCCCTTTTGCATTACACATATTTTGAACTTAAAGCAATATTCAATATTCATTTCGACGCAAATGAAGTCATTCATTCAACATCCCGTCAATCGGTGACACGTCTGGTCAAGCGTGGTTCGAACTTTAATGATATTCAACCGATTGTCGCTAAATGGCATGGATTTTAATTTAAAAATTCGGAAAGAGGTGGTCAGTGACATTAATCACCAAGACTGAAAGACTTAGCACGTGTATCGAATTAATTGAAAATCAGTTCAGTTGTTTGTTGACTTTGTAAAATAATCACTTGTACACAGGCATTTAAAGTAATCCATTACATACTAATGCGGTAAAATAAAACAGAACTGGTAGCGACATAACAATTTCATGGCGAATCACTGTTTGTCTATCAGTTTTTTTAATTTAACCTACTATTAAAAATGAATTACGCAGCCTTTTGACGTCATTTATAAAATTGGCGAGTGAACCGTGCAAATATCAGCACAGCTTTTTAACAAAAAGATGAATGATAATTTATCAGCCGATGATACGGAAAAGCTTCATCTAACGGTGATGTTAATCAAATTAGCTGCGAATATAATATGATTAATGTTGGCGACGCTTTGCAGAATTCGTGTTTATGTGCTACGAATGTGTAGAAATTGTAGTAAATATGAAGAAAATAGATGGAAAGTTGTCCGAGGACTTAGGATCAATAAGTCAATACTAAATTTTTAGTGTATTTGCCATATGGCAACATACACTATTGGCGTCGGTCGGATGGCGGGACCTAGGGATCGGACCAAAATTTCTCGACGTTTCATAACCTCCTAAACACTTTGGCACCATTTTTGAAAATGTTTATATATATATATATATATATATTTATATACGTATATATATGTGTGCGGGCAATAACTTTCGAAAGAGTTAATTGATTTTAACGAAATTTGGCCCGCGTGTTGAAATCCATCACCGCAAGAAGCCTATTTAAAATGGGCGTAATCGGGGCATTTTAAGGGTAGTTTTTAGGAGTTGAAAAATGTTTTTGGGCCCCAAAATACCGAAAAAATTCTCAGAATCGTCTCAAAATTGACATTTAACCCTTTAGTAGTAATTAAAAAGTGTCCCTAAAATTTTAATAAAATCGGCCCGGCAGGACCGGACTTACAAATTTTATGAAAACACTAGTTTGCAGATAGTGAATTATTTACTGAAAGTTGTATATAATTTGGTATAGAGGTTCGATTGATAATAATATTGCAATTAAGAAAAAAAATGTTATTTTAAGGGGTGTATTAAGGAGTAAAATTTTTTATTTTGCCCAAAAATCAACTTAAACTCGCAAAATAAAACCACACTGCCTGTATAAGCAAATACACTATATTGTCGGCAGGGTTTTAGCACTGCGACCCGGGTTTTTAGTGTATTTGCCATAAGGCAACATACACTATTGGCGTCGGTCGGATGGCGGGACCTAGGGGTCGGACCAAAATTTCTCGACGTTTCATAACCTCCTAAACACTTTGGCACCATTTTTAAAAATGTTTATATATATATGTATATATATATATATTTATATATATATATATATACGTATATATATATATACGTATATATATATATACGTATATATATATATATATATATGTGTGCGGGCAATAACTTTCGAAGGAGTTAATTGATTTTAACGAAATTTGGCTCACGTTTTGAAATCCATCACCGCAAGAAGCCTATTTAAAATGGGCGTAATCGGGCTATTTTAAGGGTAGTTTTTAGGGGTTGAAAAACGTTTTTGGGCCCCAAAATACCGAAAAAATTCTCCGAATCGTTTCAAAATTGACATTTAACCTTCCAGTAGTAATTAAAAAATGTCCCTAAAATTTTAAAAAAATCGGCCCGACAGGACCGGACTTAAAAATTTTATGAAAACACTACTTTGCAGATAGTGAATTATTTACTGAAAGTTGTATATAATTTGGTATAGAGGTTCGATTGATAATAATATTGCAATTAAGAAAAAAAAATGTTATTTTAAGGGGTGTATTAAGGAGTCAAATTTTTTATTTTGCCGAAAAACCAACTTAAGTTCGCATAATAAAGCCACACTGCCTGTATTATCAAATACACTATATTGTCGGCAGGGTTTTGGCACTGCGACCCGGGTTTTTATTTATTGCAATGTTGCGATAAATAAAAATTTAGTATTGACTTATTGATCCTAAGTCCTCGGACAACTTTCCATCTATTTAATTCATAGTCAGGATCGGAACAAGCTTTGAAATATGAAGAAAATATTTCGATAAATCGCAAGAAGCACAAAAAAGCAAATAAATTGAAATCGTATTAATGCGACGTTTGCAATAAAAGCTTTGTTATAATAAAAAATTATCATTTTCGGAGTTTTTCCTTTGCTCGTGCTGAATTAAAAGATTCTAGGTCAACGAGAATTAACATGTTTTGATGAGCGTCTGAATAAAAAACTATGAAAGCTCTAACGAAAATATAAACTGGATCGAGGGACAAACTTAACTTTGCTGCTGAAAAACTGTCGTCCCCATACGTCGACATAGGTCGCAGTCAATTAACAACTAGAGATGGAAAAAATGGGTCTTTTTAATGATCTGCATCTTTGCATCTGGATCCCGTATGTGAGCCGGCTCACTGAACCGGTTCAAAAAGAGTCGAGTTCTGAATATGTTACTGCAGTCTGCCACTGAGTTACCTAGTTCAGTCAATATCACGACCTGTATAGAATCAAGAATGCATAGCCAAACATGTGATGCATGAGTCATTTGAGCTGACAGATGCATCAAAGCAAAAACTGATACGTAAGTGTAAAATGTGCTTCTGTGTGTTAAGTGTTTCACTGAGTTATGCGGATCCGTTGATCCGTCGGCTCAAAAAAAGTAAGTCGGCTCTCATGAATCTTCTGTCGGAGTCGGCTCTTTGAACCGGCTCAGATCTGAGTTACCCAACTCTATTAGCAACTGCAAATAAGTTTATAATCGCAAAAAAATATTTTTTGTGTGATGTAATTACAAATTTACAGTTTTCGGATTTTTCCTTTACTTGTACTATAAGACATTGCTTCTTGCCAACTTTCATGATTCTAAGTCAACGGGAAGTACCCTATAGGTTTTGATTCCCTTGCGAGTGTCAAAATATGTGGCATAAATGGCCGTGTATTTTGATTGCGTTGACTTAGAATTTTGATATTTTTCGCAGCTCCAAGGGATTGTAGATCTGAGTATTTGATATTAATTTCAACATGCTACCTCAACGCGTTCCTGAGAAAAACGATTTTGACAGACAGACGGACAACGAAGTGATCCTATAATGGTTCCTTTTTCTTTTTGAGGTACGGATCCCTAGAAATTTTGAATTCTATTTTCGGACCCATTACAATAACTACAATACCGGGAAGTTAATAATATTAAAAAAAAAACTGGCGAATTTCAGTGAACTCTCGGTTGAATAAATTAAAGCGCTATTCTGAGTTTGGAACATGCGACAATTGAAAGCGATTCACATTGTTCGGCGACAAATCGTCCGTACACTGAATCCCGGCTTTGCATTAGGACACGGACGATGCGTGTTGTAGGCGAACTAAAGACGTCTATTTGTAACTGCGCCGTGAAGGTACAATCAAATTTGTAAATTATGACGTTAATAAAGAGCTGAATTTCACAGAATGGTATCGTTCTTGTCAGTACTATTAACTGCGCGCATGACCTTGAAACATAAGACATCTCACTAGACGGTTTTTTTTTTCATTTTTAAATTTTACTTCTTTTGGCGCGCTGAGGTAAATTTTTCTTTGTTACAGAAGTTGCGCATGCAACCAACGAATAAATTGCGGAAGTTGTTTCTGATAACGACAAAATAGTTATTTCATAAAACAACAAAGTAAGTTATACTAGCGACATCGGACAAAACTTCTTAAAAGCTATTAGTTTACACTTTTTGCGCTTTAGTCGTTTTTCATGGACATGTCCTGAATTAATAACAACTTTTAACAGTTAAATAACCTCAATACTCGTATTTTTTTTTAAATTATGGATTCAACAGTAGAAAACCCTTTAATAGTTACTTTATGCAGGCACTAAAAATGTTACTTTTGAAAATGTAACAAAGGTAAATTACATATAAATTATAAGACCACAATTAACATAACCCAGCCTGTGTTTAAAAGCGTTTTTCTAACTATATTTATCATCTCCTTAGAATTCCTATTTTATTTTATAAATGTACATTTTTAACGAAAATGTGAATATCAATTATCGCGGTCACGTCAAAGAAGTATAACTTCTGCCGCGCGTACATAAGTCAACATAGTATAAGAAAGTGGAACGAGGCGGGAAGTTTGAAAAACACAATCTGAAATCAAACAAAAGTTTTCAGCAGGACCAGTTTTTAAGCTTACAAATAGAGGGGATATAACGGTGTTTAGTAACTCTATTCACAAGAGACGACAACAACAAGAAAGACAGTAATATATAACACTGTACGGGAAAGACAAGGAATGAAATACACACTGAAGCTCAATGTCTCTATGCGTACTGTGTAAGTGGAAAATTATCTATAATGTAATTAATTACTGTGGGAATTAAGGAATACAAGAACACTTTACGTTCCGCTAAACCTTATTTATTCGTTCATGTTAATTCTTATATACGTCAGTGCAGCGAGGTGGTTGGGCGCTTATGCTAACAACATGCCGGCGAAAGACTTCTGCTTGCTTTCGATTCTTCTTTTGCCACTTTCTATAAATATACGGTGTGATTTGCAGCATGTGTCTTGGCAAGGTCGGTTGTCTAAATCAGGGTATCTTAAACTATGTCGTCTACGAATTTCTATAAGATTAAGATAATGCTATATAGTGTGTAGTGTAAAGAACATATCACTCCTTACCGGTCGGAGTTCTTACAGTTCGGCCATTGATGGACGCATTGTTTAGTTTTGCTCATTTATTATATGTGTTCTAAATTTCTGAGCTTTCATAATTTAAGTTGTCGTGGTACAATATTGTCAAAAAGTTAGAGATTATACGCGCCACAAAAGTATACTAGCTGTAGCTAAGTGATCCATAATTTGTACGCAAGACTGTACCCGTGGAAACGTAACCCATACAGTATTCATATATGCATGTATACTTTTTCTATAAATTGTGAACTTTAAACCGTTATTTATAAATAATTAATTAGACGTGGTCAAAAAAAATTTCTTATTTTTTTTTTAAACTCATAACAAATGCATTGAAAGACTATCAGTTTTTGGTAAGTTTCTGACAGTTAGTTCTTTTTTTATAAATAAGAAACTGGTTCAGAACTACAGAGATCGTATACAATCAATGTTAATTATCCAATTTTTAATTGAATTTATCTCGGATTATATACGGTCGATCTACTTCAAATTTTCAGGGTATAATTGTATTATCATATCCTTAATAAGTATACAAAAATTAAGAATTTTCTGACGGTGTGCCTTAACCACGACAACTACCTTAAGACGTAATTATAGTTCCCCTTATATTTTATCATTTCGCGAATTTTGTATCTATAGAAATTGCAGAAAAAAATATAGACAGAGTCGATTACAACGCTTGTTGATATTTTTACAGTAAGGTGAATTATTTTTATTATAAAGTTTCAGTAACGACTGTGACCACGACACACTTGTTATTTTTTTAAACTCTTTTTTACGTTTTCATATTTATGAACAAGAAGTGGAATTTTTTAACAAGTTTTTCATATTATTCCTTTTCTATTTCTGAACAAATGCCGTCGTACAACTTGTGATTATTTTTAACAGTATTATCGGTTAATCCTAGATTCATTTGATAATAACACGCGATATGGAAAATGCATTATATTTGCATTGTAGGTATTTACGTCAAAACTTCGTGTTTATACGCTAACTAGAGTCAACAGAAACAAAATTAACGAATGCACCTTCTTATATGATTTGTGGTTGAAAACGGAACTGCAGAAGATTCTAAAAACTATTTTTAAACTACAGTTCGTATGTTATATTTTTTCATACTTTTTAGATCCTGCTAACGGGAGGCGCAGCTTCGCGAGGCAAGATCGTAATACGGTGGAGCCGAATGTTGGTGCCGAGCGAGACGGATCTCCCGAAGCAAGACCGTAATACGGGTAATAGTGTTGTCGCTGCCGTGTTTAATCTCAATCGTGTGCAGAGCCACGGGTAGCGGGTAGTTAAATTATAAATAGATTAAAGAATATCCGTTCAGTAAACCAGCAATTGCTTTAAAAATATGTTTTAGGATATACAAGCAAAATATTCTCACCTTATATGTATTTATTTTACTGCTCTATTCCACGTGCTTATAAAGTGCTGTTGTTAATTTTCGATTCGCAAGTGAATATTTTCCAAAAATTCATAGGCAATTTTTATATTTTATTACATTAGTGTCGCAGGAAGATGATGAAAATAGAGAGAAAATTCACGGCAGATCATCTTCCGTGAATTGATCATCTACCTTAGGGATTTGATCAAATCTCCGTTTTCATCATCTACCTGTGACATTAGTATACAATAATTGATTACGTAAATTTATTAATAAACATCTGCCCGCACCGCTAAATAATAAAATATTATTAATGGCGCATCTGCAATCGTCTCAGAACCAGTCCATTAACTATTTCAGCAAGCATATTTCATGTCGTTTGACCTATGCAGCTTTTTGCATGATACAATCAATACATTATTTGACTCTGTACCTAGGTACCATGCAGTTTGCTGTACCTATCCCATTCTTTCTATTTCTACAATATAATATATATTGTTATTGTGTTCATACAGTTTCATGCAAATATATTTTATCATTATTATTGTAATAGATATTCAATATTATTACCATCAGTCATCATTCTATAAACAGTTCCGGAAATAACGCCGTGAATTTTAAAAGCATATTCCTTGGAAATTTTGAACAAATAAGCTTTTCATCTTTTACCATTCCAACTCCACAAATGGGGAATAATGGTACTAATTTAGGTCAAAATTCACATTTTCTAAATTTGTCGCGTGTATTTTTAGTGTATGTGCCATATATGGCATATACACTATTGGTGTCGGTTTGGATGGAGAGACCTAGAGGTCGGATCAAAATTTATAGACGTTTCATAACCAACATACACCCAACATAGTTTCTATTAGCATAAAAAACAATGAAGAATACATTTTTTTTAATTTCACTGTTATTTTCTCGTACTTAAAAGGGCGCATAGCTTTGAAACGATTCAAATATTTGCGCTACTCCCTATAAAATAGCAGAATAGCAAAATAGCAGAATAGTTTCAGACTTGACATTTACTTAACCTTCTAATAAAGATTAACACATGCTTCTAAAATTTTAATAAAATACGATCCAGCAGAACCCAACTGGCAATTTTTGTGAAAATACTAGTTTGCGGATATGGATTTACTTACAGAACGGTGTATTTGATATGTTGCAGATTGAAATTAAGAAAACAAGTCGTATTTTAAGAGATGTATCAAGGGGTTAAATTTTTTATTTTGTTCAAAAACAAACATAACAGAGCCACAATGTCTATACTAGCTAATATACTCTATTGTTGGCAGAATTTGGCACTGTGATCTGAGTTGTTTGAGTTTTGTGACCAATCAAGGAACCAAATAGATGCTATATATTTATTGTCAAATCGCTTCATGGGATAAACTATAAGCTTTGATATATCGGATCCCTATTTCTATATTTTTTTCTTTAAATAATATTTCTTAAACCGCTTATTACAAAAAAGAGAGAACTAAAACAGATGTGGTCAATCACCAAATGATATGATTCTTCGATTAAAAGCTTCTGCGATTATCAGTGGCGGATTTACCAGCAGGCTGAGTAGGCTGAAGCCTAGGGCGGCAGATTTTAGGGGCGGCAAATTTGACCCAAAAATTTTTGTCTTGCAGAAATTAAAAAAAAAACACTATTATATACCTAGAGGAAACGAGTTTCGAGAATTTAACAAAATTTTCAATATTTTAGTACTGTACTGAATATTCTAACGTCTATATGAAAAATTACTAACCGCTCTGTAAAATATAGTCTTGTGATCATGCATTTTTAAAATATTCCAATAGCGTTTCAATACCATAATTTAAATTTTTAGCTCGGAAGTATACCCAAAAACTATTTCTCGTGTTATCTTCACTAAATCGTAAGTTGTAAAATTAATTTAGAAACTAATACAACGATCCCCTAGTTCACAATCATAAAGACGATAGAGCACAAATCATAAAGTTGCAATTTCATTAACAGAATAAATGTAATTAATATGATTGCGAACTAGAATATCGAATTTCAGAGGTCAGTAGGGCGGCGGCAAATTTATAAATCCGCCACTGGCGATTATAGCTATCAAAATATTAATTATAAAACTACCCGACTAATAACAAAATAGTGGCGAGACCTTTTAAGGGATTAATCCAACAAATTATTAATATACCAAATTAATTAGAGTTAGAAAATTTAATATTTGCAAAAGATTCACTAAGATTTAATTGTCCGTGGAATAGGTATATTAGAATATAATATAAGGTGTATTTATTCAGGGTCTGTCTGTTGGGTGCACATAATAGACTGAGACCATTCCCATTTATATATACTCTTATAGGGATGGGTTGCTCTACATACAGTATTTTGTGGTTAGCGCTGAGCACAAAATAGTATTCTAAATAATTGGCAGAGTCAAGTGCACATCGCGTTAAGATTGACAATATGATAAAAAACAAAAACAAATTAATGATGTCAATCAAAATCGAACCAACGACCAGAGGTATACGAAGCAGACGCCATAAAATAAAAACCCGGGTCGCAGTGCCAAAACCCTGCCGACAATATAGTGTATTTGCTTATACAGGCAGTGTGGCTTTATTATGCGAACTTAAGTTGGTTTTTGGGCAAAATAAAAAATTTAACTACTTAATACACCCCTTATAATTACATTTTTTCTTAATTGCAAAATTATTGTCGATCGAAGGTCTACACTACATTAAATACACCCTTCAGTAAATAAGTCACTATCTGCAAACTAGTATTTTCAAAAAAATTGTAAATCCGGTTCTGTCGGGCCGATTTTATTAAAATTTTAAGGACACTTTTTAATTACTACCACAGGGTTAAATTTCAATTTTGAAACGAGTCGGAGAATTTTTTCGGTATTTTGGGGCCCAAAAACATTTTTCAACCCCTGAAAACTACCCTTAAAATGGTTCGATTGGGTCCATTTTAAATAGGGTTCTTGCGGTGGTGGATTCCAACATGTGGACAAAATTTCGTTAAAATGAATTAACTCTTTCGAGAGTTATAGCGCGCGCACACACACACACACACACACACACACATATATATATATATATATATATATATATATATATATATATATATATATATATATATATATATATATATATATATATATATATATATATATATATATATATATATACAAACATTTTTAAAAATGGTGCCAAAGTGTTTAGGAGGCTATGAAACGTCGAGAAATGTTGGTTCGACTCCTAGGTCCCGTCATCCGACCGACGCCAATAGTGTATGTAGCCATATGGCAAATACACTAATAAAATTGTTTATTACGATTAAATTACTAAACTGAGTAAGCGCGTTTCAATGAATCACTTTAGGGTACGCTCTTGGGTGTCTGTTTTCTATAATTTTTAAAGCTGGTCATGTGCTTATATTTTTTTGTAAAATTATTTAAGGTTATTTGTTGAATTTTTGTGCAAAATTTAACTTGTCTTAAAATTTTGTTGCAGTTACTATCTGTTATCAAAAAATAACATTTTGTCCATTACTATTTTCCATCCTTGCGGGCCATACTCAAAGCTTCAGTGCAGCGTTTCCTAAACTGGGGTCCGTAAGTATATACGAGAGTTCGCGGACTCATCTCGGCGACGGCCGAACTTTATAAACGCCGTCTCACAAACAGTGATTTTAAGTCAACAATCTGGAACGTAAGTTTGTAAGTAGACAAAGCTTGTAAATAGATATATAGGTCCGTCAACGACGATCGAAATGTATAAACTCCGTCCGGTAAACAGTTATTCTATAGTTAGCGATCTGGAACACAAGTTAATACGTAGGTTAAGCAGTACACAGTTTAACCGGCGAATGCCGAACCCTAAATACACGCAGTCCGACAAACAGTGATTTAATAGTCAATGATCTGGAACGCCCGTTTGTAAGTGGACAAAGCTATATGGTTGGATCGACACTGTCCTAACTATAGGAACGTCGTCCGGCAAACAGTGATAATAATATGATATTTAAACTACATCTATACTATTATATAACATTCTTCGTATGTATGAAATGATGTATGTATGTTTGAACAGATTAACTTAAAAATTATTTGACAGATTTTGACGACATTTTTTTTTAAATATTTCTGATGATTCCAGAAGTGCTAGAGGATATGTTTTATTTAACTTTGAAATTAATTTTTGGAGTTATTAAATTTATTACATTTTTATGGGCTTCCTAGTTCTTGAGCCGTCACAAGACCCATTTTCCCACCATTTATGCAGTCCGATCGCTCGTAGTGGGATCAAGGTTTTGGTAGGAGGGGATAAAAGGGCGTTCAAGTATTACGCAAGCAGGGTTAGAGGGCGGGAGGTTTATTTTTTTCTTACTTTTACTAACAAAGGAAGCTGGGAGATATTATGGATCTTACGTAAGATAAATAAAATCTAAAAAACGATTGACCGTAAAGGCTAGCACTAAAGCTTTCCGCTGTTGTCAAACTTTAAATTCTAATTTTGATGTTTAATAAAAGTTCTAAAAAAATTCTCATATTTTATCATTTGGATGGGGGGTCACGATTTTCTTATTTTTTCTCGTACAGGGGGATGGTGGGGTACTGCAGCATAATATGTTTATCTTTAATAGGCAATTTACAAATCTGGGCGAAGCCAGGTAGGTCTGATAGTACTAAATAATTAGGTAGTATTTCGGTAGTACCTACGGTTAACATTAGTTTTATCATTTTTGTCAGATGATTCCAGTTCAGATTATCGTGCGTAAAAAATTTTCACTTCAGAAAAATATAATAACTAATAAATTACTCTGATTTATATTAAAAGGAGTCCGTAGGCGAAAAAGTTTAGAAAACGCTGCGTTAGTGTGTAGTGCAAGATAGAGACAGGGAAAGGAGAGGAAAACAGCAAGAGAGAAAGGGAGATGTAGTTATAGAGAACACAAGTAAATTTCTAGTTATAGCGTTATTATTATTGTACGTCCATAATCCTTACATTATTAACAACTACATTTTCCCTTCAGGGAAGCTGCCCGACTTCTAGGTACACTTTGTACAAATTGTAACCATAGCTACATTGTTATTAGTATTATTAGTGTATTTGCCATATATATGGTCAAAATTTTTCGACGTTTCATAGCCTCCTAAACGCTTCGGTTACCATTACTTGGCACCAATTACGCATTCCAATAGTATATGCCTAAGTAAAACTTTGCCACAAACTTTCCAAGTTAGGTTCGACTTTGAAAGCCAAACTTCGGCAGACCTTCGGTTACCATACTTGGCACCAATTACGCATTCCAATGGTATATTCCTAAGTCAAACTTTGCCACAAACTTTCCAAGTTGGGTTCGACTTTGATATGCCAAACTTCGGCAGACCTTCGGTTACCATACTTGGCACCAATTACGCATTCCAATGGTATGCCTAAGTAAAGCTTTGCCACAGACTTTCCAAGTTAGGCCCGACTTTGGTAACCAAACTTCGGCACTACCATAGCGTTTCGTGATCACAACTGAATTTGGATTTTTTCGGCATGCCAATTTTCGTTTTGCCTCATTTGGATCTGATAAGATGAAAATTAGGCATGCCTAAGTTAGGAAAGCTTAGTTCGGTGCGAATCGATTCTTTGGCATGCCTTAGTTAATTTCTACCCGGGCGGTTGTACAAAATTAAAAAGCATATTAATATTATGTCTTTTGTCTTTATCAAGACTACTTTCATTTTTATTAAATCTATGTAGATTCATTTTAAAGTAAATTGAATCCCTGATACCGACCACCGTTTTGGTTGACCCCCATTCTGATTCTATCGCATGGAGGAGGGCACCTCTTATACCAAACCTATCTACACCAAAAAAGTGTCTTATTAGTCAAAAATGTAAAATTACTGCTCAAACGTTTGCTTACAAACAAATTTTAATAGATTCGAATTACTGATAATGCTGTTTAAGATTTAGATTTGTAGAAAGATGTGATATCAGAAACTTGATCCTTCTGCTATATTTAAAGAAATGGATGTAATTTTATGCTAACCTGAAGTTCTAAAGTGTGCAAATAATGTGTGATATTCTAATCTTAGTTCGAGCTTATTGTGAAAAAAAAATAGTTGAAAATTTCTGACGCACAAAATTTCGTCACAATCTGTAACAAAGAAACAACAAATTATTAGTAATTAGTTATCATTTAATTACCATTCACAATTAAAAGCGATTGAATTCAATACACGTTTGTAGCGGGGTTGTGCGTTTAGGTTGCTTAGATATCGTCAGATGCATCTTTAATAATATTTTTTTTATTTTCGTAATACAACATGGTAGTATAGAATACATTAGCATCGAATTATATCTAATTATTTGATGAAATTTTTGTCAAAAATTAGTAAATATATATTATGAATAGACCGTAACTTATTTATTTAAAGCAGGCGTCCTACCAGGTGACAGGGTTCAGGCTCTAGTAACTAGTAAGTGCATACGCAAGAATATTAATAAATACAGCCTGTTTAATAAAGACTTGTTTATTTTGAATTTAAGTACAGATAAAGTAAATTAAATTACGCGGAAACAATTATTAATTTAATTTAATTTTCACTTAGAATTAGTATAACATTTATAATTATAGTGGCCTATATATAGAACGGACAAGTTATAATTGTTAAATACAGGGTTACCACGAAGAGTCGATTATTTTAATTTTGAATAACAAAAACCTAGTATGCATTTTTTTGGTTATGCAGATTGAATATTAGCTCTAATAAGGGACAGTCTATTAGACTGGCCCTTATTTGTATACGACCATTTTTTTTTCAAATTTTTTGAGTTGCTCCTATAACCGCGTTACAGTGTTTTCGGCACGGGTTAATTTTAATCATTAGAGCTGAAATTTTCAGAGAACCATTTTTTCAATTTAAAGGACCATTTTAAAGGTCAGCATGTGACAATTTCCAACTTGTCGAAATAAGGGCCAGTCTATTAGACTGGCCCCTATTTGTATAAGCCAATTTTTTTTTCAAATTTTTTGAATTGCTACCCCCTGAAATGGTTCTATATATTGAAAAAACGATTAGCTTAAAATTTCAGCTCAATTTATACAGTTTAACCCGTGCCGAAAACGCAGAGAACTTTGAAAATACGTTACGTAGAAAGCAAATTCCGAAACTACTTAACTTTGTGCTTAGGGTATAACAAATTTAACTTTTCCTATGTATCTGGAGTGTATTACGTTTGTATGTATGTTTTGGTGCAAAACAAACTGTATCGGGGTAAAAATTTTCAGTATTTTCGACATGCTTCCTTTTCTTATATTTGCGGTAAGAGATACGAACATATTTGTCATAGGTGGCTATGAATTGTGAAACGAGTGAATGTACTTACTTCATATGACAAGGTGATAGTATTTTTTAAGCTTTTTTCTTGGTTTTTGAACAGCATAGTTTGTAATATAAACGCATCTCTATATCCTACTTTTATTGCATGTGACGTCACAAGCAAAAACGCTACTTGACAGGTGAGACTTTCGTAGCTAATTTAAAAATTTTTTTTGAGCTTACTTGAAAATATAATGAACTGATTCAGGCGTCATTCTGTTCATATAGGTAGCCCAAAAAAAATATATATTATATACATTTCTCATTGTTAGTAATGTCGTGATAACCCTGTATACTGAGTACGTAAAAGGTAGAGAAAAGCTCTGTTCGGACAAAGGGAGACAGTGTATGTTGTTGTTGTCTCTCTTACTCAGTCAGTTTGCGTATTCACTTATTCATTACTCTACCCAATTACCCAAGCTTTTGTGTGAAAACCCCTTTGTGGTGCACACAGTAACAACATATACAATATAAGTTACATAATGTGTGTTTGTAGTGCATACGAGTGTACAGTCCAGTGCCAATAATCTGACCAAAAGGTGAACTAGAATATTATTGTTCACACTGCGGTCTGCGGAAATCAGTCTCCTTTCCGTCTATCCTCCATGATTTACACTATGTTTTCTGAAAACGTTTCATCTGAACATATCGCTCAGAAAATTTCAAACACGAGGAAATAAACTTAGTGACCCCTCCACACATTGTTCCCGGTCTCAAATGCCAGATTACGGTTTTTACGATATGTTCAGGACAGTGCTCTGAATGAACTCACAAAAACTCAGGTTTGCGGAAATACTATAAGTAGAATCGTCACTAGCTCCCTGACTATTATCAAATTAAAAATATATAATTAATCATTTTGTGTATAAATCAAAATAATGTACAAATTAAAAATACGAATTTCGTCACGAAACTCAGTATGCGAGGTTAGAATAACATTCTGAACAATTTTTTCTAATCATTTTTTTCGATATCTCTCACGCGACGCAAAATATCGAAAATTGACCTTGTTTGTGAATTCGCGGTAGGCTGAATTTAAAGTTCAGATTTCAGTTGAGTATCTTAAAAAATGTAAATCATCAACCTATATAACTGCAAAAATTTAAATCCGTATTCCTTCAAATACTTAGTAAAAATATGGGCATGTCTTCATCTTAAATGCGACACATTGTACAAGAACATTTCATTTCGATCGTCTATATTGCGACACATGTATTTTTAGGGTTCCATACCACAAAAAGAACCCTTGTAGGATCAATTCGTTGTCCGTCTGTCTGTCTGTCACGAGTCTTTTTCTCAGAACGCGCGGAGATATCAAGTTGAAATTAATATCAAATACTTAGGTCTGCAAGCCCTTAGAGCTGTGAAAAAATCAAACTTCTAAGTCAATGGAATCAAAAGAGACGGTCGTTTATGCCTCATATTTTGACACTCGCAAGGTAATCATGAACTTTGGCAAGAAGCAATGTTTTATAGCACAAGTAAAGGGAAAAATCTAAAAACCGTAAATTTGTAGTTACATCATCAACATTTTTTCCTATAAACGTCAAAATTTTGCATACTAGTGACATCGGACGAAATCTCTTAAAAGCTATTAGTTCAGACATTTCTATACGCCTTAGTATGTATTACTATGGCCGCTATAACAACAAATAATAAAAATAAAATAAAGTTAATATATATTGTGCGGTGGTACCGCACCCTTCGTGTGCGAGTTCAACTCGCACTTGGTCAGTTTTTCCTATATTTGGAACTGTTTATAGGATTTTTACTGTTCTGTCATACATAGATGTAAGCACATACTAGCACACAGTTGCCAACCATAAAGCTTAAAATAACCAAAGGCTATTGTATAATATCGTATATTGTACTGTTCCGTACCTACATTTAAATTGATTGCTTTCACGGACTCAAATGGTCATTTTGATTACATTTTTTTTTAATTGTAAAATGTTCAACTCAAATTTTATGTTAAAGTTATTGCTTAGTCACTTTTTGTTATTTTGAACGCGTAAATTACTAACCAGCAGTCATTTGTGAACCCACTGATTGAGGCGTTTCGGCCTGGTACCGAAAATTCTATCTGTCACCGATTATATGATCTTTTTATTCCAATTTTACGTCGACAATAATTTGAAATCATAAATTCAAAAATGTGAAAAAATTAAGAGTAACATATTTAAGCGACCATATAGGTAGTGGTTGTTAGATGTCGATGATAATTTTGAGCTAGACATTTAACCCTTTCAGGACCATAAGATTGTAGAAGCGAAAGTAACCATTTTTTTACAATTTAGAATGATCCAATTTCCAGTGATCATAATCAAAGAATGACGGTTCAGATGCAGTGTTGCCATATATAAAAATGAAAAGATACGTTCAGGAAATAATAAATGTAAAATGACACCCACTAGTTTCTTAGTTATTCACTTCTTTTAAATTTTTTGTTTGGAACAACTGTGTCCCCGTAGTCGTTAAAGAGTTAAGGCTGTCGGAACGCTCTGAATTTTGTTTGTGTGAGACCCAGCGGTAAGGAGCGAGGTAGGCAAAAGACATATTGTGGGTGTGACCTTCTTTAGCTCTGTCTCGTTCAAATCATCCGCCCGTTTCAATTTTTGGCTGGTGTCAACTAAGAGGCTAAAAAATGTTGTTGCAAGGGTGCCGCTGTCAATTGATTAGGTACTCTAAGTTTTGGAAATATTTTGAAGATTTAAAAAACTTTTCCGAAAAATGAAGAGTCACTTTAGGTTTGTGATGGAACAGTTTTGTGAAATAAGTACGAATAAGGTCGTAGTGTGACATTGAAAACGTGTGTTTTTTTGGCACAATTAATGCCAATTTCTTTCTAGTAAATCGTACATAAATTACAAAAGTAGTCCATTAGAGACCTAGATTTGTCTTTTATCTTCCTTATAGAGAAAGAATTTTTGCAGAATGTTGACGAATAAGTCTACAATCAGTTGACAGCCGAAGCTCCATTTTTGGCTTAAATTCAGAGCGTTCCGACAGCCTTAAAGATCGTCTGCTAGTATAATGTTATACAGCTATAATAAAGTACGACAAGTTTTTGGTCAATACAGCGAGTTAACCGCGTATAAAGGATAGTCAAAGCGAAACTCTCAGTATTGAATCTTTACTTTGTAAGTAAGTCTATGAAATTAAGTATTCTCGTGCACACTGATACGTGAAACTGCCGCCAGTCCGTAGTAACTAACAGCTGTTATTGCGTATAACCTCAAAATTAGTTATTAGTCTTTTTATATAATGGTGAATAAAAGTTAAAATGATATTAAGTAAAAATTAATCAACGAAAAAGTTGGATAGATAATTAAAACTTTTGATAATAAACGCGCTTTCGACCGGTTATAAAGAAAAATAGTATACACCACATGGGCAGAAGATTGAAAGCCCTGAACTGCGCGCAGTGCTGGAATTTCAACTTTCTTCCCGTGTGCTGTAATAACTGGTTCAAATATCTATATTACACGAACAAAGTTGCGGACAAACCGCTATATTTAATAAAGCGAATGTTTTACCAGGTATTTTCACAAGCGATCAGCTGCAACATATTTTCGTTTTTACCTTCCGGCTGCTTCTAGTTTTGTACGTTTAGTATAACGAGCCTAAAAAATGTTAAAAATGGAATTTCACAGGTGCTTATCTTTGTAATAACAAATCGACTAAGCGCACCACATATTGCTTGCAAAACAAAAGACAGCACAACAAGCGCTGCAGGATCATTCTGCAGCTGCTTATTTGCATACATAGCGCTGTAGTCTTACCGCCCAATCCCCACCACCCCCAGTATTCCCGACGAGATGGGGCGGCGTTCATTCAGTAAAAGCGCGTGTGTTTATAATGAAAAGTAAACATTGTCAAGAAAGAGAGTTAAATTTGATATTCCCCAGTATGTACGTTAGCTACTTGACAATACATCATATGGTCGATTACACATCGGTCCAACTTAAACACTGTTGTGAGGGAGGAGGAAAAAGATCAAAGAAATTGCCAGTGGGAGTGAATTAAACATTGTTTAGAAGAATTCTGTTTGATATTGTCATGTATTATAGGCTTTACCATATATCTCAATATACAATAAAATAGAATATTAGGAAAAAAAACGTTTTAAATACAATTAGCCACTAAAAAGGATAAAAATAGTTTTAATAATTTAGGTTCTTATATATATATATATATATATATATATATATATATATATATATATATATATATATTATGAGCACTGTGGTTGAAACAATAACAATCAAAGAAAGCATAGTTACTTCTTATCACAACAGATTTATTCAATGAATGTACATTTCGAGAGCAAAGCTCCCATCTTCAGCAAACACTACTCTGTGTAGTGTTTGCTGAAGATGGGAGCTTTGCTCTCGAAATGTACATTCATTGAATAAATCTGTTGTGGTAAGAAGTAACTATGCTTTCTTTGATTGTTAGGTTCTTATAATATAAAAGCGTGGGCAACGATTATCATTAGCTTATAGGATTACTTTGTTGTCTGTCAAAACCCTTTTTCGAGCGACTAGAGTTATCAAGTTGAAATTAATATTCGCCCATTATTTCAGTAAAAAATTCAAGCTTGTAACTCAATGCTATAAAAAGATTAAAAATGTATTTTTTTTATAGTAACTCATCAAAATCTATAGGGTACTGGCGTTGATTCAGAATCTTAAACTTGGCACGAAAGAAAGACCCGAAAATGATTCATGTCTAATTCTATGTAAAAATATCACGTAGCAATTTCAATTTTCAGGGTTCCGTTATGACCCTTTTTCCCAGAAACGGATAGAGATATCAAATTTAAATTAATATCAAGTACTGAAGTCTATAACCCCAAAGGTTTGCAAAAAATTCTTAATCGAAACAAATTTAAGTGTAAATCAAAAATTAGGTACACGAAATTCTTAAGCAATTGAAAGGAATCTCCCTTGCGTTACATATTAATAAAACTCGGGCTACAGTGCCAAAACCCTGCCGACAATACACTGTATTTGCTGATACAGGTATTGTGGCTTTAGTACGTGAACTTAAGTTTGTTTTTGGACAAAATAATAAAATTTAACCCCTTAATACACCCCTTAAAATAATATTTTTTTCCCAGTTGAGACGTTGTTATCGATTCAACATCTGCACCGAATTAAATACATTCTTCAGTAAGTAAATTTGTATGCTCAAACTAGTATTTTCATAAAATTCGTAAGTCCGGTTCTGTCAATCCGATTTTACTAAAATTTCAGAGGTACCTTTCAAAAGACATTAAATGGTCAAATTTCAATTCTGAATCCTTTCCGAGAATTTTTTCGGTGCTTTTGGGATCCAAAACAACTTTCAACCCTTAAATTGGTCCGATTAGGCCCATTTTAAATGGGCTTCGTGCGGTGATAGATTCCAATATGTGGACGAAATATATAAATGTAATTATATTACCACAAGGTAATGTACATCCACTGAATAAATCTGTTGTGGTAAGAAGTAACTATTCTTTCTTTTATATTTTTTTAGGTAAGGTCATAGTCAAATCTTTTTTTTTGACAATGCTTTCTGCAACCAACGCAGTGTGCGTCTGACTTGAATGATACATGCATGTGTGAATAATGCTTTATTAAATATTAAGACATGTTATCTTATTCTTACCTCTTATTATAAAGTTAAATCTTATATATTTATGCTGATTTTTAACTTCCCAATGTATATAGGGAAGCTATTGTAATGGGTCTAGAATTATATCTTATGTTTCAAGGTCACTCCAGTATTTTTTAAAAGAAGATGATAAACGGTTTGCAACAACGGAGCATTAATATAATGTTAAATTGATATTTATACTTCCGTTTTATGTGAAAATAATTTTGCACACTATATAAAATTTTTATTTGACAATACTTTTTATCATTGACTTTTATAATTAGAATTATCATTTTCAAGAAAAAAACATTTGTAAAAAAAATATTTGTGTAAAGCAAAACTGTTAAAAAGTACTCAGCAGTAAAGTTTAGCAACGGTACAATTCGTAAGACTAATTAAACACAGTAGGTTAGCTACATTTTTGCTACGAATAAGAAAAATCCATTGTTACGATGCAATATTAGAAGAAAATATTTTCAAACACTATCACCGTTGGGACTTAAACCCGAAACATTCTATTATCGCAACGGAATGAGTTACCAATTATAAACAGAATATTTCTCATATTTAAAGCATATTTGTAACAGTTTTTCACATCATGCCAAAACTAATTTTTATCTTAGGTTCATGTCTAGCGTTACCTAAGATACATTTTTTTTATCGTATACTCAGCATAAAACATAATAAACCGCAACCTTTTAGTGTCTCTATATAGTAACAAATAAACAAAAAACCCGGGTCGCAGTGCCAAAACCCTGCCGACAATATAGTGTATTTGCTGATACAGGCCTTGTGGCTTTATTATGTGAACTTAAAGTGATTGTTGGGCAAAATAAAAAAAATAACTCCTTAATACACCCCTTAAAATTACATTTTTTTCTTAACTACATTATTATTGGCGATCGAACGTCTACACCAAAATTAAAAACACCTTTCAGTAAATAACTCACTATCTGCAAACTAGTGTTTTCAGAAAATTTGGAAATCCGGTCCTGTCGGGCCGATTTTATTAAAATTTTAGGGGCACTTTTTAATTGCTATTAAAGGGTTAAATTTCAATTTTGAACCGATTCTGAGAATTTTTTAGGTATTTTTGGGCCCAAAAACTTTTTTCAACCCCTAAAAACCACCCTTAAAATGACCCGCTTGAGCCTATTTTAAATAGGCTTCGTGCGGTGATGGGTTCCGACATGTGTGCCAAATTTCGTTAAAATGAATTAACTCCTTCGAAAGTTATTGCCCGTACACATATATACCTATATATATATATATATATATATATATATATATATATATATACATATATATATATATATATATATATATATATATATATATATATATACATATATATATATAAACATTTTCAAAAATGGTGCCAAAGTGTTTAGGAGGTTATGAAACGTCGAGAAATTTTGGTCCGACCCCTAGGTCCCGCCATCCGACCGATGCCAATAGTGTATGTTGCCATATGGCAAATACACTAAAAACGCTTGAAAATTTAACAAAAATTATTTTTGAATTATTTCTTGACGATCGTTTCAGACAATAAGTCGATCATCAGGAATATAAAACATATGCATTCTTGAGGATGGACTTATTGTCCGAAACGATCATCGAGAAATAATTTAAAAATATTTTTTGTAGAATTTTCATGTGTTTTTATTTATTTGTTATATTATTAATCATGTTTCACCAAGTGCCGATTTCAGATAGTTGTTTGTTCCGCTGAAGGGGGTAGAGGACGATTTAGTTCAAAAGATAGATAGATAGACTGTATATTAATTATAGACGCTCGATAGTGGAGATCATTAGCGTCTATTACAATTTCGCTTATGTTGACGGACCATACAGAAAGTGTTAACAGTGTTGTTTAAATCGATTGTTGAGAACTCTTAGAGTTAGAATTTTTGAAGGTTAAATGTGTTCGAATATCCGTTTAAAGGTGGGTAACTTTAATATCAGCACTTTAATTAATCTATTTCTCGCACAGCATGACTTTTCTTGTAAATCTAAATTACAATTGTCTATCTTGTTAAAATGACTTGACTTTGTTTTTGTTAACTATATCAGTAGGCAACAGCGTTGCCAAATTTAACGATTAACGACATTAACTTTATGAGTAATGGAAGAACGAATAACGAAGTAAAATTTTACATCAATGGTGGCGTTGCAGTGAGAGAAAGAGAGAGAAAGGAAAAGAGAGCGTCGACGCGTAGCTATTATGATCAGGTTAAAGAAAGGGTTGAAACATTTCCTATTAGAACTAACGAAAGGTTAGAAAATATTTCAATCATAGTTTCTTTTCTCAAACATAAATGTGCCAGGAAAACAATGGAGCAATCAGATAGTTCTGCGAAAAGTTTCTGTGAACTAGTTCCGCTCGACAAATGGAACATTCCATGTTTGGAACTGTTTTGCGTAAACCCAATAAATATTAAATGGCAACATGGCTATAATATATAATTTGAAACGTAGGCTGCACAATGAACTATAAAAAAAATATATATTTTTACACTAAGGCAGGTTTATAAGACAACTGCATCGTAAATATTTCAAGTGTCGGAAATTAATTTCAACTTGAAATAAAATATTGCGTTCCACTAATTGGGAGACAAATTTGCAAGATTTGTGTAGGTGGCAGTAAGTAGTACAGTACATACACACTGCAAAGGTTTCAGTTTATTGAACGAATAGTGGTAAAATGTTTTGAAATTTAAAAAAATCAGCTGTTTTTATGTTCTAAAGATCTGTCAAAAAGAACTTAGGTAGCAGGCAGCATGCTTTGGTCAATTTTTACATGTGATACCATATTATATAACCAAGCAAACGAATAGCAAATATCTACTTTTTACACATACTTTTTTTAATATCCGATGCGTTCAACCCTTTGTCTGTGTGTCTGGAATAGTAGCTCCAAACAGATTAAGCGATCTCAACGTATTTTTTGTTCATTTGAAAGTTGGTACTTGTGAGATGGTTCTTATAGTAATATTTGATGGAAACCTGTTCAGTTCATTCAAAGATTTTGAACTCTCATTGTAGCCACTAACACATATCTAGAAATTTCGAATTTGAGTTCAAATGTCTAGTTTTTGATTAGTTAATTTTAAAAGTTTGCTATAAAAAAATAATAAAACCGTCAGAATTCAAACCTGAAACTCTCAATTTCACGTTGGCGTTGGCTGAGTTCTCAATTACTCTATAGTGAATTTGTATATGAATAAAGGATATCCTTCTAATGTGTTTTGTAATCACCCGTATTAGTTTCCAAATAAAATATGATCTAGTAAACAATATCATTTATTCACAACTCCGTTTTTATTTAATTTGAGCCTAATCAGGTAGATAAAAACTTTATAAAATTTAAATATAACAGGTAATATTTTTATGAATTTTCCATTTTAGAAATATTGATTTAGTTTATATTGGTCTATGGTTTTCAAAATAATACCTGACCAAATATGTTATATATACAGGTAAGCTGCAGTCTTCATCAGTTGGCTTCTGTTAGTGTTAAGAAGCACTACTAGTAGAATACCACTACAGTTTTAAAATTTGCAAATTAGCTGTCAAGTTCGTGTAAAATGAGTTCGACTCGCGTCTACGTAGGAAACCTTCCTTATGGAGTACAAGAACGGGACATTGAACATTTCTTTAGAAGCTTCGGTCGTCTGAGAGAAATTTTTTTCAAAGGTAAGTACGCATTTGTTGAGTTCAAGGATTACCGCGATGCCGATGATGCAGTGTACGAATTGAACGGCGAACGGATATTCGGCGAACGTGTGACAGTGGAGCGCGCACGCGGACTTCCTCGAGGTCTCAGGGATACTAACCGCGGTTCAAGAACGTCGCGTTCGCGCTATGAACGTAAAGTGTTACCTTACACGCGCACCGAACATCGAATCATCGTCGAGAATCTGTCGTCGCGCTGCAGCTGGCAGGATCTGAAAAATTATATGCGCGAAGCCGGCGAAGTTACCTATGCAGACGCTCATAGACCCTATTCAGGCGAAGGCATTGTCGAGTTTGCCAACTATTCGGACATGAGGAACGCCATCAACAAGCTAGACGATACAGATCTGTACGGGCGACGTATACGTTTGATGGAAGACCGTCCGAAACGGAATAGCCGCTCGTCTCGTTCGACGTCACGGTCTCGACGTCGATCAATCTCTAGATCACGATCCCGTTCAAGTCGTCGCCACTCCAGGTCTCGCAGTCAAGGTAAGTTTTCAGAAGATAAGTCGCGTTCAAGATCCAAGTCGCAAGTGAGCAGCCGCGTCAAATCGCCGTGTCGTTCGAAGACGAGGAGCTGCTCCAAATCAGTCGAACGGAACAGCCGAAACATGTCACGCAGCCGGTCAAGGAGTCGTTCGGTATTACGTTTGATGGAAGACCGTCCGAAACGGAACAGCCGCTCGTCTCGTTCGACGTCACAGTCTCGACGCCGATCAATCTCTAGATCACGATCCCGTTCAAGCCGTCGCCACTCCAGGTCTCGCAGCCAGAATAAGTTTCCGGAAGATAAATCCAAATCGCGTTCAAGATCCAAGTCGCAAGTGAGCAGCCACGTCAAATCGCCGTGTCGTTCGAAGACGAGGAGCTGCTCCAAATCAGTCGAACGGAACAGCCGAAACATGTCACGCAACCGGTCAAGGAGTCGTTCAGTATCACGCAGCCGATCCAAATCAATGAGTCGTTCAGTATCGCGTGATAAATCACAGTCACATGATCGTTCAATGCGCAATCGATCGAAATCGGGATCGTAATAAACTATAAAATAGCTTTTTTTTGTACAGGTGTGGTTTAAAAAAAGACTTATTAGGTTAGACTAGAATTATTTGTTGTTATTACCAAATAGATTAGAATACACTGTAATACTATTTTCATTTTTATTTGTTTATTTGTAACAGTTTTTTTAAATATAATTTTTGTATAGATTTAAGATTATTTTTAATGGATATTATTATATAAGTGACGCTGTTTTATGTATGAATTTTAATTATTTTTCTTAATAAAGTAAGTTGCAAATAATGATAATAATAATAGTTTAGAACCTGCAGCCTCAACACACCCTGGCTATTTAAATAAAATTATAAGGAACAAGTCCACAGAACACTAGATATGAAGTTAGCGTTATTCGTTTACTCAGTCAAAATTTATTGCGCTAATGAAGATTCCAGGTCATTTTCGTCATATTTTGCTTTTTAACATAAAAAATTGTGTGGTGTTTATGGTGATAAGAGTTCATTACCCCTAAAAATGACAAGTCGCAGAGGCTGAATTTCATTCGTGGCGTATGAAGTTATTTTACAACTTCATAAAGTTTGTTATTTTTATGTCAAAATTTGCCTCTAAAAAGTTTAGGTAGCTCTTGGATACATTGTGTTACTTGGGTAGAAAACTGACGTTTGTTAAAAGTTTGCCACAGAAGATGTAACAGATTAGGTATAGGAAACACTCACAAAATAGTATTAGTAAATATCCTAAAGCAGCGTATCCCAAACTGTGAGATCTTGAATATATATTTTTATATTTGTCATGCTTGTTTTAAAAACATTTTGATTACTTCGGGAAAATTATAACATGTTTGAGATGTATTTTTATTAATGCAGTCTAATACTAGTTAAGATAAAATTAATTTGATAAATTTGCCTGATTAAAAATCTAGAAATTATCGCCTAGGGCACCAAAAGTAAATTAGAAATAATAATTGTGGCACACCTGCATAGAATAAGAATTTCCTTACTGTGAGATATGGTTTTTAATCATAAACATGACTAATCATTTTTTTTTCGTTAATCATGATGCACAGTGATTAAGTACTACGAGCAGCGCAACGTACTTAATATAAAGAAGTAAAAATAGGTACTTTTTGTGCCTGTATATGGGCAGTAAAACAAAAAAATGCCATCTATAACCAATTTAACAGTACTTTCCAAAAACGACTTGCCAGTTAATATTTAACAGCACATGAGACAGAGAAAGCAAAGTATTTATTATGTTGTGAAAATCAGCCATTTTATAGAAATAACTGCTTTGCGTGCATGTATGCTACATTACACCACTAGTACTGTAAAGTTAAACAAAACGCGCTATGCTGATTCCATAGTAAATCACTGCTTGTCAGTTTTTTTTAATTTACCACATGAAGTGACCTTTACTAAATTATATTATTAGCTCAGAGTGCCATTCAACCGATTTTAATACTTTAACGCCGAGTTGTACTTAATATGTAAAATTTCGCGCCTTGTAATTATTAAATTACTAATATGGTAATTGATATACGTACATTACGAAATGTTCTTTACAGTTTCAATTTCATGAACCAATTTACCCTTTCCAAAAGAAATTTTATTTTAAAAAAGTCTAGTAACATGTTTCATATGTAAAATAAATCAGTGAGTTTGTTTCCAGAAATGCATCTACATTAAACTGCAAGCTAGTAGAGGTACAGATGTTGCCTCGTTCCATTTGGCCAATCAACATAACCGTGGAAATGAATTAAGATGGCGGATCGTTATGAACCTACAGTGACAACAAATAGATAGATATTTTTTATTTACATAGCCGGTAATCCGGATGCAGTACGTCAAAAATACAGATATTTAAAAATATAATTAATTTAAAGATTAGTAGCTAAAAGTTTATAACGTAAAATTACAGTCATATGGACACCTGTTCAATAATAATAGCCTAACCTTTTTTTTGAAAGTAACCATGATCTGTATATTTTTGATCTCAGTAGGCAATTTGTTATAATAATGTGCATAATATTAACGATATCATTCATACTACGTAAATCTCTTAAGAATTCAATTTATTGCAACTAATATTCATATCCTGTCTTTTGATTTCGTTGGTATTTGTTAAAGTTTATAAACAACAGTCGTTGCCAATTGACACGTCCGCCGAATGACATCACCCCCACACGATACGAGGCAGCCTCTCTAATCTACTAGCCTTGGACAAGCTTCACATCATTGATCCAGATTACGTAATATAAAAAGATAGGCACCTGTATAATCATGACGTACATATTATATCGTGTGGTTAACTTATACAGCTACACAAAAGTACACGGTGAATGAACCAGCACAGCTTTTATATGTGTGTAGGTTTTGTACGTGTGTGAGAGTATGGAGTAATACAAATTGCCAATTTGGAAATGGATGGCAAGTTAAGCTTAATTGCATCCTTCTGCCCGCTGTTCGCTGCTGGGGGAATGGGAGTATTGTGAGACGGCCCATACTGAACATATCGATGGCAGGGTTGTCAATATAACTAATATGACCATAACGCGACCGCATAGTATAAAGAATCATATAGTAGCCGCACTCCGCTGTGAGTTCCTAAATCGCGCAGAGGAGCTGCGCAGGTTGTGTTAGCCTGCAGAGTGATCAGACACATCCATACTGTTTTCTTATTGGTGGTAACTACGTACTAGTCGCTGTGGCTGTAAGACGGCGATCAAGACCGCACAGTTTCGTATTTAGAAATGGGCTTATTGGTTACTTTCAGATGTCTGGTTCTTTGGTGAAAACGTCTTCCAAGTAACAACAAAAGCAATCACTGGTCAATTTCGTTACGCATATATTTAATTCACTATTATTATTATTATACATGTAACTAAATTAATATGAATAAAAATACAATGATTAAATAATAAACAATTTATTTTTACAACGCACCATGTTAATAATGAATTGTCATTGTTGATTTATAAAAAGCATGTTTTAGCATTTAGAACATTTTTATAATATAATAAACGGAGTAGAAGGGATAACACGTTTGTTAGATCATTGAGAGCTGACCGAAGATCAAAGTGCTGACACTAGAGTGCATCTACTTAATGTATTCTGTATACTTTGACACGACTCTACCGCAGAAGGATTGTCTAACACGTGGCGTGTATGTTAGCCGAGAGTTGAAATTTGGGAACGAATTTACCAGGGTGGTATAATGATACAAGAACAATTTTAAAAATTGAATTAGTTTGTCACCATATTATCTGTTAAATTCAATTATAAAAAAATAAGTAGTGTTATCCAGTAGACTTTTGTGCGCTCAGAGCTTAAAATGCTACATACGGTAAGCATTTTTAACAGCCCTGAATCAAGTTCCAGCATACGTATAATAAATTGATAACTGAAAGTCGAAAACCTTATATCTTTCTTAATTGGATATTATAGGAGCTTGTTATAGACAGCATTTTTCAAAATAAATACAATTTTCTGGAAAATGGTTTCAAAAATTATATTACATAATCTAAACGATGAGCATTGCGTCATTAAAATTCAAATGCTGGAAAATATCAGTAAATAAAATAGCATAATTATCGATATAAGTGTTGCTGACTGTAAATACACAATGTTCCATAGAAATTTGAGTTTTTATTGTTTAATATAGCCTTTATTCATTTTTGACAGAAATTTTTCTTGCATCTTACGTAACACCTAACAAACGACGTTTATTATACTGTGACATACTGACATAGTAAGTATGTTCAAACAAAAACTGAACTTAAATGCTCAGACGTACAATTTTTTTCTTTATACCCGGTCGGAAGTACGTACTTTCGGCGTCGATTTTAAGGCAGAAAGCCTAACATTTATGCTCTGCTGGAATTACTCACACGCCATCTATAACAGCAGGCCGAAAGAGTTTTCTCGTGCCAACTCATACGTGAGACTGCCCCGAGCCAGTAGTAGTTATTAGTTGTTGTTGCTTATAACCTCACAATTGCTCACTTGAAAGTTATTAATCTTTTTAAATAATGGTGAATAAAAGTTAAATAGTGATATTAAGTAAAAACTAATCAAAGAGAAAGATGGACGAATAATTAAACATTTTGATAATAAACGCACTTTCGACCGGGTATAAAGAAAAATAGTATAGGTACAACACAAGGGCAAATTGAAATTCCTGAACTGCACGGCATCATGTCGCGCAGAGCAGAAATTTCAACTTTCTGCCTGTGTGTGTAATATACTATTACATTGAGACTTACTAAGTTTGTTTGTTAGTTTAAACACGCCCATTGCTTACAACATTGACGCAATTTAATTCACTAATGTGACAAAACTTGTGTCAATTTAATGGTTTGTTACAAAGATAAAATAAAATAAGATGCATATTAAATAATAATTATATGAAGAACAAATCAAATGTTTGCTAATTTAGGTATTTAATAATAATAATAATATAAAAGGGTTCAACTGTGATGTAATGTGTTATTTTTAATGACCAATGTTACGGTTTTTAATTGTCGCCCAGTCAACCGGATGATGACCGCTTTGTTCGTTAACGTAATGAAAGTTTAAAGAGAGATTTTTTTTGTGCGAGTGCCGATGGGGCAGAAAAAAGCTGTAATTACATCCATCAACCTCAAAAACACTGGGATGGATCGGTTGTCGTGTTAAAACACACACAATGCTTATTATGTATTATCACAGTGAAACTTTCGGAACGCGTTCACTTCGGGTCCGTTCAATGAAATCATTAATTAACGCTGAATCTTGACAATTATGTGACTCGGGTCACTCGCAGTGCCAAAACTTTGTCAACAATATAGGTAGTGGGTTTGCTAATACAGACATTGTGACTTTATTACGTGAACTTAAGTTTATTTTTGGGCAAAATAAGAAAATTTAACCCCTCAACACAGCCCTTAAAATAATAATTTTTTGCTTAGATGAAATACTGTTAGCAGTCCAACATCTGCACCAAATTAAAGACACTCCTTCAGTAGGTAAATTTGTATGCGTAATAAAATTCAATAAATATAAATTTCTGATAAAATAAGTGAAGATGATTTAATTTTATTAAAATGTTTATTAAAAGAACAATCTAAAATTGACAAGAATATAATGAATTTAAAATACTAACATCGACGTTTATAATATTAGGATATTGCATAACTTTATAGTAATTACATGACCAGAAATACATACATAGATAAAAATGGTACAGTTAAAATAATACAAATTACAATATTTCAACAATTTCAATAATATTTTTAAGTCCGGTCCTGTCAATCCGATTTTACTAATATTTCAGGGACAGCTTTAAATAGATACTATTTCAATTTTAAATCAATTCCTAGAATTTTTTAGGTATTTTTGAGCCACAAAACCATTTCCAACCCCTAAACACACTCCTTAAATTGGTCCTATTAGATCCATAGGCTTCGGTCATTTCCAAAAATGGCGCCAAATTGTTCAGTAAGCTATGAAATGTCGAGAAATTTTGGTCCGACCCCTAGGTTCCGCTATCAAACCGGCGTCAATAGTGTTTGTGCCATATGGCAAATACACTATTGTATTGTATGAGTGAATGTGTTAATTTTCCAATTAGGAAGTTCAGTGTGTTTAAAAATAAAGTAATTGAGCTGGTTGTGACAACCGGCTGTTAAATTTTTATAATTTATACGCCTATCCCGTTTAACCGAAAACTCAATTAACGAAAACGTACTGTAAACCTTTTAAGAGATCATAATCGAAGCTTGACTGTATAAACACAATAAGAAGGAACGAACGGAATCCTGTCGGTAAGTGAGTACTTTAGACAGATAGCTGGAGTCGATCGGGTGTCCCCCCTGACCCAAGTTGGAGCAAGCGGACCCCCTGCACCGTGCGGTGTTCACGTCAAGCTTTCGACTGGCGCGTCGTCCTCCTCCTCATCAAGTAGCAACGATAAGCTTGCGTCTCCGGGAGTGGAATAGTTTTTCCGCAAAGTCCAAGTGTTAACTTTATCTTTCTCTGTTCATATTATACATAGGTAAATAGTTCTGTCTTTGTTATATACACTTAAGCGAGTCGGAAACAGTGTTGTACTTAAAACAAGGGAAAGCGTACAAGTTTTTTTAATTAACGATTGTAAAATAATGGAATGATGTTGACAGTGGCATAGTTGGTTTATTCCCATTTGCGTATATTTTTTAAGTTCAAGAAACTGAAAAATTCATATTTTATCAAATTTTAATTACATACAAGTCAATTAGAAACCAAGGCTGGGCTTTAACATTATTGAATTGAAAGTTATCAAGACTAGATTAGAGAAATCTAGAACATAGTAATAGAGCTTTTGAAAATAATAATAATAAAATGCATACATGTAACTACATAAGCTTAAGGTCGTTGTACCACCCGCACCAGTCCGTTTTCCTAGGGTTTTTTAAAATTCAGACAGATTGTTATTTACAGAATTCTGAATCGAATGCTGCAAACATGAAATATAAGACTTAACCTCAAATTTAAATATAAAATTAGTAAAATTTTGATTCACGCTGTCAAATTTAAAAACAGAATTATATAATAATGACGCGGAAAAAAGGTTCGGCATCACTGTTCTAGGCAAACAATGGAAGTTATTTTCAGAGAGTAAGTGGCATTATGTTAGAACGAGTGTTAGCGAATAGCGTGTTTTAAGGGGGTTGTTTGGTGTGAAACTGTTTTTTTCACGCTTTTTTGAGAATTTTTCGTGGCGAACAATGAATGTATACTACCTTAATATTTTCATCATGTATTTATTGACATTTCACCAATCTTTCCAAATTTTTTCACGTTGAAATGCACAGTTGAACCGACTGTAGATCTCCGGGATGACGCCCATGTAAAAAAAAGTCGGCTGACGGTTGCCACGATACATACTGTTCTGCTTATCTAAAATCAACAAATCAAATTGGTAGGCCTGTGACTACAGCCGGTACTAGAATTAAGTCGAAATATTGAAAACTTCATGTTTGGCTAAGATTTGAAAAAAAAATTACGATTTTCGTCGTTTTTTTTACTATTCCAGCTTGAAGAATAAAAAACTATTACAGTTATCACAACGATTTTGGTTCGGGCTAGAACTATAGATGTACTGAAGATACCATAAAAATGTCAACGCAATCGGATCATTAGTTTTTGAAATATCGTGGCAACCATTTTAAAAAATACAGTTTCAAGAAAAACGCGTTGGAAAAATCAAGTATGCGTAACAGAAAAAAGCACGCCTGTCACAATCTACCTCTGTAACTTTCCAACGACGTCGAATTTCGAAAAACTCTTTCACAAACAATCTGGAGATCCTAAAAAGGCGATTTAAGCGAAAAAAAATTTTTCGGTTTTTTTGACTCCTTACACCACATGACCCCCTTAACAGTCAAACGAGCTGAAATATCGGTAAACTGCTTAACAGTTCATTGGTGTTCTTTATTTTTCTTTTGCATTTTTCTGTAATTGAGCTATGTCTGTAAAAAGATGAAAAAATAAAAAAAATATATACATTTCTTGCACGTACCTTCTATAAAATAGCTGGTTTTCATTTCAATTGCAGTATATTTTTAAAATTTTCGGTATATCATGTGTGTAATACATTGTGAATAATTTACTTTATACACTGAAGGTCTGAAAAGAAGCTCTTTTAATAGGGGATGTGCAAAAATAGGTTATTTTTCTAGAGCGTGATGACATATACATATCATGGCGAATATAACATTATGCTAAACCGAGTTTTAACGGTCAAATAAGCCATTATCACACACGAGATATATATAGTATTTTTTGCACGTATCCCCTATAAAATAGCTGATTTTTACATAATTTTCAAAATTTTTGATAATTAGATTTTCACACATTTACTATGGAAGTGGTATAGTACGGCTGTGTTTTGCATTTTTTTGTGTTTACTTTTTGTATTTTCCTGTAAACTCTAGTGTGAAATGAGTCCTTTTACTATCGATATACAGGCATGAAAAACAGCTATTTTATTTTAGCATGTAATTTAAAGACTCACAAACGCATACATCCTGGTGACAGACCAAATCAGTACAACGTTTGTAAAAAGAGTTTAATCAGTTTAGGTTCACTTGAGTACTCACAAACGTAAACATACTGGTGAGAAACCATATAAGTGCAATGTTTGTAAAAAGATTGTACTGAAGCTATGTAATGCAATCAATAAATAAAATCGTAATTTAGTCTGTAATTGTTTAGTTTTATAGATCCCTAGACCAATGTTTACATTTTCATATTTTTTTTATCAGTTTGTTTCATGTTAATTCATCTCTATACATAATAGCTATCGTCAGTATATTAGTTTCGGAGATAAGACGCGAGGCCTCAGTAGTTTCGGATATGGGGGATGGGCATCTCCGAAACTACGGAGCTTTTCATTTCATAAAAGAATCTTTGCTCATGTGAGAGAGTTTTACCAAAAGGCTGCAACACCTGAACAGGCCTTTCGTAAAATCCGATGAGGTATGGAGGACAGCCCACAGTTTATTTAGCCTTCTACCTGACTGGGAATAAGATTCACAAAAAATCGTTTAGGTCGCAGTGATTGAGAGGCTTTTACGCTTTACCGCCCAAATACAATCTAAATCTAATCATAAAAGTAACTTGAAAAAATGTTAACCTCCTTCAAAAAAGTCTCTAAAAGAGGAAAGTTATGATATTATCATATTTCCACGTCGGAGTTAATTCATCACTAAAACTTTTTACATAATATCTTCATTCATTAAATTAAGACTAACCTCAAAATTTCATTATTTTCCTCTTTTTGTTTTTTATTTTTTAGTGGATTGGAAATACGTAGTTTGTACTTTATTAAATATTAACAAATTTGTTTTTTATATTTGATTACTAAACTTAAAACTGGACATATATATAAAAAAACTATTAAACCATTTTAAGCAAAATTTATGTGGGATCATGTTCTCACATAAATTTAATAGAGTGTATTAAATTGAACAAGAATAATTAAAATCAGTTCACATTACTGACGGAGGAATCGCGAAACATATATAAAAAATGCGTCGAATTGTAAATATCGTATATCGGTCTTTTTTAAAGCCTATTAAAAAAGAATGAACCAAAAACCCGCTAAAATTGCGTTGTCGCCCAACATAAAAATTGAATATCTTATCAATGTCGCGCCTTGTAATTCTTGAACTCAAATTTTTAATTTTTATTTTTAATATTATATTAACGAGTCAAAACATGCTTATAACCAGTTCTTGCTTCAAAATTTAAAAACTGTGTAACTATTGTAGCGGATCTTTGATTGTCTCCTTTATATTTTTTTTCACGGCAGACCCTTTCTACCCCGGGCTCCCTGGCTTGAACCTTATCAGTCCTCCCCTTGCGGGGGCCACGATTTTGGGCTTGCAATAGACGACCCATATAAAAGTTATAAATAATATACTTAAAATCAGCACATTGTTCCTTTAAAAAATGTTATATAAAATTACACTGTTTAAGCTTTGTTCCTTTTTACTACGCTACTGTTGACGTACCTACATACGAGGTTTACAGCGCTGAAGTAAACATGACAAAGCTTATAATACAGCTCAACAAATATAAACTCGCCGGTCACTAGCTTTTAATTGTTAAACTTAAGGTAGTTGTCGTGGTTAAGGCACACCGTCAGAAAATTCTTAATTTTTGTATACTTATTAAGGACATGATAATACAATTACTCTGAAAATTTGAAGTCGATCGACCGTATATAATCCGAGATAAATTCAATTAAAAATTGGATAATTAACATTGTTTGCATACGATCTCTGTAGTTCTGAATCAGTTTCTTATTTATAAAAAAAGAACTAACTGTCAGAAACTTTCCAATGCATTTGTTATGAGTTTAAAAAAACGTAAGAAAAAATTTTTGACCGACTAATTATTTATAAATAACGGTTTAAAGTTCAACAATTTATAGAAAAGTATACATGCATAATATGAATACTGTATGGGTTACGTTTCCACGGGTACAGTCTTGCGCACAAATTATAGATTACTTAGCTACAAGCTAGTATACGAAAACCTATAACCCGAAAACCTATAACCGTTACAGCGTTTTCGGCACGAGTTAATTTTAATCAATCGAACTGAAATTTTCAGAGAATCATTTTTTCAATGTAAAGAATCATTTTAAAGGTTAGCATGTGACAATTTCCAACTTGTCAAAATAAGGGCAGTCTATTATTAGACTGGTCCTTATTTGTATAAGACAATTTTTTTTTTCAAATTTTTTGAGTTGCTACCCCCTGAAATGGTTCTATATATTGAAAAAATGATTAGCTTAAAATTTCAGCTCAATTTATACAGTTTAACCCGTGCCGAAAAAGCAAGAACTTTGAAAATACGTTACGTAGAAAGCAAATTCCGAAACTACTTAACTTTGTGTTTAGGGTATAAAAAATTAACTTTTCCTATGGATCCAGACAGATCAATTCTCCTCTTAAACACCTCCTAGGACTTCTTTAAGATGGGAATTGGTTGGTGTTAAGTCATAGACAAAGTTATGCACTCGTATTACGGAACATAATGCTAATGACAACCTATAACCATTACTGTGTTTTCGGCTCGAGTTAATTTTAATCATTCAAACTGAATTTTTCAGAGAATCATTTTTTCAATGTAAATCAATTCACCTCTTAGGACTTTAACGTAATGCTTCGTGTGGGGCCCGGCTGGCAATCGCCACCTCGACTATATGCCCAGTCCGACGCTGGGGTCCAGAAAAGGTTGAAAAGCGCTGCTCTAATCAATTGATCTAACTCAATTGTTATTTACGTTGATCGATCGGCTTGAACTTGTCTACGTATAGGACATGGGGGTTGCTCGTCAGAACAGAACAAGAGAGCCCCGGCAGTAGCTGCTGCTGTAGCAGGCCGTCCCGGGCGCTCCCTTTAATTAACAGAAAGTGGTTCATTAGAGCTTATTCATTAAAGCAAGGAGTAATTAGCGAACTCTAATGAATGCCGTAATAATCTAACAGTGACTCTATGTATGTGCACTGTATATGAACGTTGTATGTACCAACACACACTCACACACATATGTATATTATAGAGCGGCGGGGAAAGGTGCCGGATGTACTAGTATGCTTCAACTATTTCCGTTGCTAGCCCTTCGGTGAGGTTCAATTTAATATTTTGTTTGTCTTTTAGGTATTTACCCGTCAGTGAATTGTACTTAACTCTTCAATTCCCAGTGTCACTTGTAGGTGACAGAAGTTTAATATTTTTTTTTACCACACGGAGATTTTATAATTTTATTCCACTACCATTGTTGCAAAGCTAATAAGTAAAACTATTAATATTTTTTTTCTAACAACACTAGCCAAATGTCATCTGTCAAATATAATCAGATGTTTCGCGCGAAATTCGAGCAGTCTGTGTTTGTGTAATCTCTTGCGATAAAAAGTGAAATAAAAATGCCTAAACCGTAACTATTGTTATTTTTTCTTATTGCGTGTAATAAATAAATAAATAAGCTATTACACAAATTTTTTTATTGGTAAAAATAACTTTGAACACGTTTTTTACGACGTTGGAAATATGCCGTGTTACCTACGGGTGACACTGGGCATTATAATAACCGTTTACGCCGCAACGGAAGCTCTCCAAAGGAATAATTTTTCCCGTTTTTGCAACATTTTTCATTGATGCTCCATTCCTACTGGTCGTAGCTTGATATTATGTAGCCTATAGCCTTCCTCGATAAATGGACTATCCAACAAAAAAATAATTTTTCAATACAAACCAGCATTTCCTGAGATTACCGCGCTCAAACAACCAACCAAACAAACAAACTCTTCAGCTTTATGATATTAGAATAGATAAGTGTTTTGTTTCTTTCAGATAAACTATTTTTATTATAAAGAAACTGATATATCTAAATATAAATAAATATCATTATAAATAATATAATTTCTATTATTACATATTTTGGAATTGAACTTTAAAGATGAATCATTATAAATTCTAACGTTTTATTCTTACCATAACAATAAGAAACAATCTGTGTCTGCTTCAAAGTCTTAATTTCACAACGCCCAGTGTCACCTGCAGGTGACACCCCCATAAAAGAAAATTGGGGTAGTTTAGTTTTTATTTATATTTTTTCTTGTCATAACCAAATGTATATAAGGTATTTTATTTAAAAAGAAACCAAAAATCTTTATTAACTTGGACATGGGAATTGAAGAGTTAAATTTAAAAATTAAACATTGCCACTTCTGCAGCACACTTTTGCCGTAACAATTCTAAAAAAAATTTGTTTGCTATGAATTATACTAATTTAGGTCAAAATTCACTTTTCAAAATTTTACTACGTTTTTCCATTTTGAGGTCACTCTAGCTCAAATTTTTTTTTGGAAAAAGTCTGTGCGTTTGTTTGTTTGTCTGTGAACACGATACAAGTTTAACGGGTGAGTGGATCGAAACAAATTTTTGGGAGGTTGTTTAATATGTAAACATGTAGAGCCTCATTGTTTTTGGGCAAAAAACGACGCATGCGCAGAATAGATATGCTTTAATGTTGTTTTTTTTTATAAAAATGGTTTACTTTTTAATCTTTTTATTTTTACAAGAAAGTTTTGTACACATATTTTGTTTTCTAAGTTTCATAGTTTCGGAAATATTTTTAAATATAAAAAAACAGCTGTTCTTTTGTTCTCAATATCTGCCGAAAATTCTCATCATTTTTGTTTAGGATCATCAATCTATGTCCGTATATCAAATTTCATCTTAATAGGACATAATATAGATGGGAGAGATATAACTTACAGACGGACAGACTGAACGAAACTATAAAGGTTCTTAGTTGCCTCTCTGACCTATACAAAAATATTGTCGATGATTACTGTCAATTTATGAGTCCAGTACGACCTCGCTTAACGCGGTTTCTAAAAAAAAGTTTAGCCACTATAACGTAAATTATGGATCAGTTTGTACAAAATGATTCAAATGTTGATAGAAGACGAACTGTCATTGATGCAATATCTTGCTATCAACAACAGTTTGCTGAACGAAACAGAAAAAAGCAAATGACCTTTGATGACTTCTTCACAAAAAACAAAATATTGTGTCAAATGAGGAACCTTCCTCATCACAAAAATAACTTCTTACTCGAACTTTTATTTGATTTTCATAAATGTTTTATAATCAAATATCGATATTAGCAATTAATAAATCTATCATTAATGAGATAAAAAAGTTTTTAACAATAAATATTACAAAATTAAACAAAAAAAAAAAAAACTAACAACTTTTCTTATTCTCGGTTCTGTTTCACTTATGTCTATTATCTACGTATTAAGATGAGCTTGTTTAGTGCTGTTTCGTATAGCGCAAGAACTTATTGGAACGTATCTCCCGCGTTAAACGGGATCTTGCTGTATCTATACATTAATTAAATTATCCTAAAAATAATCGAGATACACGCCTAGGAAATCATGTCTGAGACACCCAGTAATCTAAAAATTTCGACTAGAACTAGGCAACTTGCCTTAGTGAGCGTATTAAGTCTGATTTATGCACACGTACCTATTTCATGTATTATTCTTACAATATATTATTTTGTCTAGCAGGTGTAGGCCGAACATCTTGCTTCTGTCAATGTTAAACAAAACACGGACCGCTCCGTTGAAAACTAATTCTGTTAAGGTGATCGCATATAATTTATGCGAACACTCTAGAGAGTGCAATTTCTGAAACTGTCACAGAAGCCTTACATTTTCTACAATTTATTTAAGTGCACAGTTTCCTATTCGAGTTTGGGCCAGTTAAAAATATAATTTTTTCTTAAACAAAACGAAACCACTTGCGATTACTGTTCAAACCAATTTTTTATTTACAAAACGTTTCGACCAAATTTTGGTCCTTTTCAATTTTTTAAAATATAATATAAATTTATTTTATATTTTAAAAAATTGAAAAGGACCAAAATTTGGTCGAAACGTTTTGTAAATAAAAAATTGGTTTGAACAGTAATCGCAAGTGGTTTCGTTTTGTTTAATATTCTATTACTGTTGGTAGAGTCAATATTATTAATAATTTATTCTTATCGATTAAATTGCCGCTTTCGATAATATTGCCGAGCCTGCGCACACCGACGTTCAGTTTATACTAATTTCGTATATTGCAATAAAATCAAGGCGCCCGCTCGGACGTCATGTTGATAGTAAAGAAATACTAGCGCTCAGCGAAGCCTTATTACTGAAATGTTCAAGGTCAAAAATAAGCTGGAGTTTTCTTTATTTTATTTTTTTTAAACCGGATCGTTTGTCGATTAAAGAAAAAATTATGTTCCAATTTCAAATAAAAGTATTGAAATTTCAAATTTCAAGTCCAGAAAAAATTAACATTTGTTGCAAATGTTAATTTTTTCTGGATTTGAAAACGCACCCTTCTCTAAATTTCAATACTTTTTTTTGTAATTGTTATTTCAACAGTGAAAAGAACCACGTGTTTCAGTTCTACTTGTTGCCAAATTTAGAGTTATATCGGCGACATTTCATTCCTATCAACAACCTTTTTAAAAAAAAATATTTTTTTGGCAGGCTTAGGTTTAACTTGTTATGAGGACAAGTATTTTTTTAAAAATCACTCAAAGACTAAAGGTGCGCTTACACGGGCAACTAAAATTGCTCAATTCCGGGCAATAGTGGTCAACTATGTACATCAGCAATTCATGGCGATGGCAACATGTAGCAATTGTTGCCAAAGATACCGCCACACCATATCACGCGATATGGAGCAACTTTGAAAAACTAGGCAATACAAGGCAATCATTCGTACACTATAGCAATTCAGTTGAACTGTCGCTGGCTATGAACGATGTTTTACTGGCAGCGGCGTGTAGTGCTTTTATTATAATAAGTTTAAAACGAAAAAAAAGAAAAGGAATAGACAGATTTGGGTGCGAATGTATCTAGCAAGACGAAAGCCATCTTTATTGTGTGATGATATGGACAATTATTTATTCAAAAACTTTATTATTTTTTCATTATTCCACGCCATTTTTATTAATCCACGCACAGCTGTACTGCACTTTACAATAGAAGTAAAGAAAATGAAATGACAGCGGCACATCTCATCCCTGTCACCACACGAAAGTGAAACCATGGATACGTATACGTATAGAAGAAAAATTGACTAAAATTTCCAAACCGTGTGGATATTCCGCAATTCATGTCGGCCACTTTGGGCAATAAGGAATATATGGAGCAATTAGAAGCAATATTGCCGAAACAATTGCCGCATTTTATTGAAATTGCTCCAGATTAATCCATTAATTGCTCCATTCTGTTGCCGGGCAATTATTGCTCAAAAAATTGCTCGTGTAAAGACACCTTAACAATCAATGTTTTTCTCATATTTTTTTAAATTCTTAAAAACAAACATTTAAACAATAATTGTTACCAAGGTAAGCAACGATTCCTAATCATCAAGAAAGCCATAAAAGCAACATTGAATTACTATGGTGGGTTTTGTCTCAGTATCTATGTACAATTTTTATACTGTGAAAATTCTGTTTTTATTTTAAATTCAATTAAGTTCCATTTATTAACATTTTTTAAGGACAAATTACAATGTCTAATAGTGAAAGACATTCTGAGAAAAGGAAATTTAGGTCAAAATCACTTAGGTTCGACAATCGGTCTCAGTCAAAATCACCTACGCCTGACAATTTGTCTCAAGCACAACCGATAGACTCAAAAGATCTGCACCAACCGTCTACTTCAAGAACACAAAAGACAAGTGTGAAATCAACTTGCAATCATAACCATCCAAGCATTTGTGGAATATTTGAAAGTAAGTCAGATAAAAAATGTCCGAAGAGAAGAAGGTCATTAAGACGTCCGACGAAAAATATTAAACGAATTAAAAAATTACAAATGCCAGTTTGCAAACGGGTCATTAAAAAACGAAGTCGACCCAAAAGAGACAATGACAGTGTTTCAAGTATAATAAAGGCAGTATGGCGTTCACTGTAAGTAATAATTGCAGTACTAGATTTTTTTCAGAGAGTAAAACACGCAAATCAATTTATTTTATGTGAAATAACGTAAGTCGGAACATCTCTGACATAATTCGCAACGTTTTTGCACCATAACTTTTTTCAGTTACAAAATATTACTTTAATTTTTACTGCATCCTACCGAATGGTTCTTCAACTATCATTGCCAGGAGGAAGCTACATTATTTTATTTTTGTCGCACTTATGAACTTCAAATTTACATGTTAAATTATTTTTTTTTTTGAGCGTATTATTTCTAAGTTTATATATCTTTTAGAAAGGTGAAATTGTAAAGTTTCGATGAAGATAAATACAGCTACTGGTGATTCCCACTACAAAATTTTGGAACATGAAAAGGCGAAATATTTTGTTAATTCTGGTTGCAAATTTGATTTTGTAATAATTTATTTAAATAAAAATTTACAAACAGCAAAACTGTCCGACTTTTAAATGATGTACAAGAGTAGATTTGTAATAGGTCAGTGTAACTTATGTGTTTAGGATAAATACGACATTCTGAATGTTAAAAATCGGAGAAATTTTACTTTGTACGTTTTCAATATTCTTATGGTAATGTTATAATGAGATACCAAATTAAACTTGAAAATTTTATTTGACTCAAGTTTTATTATTTGTATGACATATTTAATAACTACGTTATTTATCTTATATAATCAATTGGATTATTATGTAATTTTGTTATTAGTATTGGTCATCACAAAGCACTAGTCGACTTAACGAAGGTTTTACCTTCATAATCTTCTAAAGCAGTTACTATTATGATATTTTTTTTTAATTTTTGAAAAATTTCATTAAAGTAACTGATCCCTCAGGGCGTAAAATATGTTCTCGGGAAATTTCGAAATGGGGGTGCAAAAATTGTATTAGCTACTGTTTCTATTAGCTGTGATTAAGCATTAAGCTTCACAAAATTTAGCTTGCTGCTTGAAAACTGTAAAAAAATATATTTTTGAATTTTTGAATTGAATAAAAAAAATTATATTGGTCAATATTTGTTTACAATACGTCACGAGATTTCGAATTACAGGAAGACAAATCAACATTTTGAAGTTTTTTCTTTACAAATTTATTTTAAAAATACTGACACATTAAAATTGCTTAATGATTTTTTTCAAATTTTTTTCTGTACAAAAATTTGTGTAAAACTGATGCTAATTTCCTGGTTTATATCTGATTTTGAATCGTTTATTTAGATCAATTAAACTGTAAAAACTGGGCTAAAGGTCATATGGGAAGATTGGTATATGTTTCTCGTTTATTTTGAAGTATTAACGTCAAAGAAAAAGATTTTTCATATAGAAATTAGAGATTTTACATGCTCGTAAGATATAAGTGCAAAATTCACCGTGACAATAGATTCACAAAGTACGAAACCATACAGATAATTAGAAATTCTATGTTAGACTTCATTAAAAAATGTATTGTACAAAATAATTTCATTAGCTTTCTACAAATTGGTTGACGGCATATCCTATTTAGACCGTAGTATCTTGACATGTATATACTTTAACCTTTTAGCGAAAACAGAGGAATAATTAAAAGAAAATAAGACTTGTTTGGCTGTTTAGTGCTAAGTTTAGCGTGTGAATAATTGAGTAGTGTATAAAGTATAGATGATGCAGATGATGTACAGCACACTGCCATCAGACATTGTCTAACTATCCTCTGTCATGATTGTACTTTCGATTCAGAGCACATTTTAACTCGAGATGAAGCGGATAACCTTGGTTTAGGTTTTGGGGAAATTTATGTAATGGATCGATCGCTATAAGTGATACGCAGTGTGCCTTATTAGTATAAATGAAACAGTCGCTACGAAACTTTTCACACACAATTTAACGGATAATCCACTTTGTGAGATTTGTTTATCGAATTGTCATAGATTAGTAATTGCAGAGATGCCAAATATTCATAGGAATTTTTATTAAATAAATTAAGGAAATTAACCAATGAGGATTCAGGAAATTGCACCTTATTAACCGCCTTCTTCCTTATTTGATTACTAAACTAAAAAAAAACTACTGAACAGTTTTAATTAAAATAAAATTTATTTGTTGGGAAAAAGGACTTCTTTAAGACGTTTCATCCCTTTATTGGGACTTTTTCAAGCTTATAACTGTAATTTAAATATAAAACACAATTTTTAAATTTACAATTTAAATATAAAATATACAAATTGTATTTTATATTTAAATTACAGTTATAAGCTTGAAAAAGTCCCAATAAAGGGACGAAACGTCGCAATATATAACAAATAAGTGTTCACTTAAAGAAGTCCTTTTTCCCAACAAATAAATTCTAAATTAATTACCAAGGACAAAAAAGAAAAAAGTCAATAAGTTTTAATTAAATTTATGTGAGATCACACTGAAATACGTAGGCTCTATTAAATAAAATAATCATCAAAGTTGGTTCACAAATGCTATATATGGAACCATTCTGTGAACGTTCTGAACAAAATGGTATCGAAATTTTTCACGATTGTTCCTTCGAGAAGTTATTAATAAAACGTGTGAGTCTCACTCACATAACATCACAGGGGTAAGTGAAACTTCTTTTATTCATTTTATCTTATCCATTTGGCGTTACCAATGTTTCTCCTAAAAAATATACATGTCGAATTGATAACCTCTCCAAAAAAAATTTGACATAAGTTTTTTTACCGATCATAGATGCAATATGAAAGCGCTTTCAACTTGGATATTTGAAAGTTAGCAGTCCACAGCCATTCAGAGCATACTGTAACGAGGTGCTATGTTGGGTTTAGTTAGCTCTATTATCATCATTATTTAATGCTATAGTTTTCTATTTTGCTGACAAAAGGTGCCATACAAAACTATTAATTAATAATTTTATAATGCGTTTTTGCTATTTACTGAAGGTAAACCTTAACATAAAAAGTGGTGTAGAAGCTATACTTTTTTGGTGTGATCGCGATAATTGATGTTCACATTTTCGTTAAAGATGCACATTGATTAAAATAATAAAATAGGATGTCTAGGGAGATGATAAATATAGTTAAAAGTTAGCCTGTTCACTTCGAAATTTACTTTGGATAATAGATGGACAACTCTATCAGCACGTTGTAAAAATGAAATGAGACGTGTTATCTATGAATACAAAGTAAAACTACACTTCATCGGCGTTTCAAGTTATGATTAAAAACTAAGTTTTAATATATATAATACATGCCAATAATTTATCGAAATAAAATTTTCTAAAGGTTTAAGGCTGTCGGAACGCTCTGAATTTAAAGCCAAAAATAGAGCTTCGGCTGTCAACTGATTGTAGATTGTTAAAACTCAGCTTTTTCTAACATAAACTATATTCTTCGATTTCAAATATTAGAATGAATATAATATTTTACAAAGCAAAAATCTTAATTAAACTAATTACATAATATGTATAATACAAGGTTGATTACATCATTTAATAAAATATCTATATACAACATAGATTTATTTGTCAACATTCTTCAAAAATTCTTTCTCTATAAGGAAGATAAAGGACAAATCTAGGTTTTTAATGGACTACTTTTGTAATTTATGTACGATTTACTAGAAAAAACTTGGCATTAATTGTGCTAAAAAACCACACGTTTTCAATGTCACACTATGACCTTATTCGTACTTATTTCACAAAACTGTTCCATCACAAATTTATATTCAAGGCATTGAGTAATCAAAAATACGATATTATAAATTCCACTATACGAGACTTAAGACGACTATTGGTTGTAATCATAAAGGTTATAGTCGTCTAGTATATTATATTATAGTATACGGATGACAGAAAGTACCTTGATATTTCGTTCATCTATCATTTCAGTTTGAGTCTCCTATATGGCTAACTTTTCGTTAGTGCGACCTACTTCAGACTTTCGAATTTTCGCTAGCTGTGCGCGCGCAGCTTCCGTTGCTTGCTAAAATTTTATTCTCAACGCGAGAAAAGAAGTATAACATCAAAAACCCAGCTTTAAAATAATTAAAAAATAGTTTAAAAGTACAGATTCCATAGAACAACTAGTAGTGCGAGATCCGATATTACAAATATATACTCCCATCTGTTATTTAATTTCTTTTTTTAATGAAAGGTCATTTTATTATCTATCCAAGGGTACTAAGTGGCCTAAACAAAAGTGGGTTCATGGGTAGATTTAGGAGGGGGGGGGGAATGTTTTTGGGCTCCAAAATACCGAAAAACTTCTCCGAATCGCTTCAAAATTGAAATTTAACCCTTTGGTAGCAATTAAAAAGTGCCCCTAAAATTTTAATAAAATTGGCTCAACAGGACCGGACTTACAAATTTTTTGAAAACACTAATTTAAGATAGTGACTTATTTATTGAAGGGTGTCTTTAATTCGGTGTAGACGTTAGATTGATAATAATATTACAACTAAGAAAAAAAATGTTATTTTAAGGGGTGTATTAAGGGGTTACATTTTTTATTTTGCCCAAAAACAAACTTAATTTCACATAATAAAAGTATAAAACCACACGGCCCTATACAAGCAAATACACTATATTGTCGGCAGGATTTTGGCACTGCGACCCGGGTTTTTTTTTAATTAACCCTTTGGTAGCAATTAAAAAGTGTCCCTAAAATTTTAATAAAATCGGCCCATACAAGATCGGAATTACAATTTTTTTGAAAACACTAATTTGCAGATAGTGACTTATTTACTGAAGGGTGTATTTAATTCCGTGTAGACGTTAGATTAATAATAATATTGCAATTAAGAAAAAAAAATATTCTATATGGGGTGTGATCAACGGAGCGCGCATACATGATCGGAAAAAAATTCTTTCAGAAAACTTAACATCTGAAATCTAGACAACCATCATACCATGGAAGGGACCCACTTTTGTTTAGGTAACCTAGTACCGTTGGATAGGTAATAAAATAACCTTTCATTTAAAAAGAAATTAATCAAATAACAGCTGGGGGTACATATTTCTAATGCCGGATCTTAAACTATAGTATTTGTGAAAAAATGTTTGGCAGGGGTGTGTAGTAGAGAAAATACAAACACTTGGTACTCTTTGCACAACTAGATGTGTGTGTGTGTGTGTGTGTATGGCGCATGTATCGTTAATAAGGTAGGTGAAGCGGTTTTTGCGAGACGAACAAGTTAGTCCGTTCATTAAATTGCCACTCATTAATTATAAGTTGTTCCAGTGGGACGGCGGCGGGGCTCAGAGGGACTGAAAACTTGTGAACTGAATGCGATAGAGTGAGACAGCTGCTCTAGTTTTGTTCGTAAGGTACTTATGTATGTTTGAGTGACGGTACACTCGACATCGTAAAAAATGAATCCGCACAAAATGTATTCATTAAAATCGAAATAGATATAACTATTCAGTACCGGATTAAAGCGTAGGCGCAGAAAACGCGTTCTCGGGTCTCAGAAAACTAAAAAGAAACTCAGCTTCTTGTGGTAAATACTACAGCCGTGCTGCGATTCAACATTTACCAAATATTTCCTATGACGGAACACTTCGTTAAACATGGAATTTTAGTGGAACAGCTTGGTTATTTTATTAGTTCAGGAAAATAAAGTAAATAAAGGATAAAAGCTTCGGGTAGGACTTCTGTGGATGTTCTAAGCATATCTAGAAAATTATCCTTAATTTGAGTCGTGGGGTTTTTTTAAGGGGATGAAAAAGGATAAATTCTAATTTTTAGCAAATACCTTGAAGATTATCAATATTTCAAGGAAAATAGTCAAAAGAAAAATCGAAGTTTATAAAATCCTATACAAAAAGACCACTAGATTTTTTCGAGTAAAGCTTGTGTTTTTTTTTAAATACGTATTATTTTTCACATATTTACGGTTTTACAAATAATTATTCAGTCTTGACTAAATTTCATTATTTGAGATCTATTGACGTATCGATTTTTAAACTTTTAGTTTTCTAAGTTACATTTTTTCAATACTAGAGCAGTTTTTCCACGAGACTTTTCCCGTATCAGAAGTACGTTCGTCACAAGAATTCTTTTGCTATGTTGAAAATATTTGCAGAATATTGATGAAATTTCACGTAATTGTTCAAAATACATTTAGTTCACTTTATTTCCCATTTTACAGCAAGTTTTCCTTTGAATTTTCTTGTCCGCTCGCGTCGCGTATATGATAATAAACGTTTGCTGTTTTGAAAATAACTCTGAGACGAATTGACCTAATGACTCTATAAGTTTTAGTCTTTTTAACTTTTTAGTTTCATTTCTAGAACAGTTGATTATCTTATACGCGACGCGACCAATGGGAAAGTTCGTATAAAAACTAGGTGTAAAATGGAAAATGACAGAAATGACGTACTCAACATAGATTTCTTCGCAAAATTATACAAAATTTCATCAATATTACCCGTAAATACATGTTTTCAACACAACACAATTTTTGTGATGAACATATCACTGACGCGAGGAAAATTTATGTTTCAAATAAATATACAAAATTTAGTCAAAGATGAATAATTATTTATAAAACGGCAAATCTGCGAAAAAAACGTATTAAATCTTCGAGATGTGTGCTAAAAACTAGATTGTCTTCCTTTCACTCCTTAAAAATCCCCGACTCAAATTAAAGACACTTTTCGGGATTTGTTAAAAATAACAATATAAAGGTCTCCACAAAAACCCAATTTGATTGGAATTTTTTCAAAGTCAAATTCTAATTTTCCTTGAATATCAATGTCGGATCAAAGCTAATGGCATTATAATATTGATTTTCTAAATAAGTACAACAGCATATAAAAAATAAATCGCCCAATTACCATAGTGCAGTACTCCTGAAATAAATAAATTATAATATAAAAATATCAAATCTACCTAAAGACTATAATATTATACTTACCTCGTATATACTTACCTCTTAGTTTTCTAACTTTTGTGTATCCCATAACAACAACAAATTTTGTCACTTTAATTTGTAATATGTGCTAATGGCCTGAGTAGCCGAAGCACTTTTTTTTGCTTAAATAAAAAAAAAATATTGATTTTCTAGTATTTTTTTAGCAACCGAAGCCGCCTAAGCCTTGTTGCTAGTTTTAGGCCAGATCCGCACGTATTTAAATTCTACAGTATTTGGTAGCACCCCGCTATAAATCAATTTATTACTCATGCAAAATGTGTTCATTTTTATGTCACAGCTGGAAACTCTTTACTCACACAGTGCGGGCGACATGGCGCGTAGACTTGGGAATAATCGAATGATTTTAATAATGGAAAGGCTGCAGTGCTGATCGAACGATTTTTGTAAACGAATATGAAACGATTCCTTCACATTATATATTATAATAATAGGTTGGTGTTATGCGTGAATGAATAAATATTTCAACTCTCGAATGACTTTTGATCTCGTTTTCGATTGTTAGTCACAGCACATAGAACACGTAAGTAATCGTATTCTGTACTGTGCATTAATATTTCGAGCGTTTAACTGTGCGAGTGAAACAAATTCATTCGATCTGTCTATAATATGTATTCAATATACATATTACTATAATAAATTAATTTAGCTCTCGTTTTTGATTGTGAGACTTGAGAAAGAGTACCTCATAGAACAGAGGCAGATTAATAAAATACTTTTTTAAATTATGGGTGCGACTGGTAATCCAGCTTCCTCCGGAAATTGATAGCTGAAGAATCATTCGGTAAGACTCAATAAAAATTAAACAGAAAAAATTTATGGTTCAAAAACTTTCGAAACCATATATCAGAAAAGCTTCAGTAACTAATGCAGTTTTTCAAAGAGTAAAGAAAAAGCGCAGTATAATAATTTATTACTGGAGATTGTATTACAAGTCGTAACGTCATCATTTGAATAATTTTGAATAACCTCTTGAGATATCGTAATAATCGAATAATTTAATTATTTTCACTCGAAATATCCCATCTCTACTGGCGCGGCGGTGCAGTATGTAACTACGTCAGGTAAGTGGGAGTGGAACAGAGTCTGTTGGATAATAGAGAATATTATGCAGGAGAGTACATCGAGGGTAATTCTGATTTAATAACTGATTTGAAAAGTTCATTATTGAATATTATGACGAGAGACAAATAAAGAGAGTGGGAGAGAGAGGGAGAGAGAAAAACAACGTAGTAAACAAGCTGCGCTTTTGAGCGCTCTTATATAATCCGTTCAATCAAACTGCTCCATTATGTATTTAGGATAAATAGTTGTCAATGACTGATGGCTTTACGTTTTAAATTACAATTTATTAGCGTTCAAAGGATCTAAACGGAACCGTGTTGTTTTGGCGACTCTATCTATCTGTTCGATTATCAGAGCTTTTATTTCGTAAACGGCGTAAGTACATTAGAAAATTGGAATTTTCGCAGATTGGATATTGATTAGACCCAAAATTGAAAATCAGGTTTAAAATTTTGGTAATTTTATTCTAAGGAGACTTCCATACATCTAAAAGGGCGGTTGCAAAAAATGTTTTTCTACCTAGACATGTGAGATACCATTGTTCGTTAAGCCGGCGCCAGACAGCAACAATATTTGAACACTTGTTTTAACATATTTTATGAGGAACGGGTATTTGGGTATTTGTTCGAAGTTTGATCACACATTTGTACTTTGCCATTGGGTGTCGGTTTTTCGAGCGCACATCAAAGCGTTCAAAGTTCAAATGTTTGCGTAGCTGCTACACTTGCGCAAAGTTCAGTTACTCGTAAATCACTAAGTAGAACGGTCACTTTGTTCAGTCGCAAGATGGACTGGAGCAACGAAAGTGTCCTTGAATCTATTGAGTTACTTGAAGAAGAACCATGTATATGGAACCCAAAAAATAATAAAAATAGAAATTTGGTCAATGATGCCTGAATCAGAATAAATAATAAATTGTCAGTGCCTTGCTCTATCGAGGCATTAAAAAAGAAAATCGTCGTCCATCTTGTTTGTTAATTTGAATACTTTGAAAACACGTTTGCTACAAGTGTCGGCAAAGCATGTCTGGCTGGTGCAGCAAACATGTGTTCAAATGTGTGAGCAAAGTCTTTGTTTAAATATTTGCCTGTGTATAAAAATAGAAATTTGGTCAATGATGCCTGGATCAGAATAAATAATAAATTGTCAGTGCCTTGCTTTATCGAGGCATTAAAAAAGAAAATCGTCGTCCATCTTGTTTGTTAATTTGAATACTTTGAAAACACGTTTGCTACAAGTGTCGGCAAAGCATGTCTGGCTGGTGCAGTAAACATGTGTTCAAATGTGTGAGCAAAGTCTTTGTTTAAATATTTGCCTGTGTCTGGCGCCCGGGTTATGGGTAGGGAAGCTAGTGACAATTCTACTCATGGTATTTCCTCAAACCTGAGTTTTTGTGAGTTCATTAAAGGTACTGTCCTGAACATAAAAACCGCAATCTGGCAGCTAAGACCGGGGACAATGCAAGGGTGGACGCGGTCAAAGATGTCAAACTTGAGGTTTCACTTAATAATAAATTAGTACCATTCTTTACTTGTGAATTTAGAATGCTACAAAATCGGACAGCACATGACACTTTAATGTTCCTTGCAAATTTTGCCGATCAGAGAGTCATTCCTTAATTAATAAGGTTAGAATTTTGTTCGACGTTGTTAAGTCAATCACTTTAAAACGACATTAAATTAAATTCAACTAAAAAAAACGTCAGTTGGTGAGCCGAGATGGATGCATTGTTCTGTCCGAAACGTATAAATCCTAATTAACGCTTCACAACCGACCATTGTCTCTACACGATGCTCCATCGGTGCCGCGAATATCATAGGTGCGAGGTTTTCACTCACTGCCAACTGATTGTTTTGACTTCGCTTACTATTTAAGAGGTCAATATCAGTCCGTCATTAGTGTATCCACTGTTGGCGTCGGTCGGATGGCAGGACCTAGGGGTCGGACCAAATTCATAGCTCAATATATGCCCAACATACGCCTAATATACGCCCAACATATGCCCAGCATAATTTTTATTAGCATAAAAAACAATTAAAACTAAATGAATTTTTCCAAACAAATTGGCACGATTTTTGAAATATTTTGAAAATGTTTATATATACACGACAAAGTGAACATATTGGACCGCTGGTACACAGTAAAAATAAACGCTTACGTAATGGTTATACAGCTCCTTAAGGTTGTCGGAACGCTCTGAATCAGGCCCGGCGGATGACCAGGGTTTTGTGGGTAGCTGTACCCATACGAAAAATTCCGTGTGGGTAAAATACCCACATGGAATTTGACAACATTTTTTTCACATATTAATAAATATGAGTTTATTGGAGGGGGCTTGCTTTGAAGTTTGTTAATTTAATCACCGCTAGATCGAAAAAATTTTTTTTTTCATCTCACTACCCACACGGACTGAACATGACCTGCCGGGCCTGCTCTGAATTTAGTCACACTATACGAGGCTAAAAAATGCTGTTGCAAGGGTGCCGCTGTCAGTTTATTACTCTAAATTTTGGAAATATTTTGAAGATTTAAAAAACTTTTCCGAAAAAGGAAGAGTCACTTTAGGTTTGTGATGGAACACTTTTGTGAAATAAGTACGAATGAGGTCGTACTGTGATATTGAAAACGTGTGTTTTTTGGCACAATCAATGCCAACTTTTTTCTAGTATCGTACATAAATTACAAAAGTAGTCCATTAGAGACTTAGATTTTGTCCGGCATCTTCCTTGTAAAGAAAGAATTTTTGCGAAATGTTAACGAATAAGTCTATAATCAGCTATCAGCCGAAGTCCTATTTTTGGCGTTTCGACAGCCTTAAAACGGAAATAAAATTTATCGAACACGTGAATTTTAGTATAATAATAATAATAATAATAATCTTTATTTGGTCGGTATACTAGTATACATAAATAGTGTCACAATTTTACAGAATTTATAAAAATTCTAAAAATTCACTCAATTTATAGTGAGCGTTAGTTAGTAAAAATTGTTTCAATTTAGTCTTAAATTGTCTGCTGTCACATTTTTTTATGTAACAGGGTATATTATTGTGTATCCGTATCATAGCGTTGCGGACACCTTTTTGGGTTACTGCAAGAGTACAGATGGAAGATTTGAAATTATCTCTGTGTCTTGTTAGATATTTATGATTCGTATGATTTCACTAAAAAAACTTGGATAGCTTTGAACAAAGTTTGCACAGTTTAGAATATTCAGAACTTCACCTTAAATTTTATTAATATAGGTGGGTATTACAATATGGAGATATCTATCAATAAAAAAGAAGCTTATAAAATATCATTGATTGTATTTTAATTTTTAGTATTTGATTTAGTCATTAGTGGATATTTCCAACCAAACAGTGTAACGATCGACATACGCAATAAACAAACGTCGACGGTAGACAAAGCCTGGGGTCCAATGACACGATGCGATGCGAGGTTCGGGTGGCGCAGGCGAATGTGGGTGGTTCGCCGGGGTGGCGGCGGCGGCAGTGGGGGGACATTCACTCGTTGATAATCATTTCATTAGGGCGACGAGGTTTTAGGAAGATTACAATGCCACGGATTACCGCGCGCACTCACTGTATATTATATTTACAGGCTGCTTCATTTCGATCTTGCCATCATCATTTTTACTTTTTAGTGTATTTGCCATATGGCAACATACACTATTGGCGTTGGTCGGATGGCGGGACCTAGGGGTCGGACCAAAATTTCTCGCCGTTTCATAACCTCCTAAACACTTTGGCACCATTTTTAAAAATGTTTATATATATATATATATATATATATATGTGCGGGCAATAACTTTCGAAGGATTTTAACGAAATTTGGCATACATGTTGGAATCCATCACCGCACGAAGCCTATTTAAAATGGGCCCAATCGGGTCATTTTAAGGGTAGTTTTTAGGGGTTGAAAAAAGTTTTTGGGCCCAAAAATACCGAAAAAATTCTTAGAATCGTTTCAAAATCGAAATTTATCCTTTTAGTAGCAATTAAAAAGTGCTCCTAAAATTATAAGCAAATCGGCCCGGCAGGACCGGACTTACAAATTTTATGAAAACACTAGTTTGCGTATACGAATTTACTTACTGAAGGTCGTATTTAATTTGGTGCAGATGTTGGATTGATAACAATATTTCAACTAATAAAATTATTATTGTAAGGGGTGTATTAAGGGGTTCAATTTTTTTTTATAATAAAGCCACAATACCTGTATTAGCAAATACACTATATTGTCGGCAGGGTTTTGGCACTGCGACCCGGGTTTTTTTTCTTTTTACGGTTTTGTACCTAAAAGAGATCCTATTGATCGCGCTATTCTGCCTGACTGTCCGTCTCTCACAACTGAACTATGCGTGCTATTATAATAGGTGTGTTTCGTGCTCTGGTGTAAAAAGTGTTGATACTTGACGAACACTAAGTTAGTATCTTAAAATTAATGTTTTCATTAAAAATGCACGGTTTAAAAATTTTAACAATTTCATTACAGAAAAGAACATTCAGGAAAAACAAATGTCGCCATCTGGTGGAAATCTGCTTATTTTAACAGTTGTTGGTAATATTAATGCTGGGTTGCAAAAAGGATTGTCAAATAAATTGATTTGACAATGACCTTAGATTGTGAACACACATTTTTCTCCATAAGGGAGCATTGTAGAATTTTAATTCGATTCTGTTCGAAAAATAATAGATCGATTGAAATGATATTTTTTCTAAACTGTGTATACGTGTATTTAACGTAGTTTTTTGCATAATTTTTACTTCGAAACGACATTTTTCTACGCATTTTAATCGAAATTTGACTTGAAAAATGAGCTTTTTCTGTGTAGATCAAGCATTTGTTTTTATGTGAATACAATCTAATGTTGTACATGACGGAGTTTGAATACGACATTAGACTGCTCTTGCATGTATGAAAACTGTAATTATATTATCACAATCTAAGGTTATTGTCAAATCAAATTATTTGACAATCCTTTCTGCAACGCAGTATAAGTGACGTAGTGACGCTGAAGTCTCTGAAAAGAATTTCCACCCTATTATATTACGTAACTGACCACTAACGGTGTGAAGTATTCGCACGGGTCCGCTAATTCAACATACTTTAAAACGACGGTCACTAGATTTAAGAATGTCATTCGTTATAAATCTAGATTTAATGCTGAACGTCGTTTCAGAAATCTTCCATTATTATTTAAACACGAGAATCCCAAAAATGTTTTAATGTTAAAAAATTGTCGATCAATAATTTTGCGAAAAAGCATTGATTTCAGGGACAGATTGTGCATAGGCGTTCGTTTTAGGCGTTTATGTATGGGTAGGAGTGCGGAAAGAAGGGGAGTAAGGGGAGCCGATTGTATTAACTAATTGTTCGTCTCTTGCGTGCGTAGTGTAGGGCTATGCTGATTGGTGATTTGGGGTAGGAAAAACTACGTTCCATCTGAGTTGACACTAATCATCAATTACGTAGTATATATCAAATCAACAACGTTAAACTAAAATTAGCGTTTCTGATATAACCTTGCCATTGCAACTTGACTAAAGGCTGCTGCACACGATGCTTTAAAAAAACAATTATTAGTGTATTTGCCATATGGCAACATACACTATTGGCATCGGTCGGATGGCGGAACCTAGGGGTCGGAACAAAATTTCTCGACGTTTTATAACCTCCTAAAAACTTTGGCACTATTTTTAAAAATGTTTATATATATATGTATATATTAAATTTGGCCCACGTGTTGAAATCCATCACCGCAAGAAGCCTATTTAAAATGGGCCTAATCGGGCCATTTTAAGGGTAGTTTTTAGGGGTTGAAAAATGTTTTTGGGCCCCAAAATACCGAAAAAATTCTCCGAATAGTTTCAAAATTGAAATTTAACTCTCTGGTAGTAATCAAAAAGTGTCCCTAAAATTTTAATAATATCGGCCCGACAGAACCGCATTTACATATTTTATGAAAACACTAGTTTGCAGATAGTGAATAATTTACTGAAAGGTGTATATAATTTGGTAATAATATTTTAAATATTTTAAAATTGAGAAAAAAATGTTCTTTTAAGGGGTGTAATAAAGAGTAAAATTTTTTATTTTGCCCAGAAACCAACTTAAGTTCGCATAATAAAGCCACACTGCCTGTATAGCAAATACACTATATTGTCGGCAGGGTTTTGGCACTGCGACCCGGGTTTTTTTTAATTATGCTCGTCCAATTAATTTTATTCTGCACTCTCGAAATTTTTTTGTTCATTCTTTAATGAAAATCATACAAAAATACGTTCTTTACATTTCACTAGAAACCGATAAAATTGTTTCCATTTAATGGGAGGTATGAAATTTTTTTTTCTATTTTTGAACAATTGTTAAGTCGGTGTTTCGTTCTTTAGGTTGATATTATTTCGGTGGAGCCCTCGCAGAGATCTAGCGGAACCCCAGGGCTCCGTGAAGCACATTTTCACTATGGCTGGTCTAGGGTGACATATTTTAAAGAGACGGCAGATTTAGGGGACTAAACCAGAAAATGTGGTAGATCTAGAATCATTTTCTTCATGCGTAGTTATATTATACTAGCCACCCGGTCCGGCTTAGCACGGGTAGCACTAATTATTTAATTATCTATAGCCAAAAAAGATGAGTCATTCTCATAAAATTCTCAACGTGCATTGAATTTGTGCGAATTAAATCGCTTTTAATTGTGAATGTTCAAAAATCGAAGAAAAATCAAAATTGCCAAAAAACAAAAAAAAATCTGTTAATCCGATCGCTACTCTATACTTATATACGAATTTTTATTGTTAAAACCAAGAATATGTGGAACACATTTTATTAAGGGTTTTGTACAGCCCTATAGGCTATTACAGGGCATGACGCGTTGTCAACTAGTCGGTAATTACACGCGCAATAATATCGGCTATGCGTTATACCGGTAAATTAAATTGCCATGTTAATTTTGTTGATATCTCGTGTCCGTTGCCATTTTATGGGAATTTGAACAGTGTGTATAAATCTAAATGGCGACTTACAACAAACCAATTGCTACTTTAATCACATTTTTTTTAATTGCCACGATTATCTGGATCTAGTCTTCACCATATTTGTAATATTAGTAAATTAATTCAGATCTAATTGCTACTTCTTCATAGATACCGATTTTTTAAAACTCGCTCTCACAATATTCATCTAATGTCATTTTTTTAGCTTCAAGCTATTCAATATTTTCTTAAAAAAGGGAAGTTATCGGTTTTAGTCCAATTTTCAGAAATCGAGTTTTCATTAGATCTCAACGTTTTGAGATCCTAGGAGGCTATTCTGACTATTTTTGAATGAACGTCCATATGTGTGTGTGTGTGTAGCCAAATTTTTGTCGTACGATATTTTTACAGAAAATCAACCGATTGAGGTCGGGTTTGCGGTATTCGAAAGGGTTTATTGAGACTTAAGATCTGATTAGGTTTTGGAGTCAATCGGTCAAGTAGTTTCAAACTTATTCAAAGAATTATTTGTAACTATTTGTAACCAAACTTTTAGAATTTGTAACTAAATTGTTTCCGAGTTATGACCTTTTTCTCGATTCAGTCAGTAGTTTGAAGTGAGAAATTACTTATATCTCGGGAACGGTTTGGTTAGAAATTCTAAAAAGTTGGTTAGAAATTAAAATATTAAGGTTACAAATTGTTTTAGACAAACTTGGTGACTTGGTGGGGGGGGATCATGTGAAGTTAATAAAAATTGATAAGCTGCCCGGCTCGACTTCGCTCAGGTACAAATCGCATTGAATTCAAGTTGAATTTATTTCAGGTTTATGTCGATTTTGAAATTGCTAACATTATTGTGCTTCCAGTGTAAAAAGTGTTTTAACACTTACACAGAAAAAAATAGTTGACCTTTTATTAATGATCGCTAGTGATCAAACGTAAATCATTATTATAATCATTTTTTTCCTTAATACATTGTGCAAAACTGATAATAAGTATGAATTTTAGTGATTGTCTAATACCATATTCGTCATAATAATGATCGAGTCTCCATTATAATAATATAATATGATCATACATTCAATGTAAAAAATTATGTAAACAATGAAATTTACATTGGTGCAACGACAAAAATGCATCTAGCTAATGACCACGAAGTGTTTAATACTACGTATCGGTAATTTATCACATCGCATTGTAATAATGCATAAGTTAATGGCCTTATGATTATATTAACGTAAAATTGTTCAGCAAAATGTTTAGTCAATGTATCCAGACCTTAATATAATGAATACTGAGTTTAGTGGGACAAAATGGTACTAACTCAATATTTTATTTCGTTCCGTTTATGCTTCAGTACGTTGTGGTTATGTTTTAACCCTTGATATATCAATGCCATCGCCCCTCACTCCTACATAACCAATAAGACATCACAAGATCACAGGTCGCAACAGGCAAAAATATTGTTGGCGGCTTTGTGCAAATGTAGTAATCGGTTGCTTGTGTCCGTGTTTAAAGGCATTTTTTTATACTTGTGCTTTAAGTAAAGAATTAAAAAGTGTGTTACAGATACAGTGAAATTACTAGTGTGCTAAGTTTATATATTTTTTATACACCATTGGCATGCATTATCTACACCTAAACCTAAAAGGCTAAAAGTTTTTATATCGGCCGAGAACACACTATTTGGACAGCCTGTATAATTTACAGTCTACAATGTTAAGTTTATAATAAATTATTATGTTAACAAGTAATTAAAAAAACTTGAAAATTCTACAAATAATTCTTTATTTCTCGACGATCGTTTCGGACAATAAGTCCATCTTCAGGAGTACAAAACTTATACTAAATTACATATTTTCATTATACCTACTACCACGTGCCGAGTGAAAAATCAGTGCAAATTAATTATTATGTGTTTATAATATTATTTAACTGTACAGTGGAGCGTTTCTCAACCTTTTTAAAACGCGACCCAACATATTATGTTTTGAAGTCGTACTTCGATTCAATTATTTTATAATATAAAATCAGAAAAAGTTACTATATCAACATGATATGTATCATGGACTAATAATTTATAATTTAAAAGTAATTTTTTAAAATTGAAATCCTCAGTTAATTTCCCAAGTGTTATCTTTTCAAGTATAAGATATCTAATTATATTTTTATTTCGCTATTTTACCAGTTCCTTCGCGACCCAAAGGTTGCGAAATGCTGGAATGGAGTATGTATTATTTTTTTTGTATTGAATAAATATTACAATTAAATCTGATTCATGTCTTTTCAAAAATGTACCTGTACGAAATATTTACAATAAAATAGAAATGACTAAATTAACATACAATTAGTATATCATATTAAAAATTATCACCGTTATGACTGAACGTCGATCATTTTTTAATATTATACACTAATTGTCTGTTAATTTGGTCATTTTTATTTTCTTATAAATATTTTCAATAAACCACCTTCCTTGAATCGTTAAGGCAATGCTACGCAGCCATGGATTAATGCCTGCCGTTCTTATATTAATGCCACTAAGCATTAGACCAATACACTGGTTTAATTAAACAAACCATACAAAATCATTAATACAATGGCCAACTATTGATGTTCAAGTGATAAAGTTGATGTTTTTTATCATCAATACGATGAATGCGATTGAATAATCGATGTACAGAAAACATTAAAACCATGATACAAAGTTAAAGCTTTATGGGATCATATTAATAATTGTGATTATTGACTTACAAACATTGTTCATTAATATAATGCAGTTCATTTTTAAAACTATTTGAAGAAATCAATGTCCCTCGGGCGTTAATATAATCACCTTAACCTTTATCAATCAACAATAGTACGTTACAATGATTAAGTCGAGCATCGGTTGAAAAATAATGTCCAAATACATTGTTTCAACGTCTTTTTTAATTATATTTACGTCAGTTTTTCGTTCTGTGTATGCAACAGTATAAGATAAACTGATCTGTTTGGTATTTTAGTGTCAGACTAAAACTGTAAAAACTAGCCGTTCAGATTCTTGAGTAAAAGAATAAAAAAAAAATTTTACACTGGAATGACTATGAACGACTACTACACTATTGCGCAATTTATGGGTAATTTTTACTACATTTTTTTTCCGTGTAGATTCATACAATACTAATAATACTGATCATTAGTCAAGAAATATTCAGAACAATTGAATAACACTTACCTGATTGGAAATAATAACCTCTAAATTGTTGAATGCACACCGTACGCACGACAGTACGGGCATGGGGGAAAGTCTACACTCTCCGCCACCGCTCCACTACGCCGATCATTCCCGAGCGCCGCACAGAAACTCACGAACCTAGTCTCGGTTTCGGTAGATAAACCGAAACTCCGATTTAACGCCGAAAATCGCTGAAACCAAAACCGAAAGCGCGGTTGGACACTAACAAACTGTAATATTATATGATCAGAATCTAAAATCATTGTCAAATAAGTTTCTTTTTACAATGCTTTCTGCAATTCAGCATTAATTTTTGTATTTACACATCATTAAGGTAAGTATATGGTTGTTTATTCATTTATATTATTGTGTACAACATTAATTATTTACGAAGGAAATGTCAAGTACGGCTCATTTCAGACATATTTGCTTGAATACACGATTTGTTCGAATGTTACTGCGTACTGAACTAAAGCTTTCCGCATAACGACAATATGAAAGTTTCAAAATTTCCAGGCTAGTTGAAAAACTATTTTTTTAATTAAATTGTAACTTATATTTCTCTATTTATTTTATTTTCCCTTTTTTATATGCACAGTGGAGGCGTATTAAGGGTTTAAATTATTACACTTTATATACAACACAATTTGTAAATTTTTTTTTTTTATTTAGAATGATTTTGTAAGTTTTCATAGATTAACTTTGGCATCACTTATTAATTAAACATTTAAATTTGGTTGGTCTTGCCGGTAATTTAATCGTAGAGCGTACAAATTCACTATTAATAACGATAATTAATTGCTTATTGTAATAAATTTTAAAAATAACTATATATTTGCTGACGGTGTTAAATATTTGCTCTTCGGTAGATCCATCGCCGTTATCTATTGGGTCACTGGAACAACCTTTTCAAAATTTTAAATAACAAGAATGCAAATTCATTTAGAGTTACACAAGAGGTAACACGAGGTCAAAGTCAATAAAGGTACTTACATAACGCAACTGAATAAATTCAATATAAAAATATTTCACAAAATTATAAATTTAAAAATGAGAGAAAAACACACATATGTATAATATAAAAATTATCATTGCAATGATAAATTATCATTACAAAATTTCAGCGTGAATCAAATACTAATTTTTCACCATTTAAAAATACAATTTTGGGGTACTTTGGTTCAATGTTTATTTGTGTGTAGTCTGCTCGTGAATCAAATATTTTTTGGCACATATACTTTTTTACCAATTTGCTCTATGCGCAGTACCTCGACCTTCTGTACAAAGAGAGGTCAGGCAAATTTTCGACTTCTTATTTATCTGTCTATTACGTTGTGAATTTTCAATTCACTTTTTATTATATTTTAATTAAAAGAAAGAAAAAAAGTAGCTATTATATTTTAAATTCAAATATTTATGATTTGCCTTTTTTTGTTCTTAGATTATAAACCAATAAATGGAATAATCAAAACAGCCCTATTAAAGAAAATATAATTAATATTACAAATTAACGACATAAAGCCGACCGAAACCACCAAAAAAATACCATCATTTTTGTATTTTAAGAGAAAAAATGTTTCTATTAAATAATTAATCACAATAGTATTTTTTATGTAATAGTAATTTGAAAAAAAAGTAAATGGTGTAAAGATTAACAGTGGTGACTGTGCGCAATGCCACATATTCTAAAGGTACCATCATGCAAAATTTCTAAGTGAATCAAACACTTAGCGAAAATGGGTCACGAGCTCTTGAGCTAGTAGGGGATGTTCGAAATTATAGGATCACGTTGGAAAACTATTGTTTGTATTGAGTTATCATGAAAACAATCAATACGAAAAATAAACAAAAAAAGTTTCCCGTGAAATAGTACCTAATTTATATATCTAGACCTAGGGTGGAATGTAGTTGATTACTTACGAGTTTTTACATGAAAAAACGAGGGCCAATGAACTTTCAACTTCGCACGGGTCATGTCATTCCGCTCTATATTTTTTACACGTTTTCCCCCTAAAATAGCTGTATTTCACATTTTCAGTAGGTATATATATACATAATATTGTCTAATAAGTGAAATTAACATCCCTGGTAAGTACACTGAGACAATAGGCTAGTATAATAACTAGCATTAAATAACTACTTTTGTTTTTCATTACAGCACTAGTGCGTAATGGTTCACTTTACATGCATGTCAAATAGGTATTTTATAGAGGGTAATGCAAAACATCGGTTGTTTCTAGTGCGTGATGATATTGTATGTGACATGTTAAAAACGTACAATAAAATAGCTGATTTTCACATAATTTTTAAATTTGTCGACAATTTTCATACATTTACTATGAAAATGGTAGTACGACTACGTTTCGCATTTCTTTTGCTTTACTTTACGCACTAGTGCGAAGTCGATCATATGGCATGAAAAGCAGCTATTTTGTAGGAGGTCGCACAGAGGTTTGCGTTTAAAATTTGCTGCTTAAATTAATATAAATTCAAATTGCAAATTATTCTAGCTCTTATGAACTATTTTTGTTTAGTATCGTCAGATTGGAGTAATAAAAAAAATGCTACACTATTTTTGTAAAAAGACATCGAACCGTAAATTTCTGAGACAACGCAACATAAGTTTTTTCGTTATGTCATTGTGTACCGGAGTTTAATAATAGATAGAACATTCATATTAATGACTGTGTCAATTTCCTGATTTCCTGTACATGAAATGAAAACATTTGATCACCGCCACACTACAATCCACTACCACCCACCCCTGCCGCCGCGGTTTCAACTGACAAAACCAATCCAATTATATTTATGAAAACCATTTAATTTTTTTTAATGAAATTAAAATGTACACAGCTTTATAACATACAATTTCTCTATTCTATATAAAGTATCGGCAAATTTACTAACCCAGTTATTCAATCGTAAATTGTGATCTTCCATATTCATGTGCATTTTTCTCAAGGTTACTAGTGTTGGGTCTCCTAGTGACAACATTAATACTCTGCATTGTCGACCACAACACTGTTTTGTTTAAAGTTTCTATTAGCAACGCTTGAGAAACAAAAATGAATTATAATTTTAAATTTCGTTGTGATCAGACGCATTTAGACTTCGTCTTGATGAAATCAAATTTTATTGTGTTTTATTTATTTATTTTTATTTTATATATAAATGATCAAAAAACGAGCATTATACTAGAATACTAGAAGATTGGGCGTAAGAGGTTATAAACAAGGTCACGACTGTGATTGATTGTATCGATTGCTTACGTCACCGATGCCCATTGCTTGGTTTTTCAATTATTATTATCCCAACTGTTTGAAACAAGACTCCATGTGACGTCACAAGCCTACTTCCCCCCTCTTTCGCGTCTCGACTAATCACACCTTCAACAATGCTAACGCCCAATCTTAGCTTCTAGTAATCTTGGGGATTCGATCCAAATATTGCCCACAAGTGAATAATGTAATACGTTATTTTATGAGATTGGATTTTCTTATTTCCATAAGCTATAATAAGTTATAATTAATTTTTACACGACCACTTATAAAATGGTTACTTTTCATGCCTGTATTACAGTTGTAAAATTACCATTTAGTAGTGCGTAAAGTAAATTAAACAAAAGAAACGCGGTTATACCAATTGCCATTTAAATCCATATGAAGAAAACAGACCAGTATAGTTTTAGGAATTGCTATCGTAAACAGTTCACATATAATTCCAATATGGCCGGACCTGAACGGTTAAACATAAATATATACTTATTATGAAGTGAAAATCAGTTATTTTATAGGAGGTACGTGCTAAAAATGTAGTATGTATCTTGTTCGTTATGATATCATGACACAAGTGAGTGTTAAAACTAACATCTCTTCCTCGTATAAAACCCTTATTTACGAACGAAATATAGCATTTTTGCATATTTTTCTATGAAATAGTTACTTTTCATGCCTCTTTAGCGGTCGTAAAGTAACCCAATTAACACTAGTGCGTGAAGTCTGGCAAAATTGCAGTTTGACCAATTCAATATTTCCATACACGATCTGTCATTTAGCGTTAAAAGTATATGACGATCCATAGTAGGCATAATTTTTCATAAACAATCAAATAGATGTGAAGCTAGAACTACCAAAAATCTTGAAAAAATAAATGAAGTACGTGCAAAAATGTAATATGTATCTCGAACGTAATGATATTATGACTCGTGTGACTATTCAAACTCATTGTCTCTCGTATTTCCACAATGTTCCAATTCGTAACATAATAACTTCCATTACGTTGTAGATATAGGTACATAAGCTACTATTTGGCATACGTTGGCAATACTTAGTTGCATGACCTTAGATGTTGAGCGTCTATAATCCACAATCTATCTAATACTTAATTACGTCAAAAATATTTGCCATTCTTAAAAACAGCACCGGCGCTATAATCATATTGACGCTCATAACTCATTGCATTATTAATAAATTAATAAAAGCAATCGGGGGCGTTGATTTTAGGTTAGCTCTGTGAATGTATTAATTTATTAGTTTTCCGTGATTTTCCAGGATGTTATTTTATTTTCCAGTTATTATATCGCTTTATAATATATGAACGTAATGTGCATTATTACAAATTCATATAATAGTTTCCATAGTAACTGTGCACAACAAAGCTGCTATTGTGTAATTTCTATTTGTTTTGCAACCTGTCATATTTTACAGAGGTGAACTATAAATTATTCTTTAACCGACTTTAAAAAAGAGATTATATAATTCGACGCGTATTTTCTTTGTGTATAGCTCCGCCAGTTGAAAACAGATTTGAAAAATTTACAAAAGAAAAGAACAACTAATTATGTCATTAAAAGTCGTATCTGTTTATTGCATAGAGTTGAAAAGTTTGAATTTTTTACATGACTACGGAGTTATAGACTTTAGCATTTGATATTAATTTAAACTTGTTTTCTCTAGCCGTTCTTGACAAAAAGGGTCTAGCCGAACAGACAAACGAACAACAAAGTGATCTGATAATATAAGGGTTTCGTTTCTTCATTCCGATTAACGGCCTACGAAACTCTAACTCTTTTTATGACAATTGCTTTTCTAACTGGTTATATTAACGCAGTTTAGGGTTTAAAATAAAACATCAAATCGAATGAACTTAATTCGATTAAATTTGATTAAGCCGAAACCGAAATGTAATCATGTTTAAATGACACCCCAACCAAACTATAATTATCATTATCACGTTAAACAGAGAGTGATGATGTTATGAATGATTGTGATAGAAGAAGATGAAAACACAACAGACAGGTTAGATGTTTCGCGATTGTACTATTCATGAATACATAGAGGAGAGGAGAAGAGAAGAGTGAAGAGATAAGACTTGATTATAATGATCGGGCTTATGCGTGGACTATTCTTATTGAACTAATTTCCGATATGAGATAGACCGGCTGCGGTGCCGGTTATACATATTCCAAGCTCTCGCTCTCTTCTTATCTTGTCTACTCTATGCATATTGTAACCAGCATAGGGCTGGACGAACACTACGCGATACTCACCAAGTACGGGCCTATACGTTGTTCACATATTTACTGCACACCAAAACTGGTAACTAACGAAGAATAACACTTTGTATTCCATATAAACATTTTTTGAGCAATCTGTAAATTACTTAAAATAAAATAATTAACTGTCAAAAACTGACAGTTCAAATTTACATCTTTAAGACCGATTTTCAGAGTATAATAATATATAAATTTTTATTGTAAAATTATTTTATATCCATAAAACAACTAAAAAATATGTTCATAATACTTATTCAGTTTATTGTAACTGTGAATTGGTATTTTTTACAATTTAGATGACGTTCGGGAGAAGTTGAATTGTTTAATATATTCATTTCCTCACATCACAGAATTAATAATTAACACAATTTTATTCGCAAAATGTATATTTAATTACTGTTTTTGTAATAGAATGTATCAGAATTGTAACAGAAAATATTTTAGTGATTTTTGTGATGAATTGTTTCATGTATTTATTTTTGTTCTTAATTCGTCACAACAATTGACCACTGCCAATTTTTCTTTCCGCGTTAAATCATTTCCTTTTCCAGGCATTTTGATAAAAAATTATTATTTACTTTGGTAACACAATATTTTACTTTGGTGACACAATATTTTAATCAAATTAAATTTAGTTGCTTGTTTACTGTTTCCATAGCAATTTTGAATTTAATTCGTATGTATTTTTACCACCTATCGAACTGAAAAAAACTTAAAAAATTGCTTAGTGCTGCCAACATGTCATCAATCTGGTGTGCAGTATATTTGTGAACAACGTATAGTTCACGAGTGCCGAGTGGTGTGAATGAAAACGCGACATTCAACTTGGCACTACTTGGCAAATTACCGTTCATTGTCAGCAAATTGTTCCAAGTCAAAGTGGCGAGTCGTGTTCTGGGCAATACCATGCTCCACTACTCGCCTTTTTACTCCGCGTTAATATGTATGGTGTAGCACAAGTACTTGCCGCCTAGTAGCCAAGTCATAACACTTGGCAAGTACCGCTGCGTAGTGGATTGTCGGCTTGACGCAGATTCGACGACAGAAAGATTGGATCCCGTTACTCTGATTTCCGTGTGGGCTCTCCTGGTTTTTGGTTTTACCGTTTACGTCTAGTGTATTTTAGTAGCAAGTATTATAGCTTATGGAAACAAAACATTTTTAAACAATAATTAGCGATTCACGGCTTGACTTGATTTTCAAGCTACTTGCCTTGAAATCAAGTCAAGCTCAAGTTATATGTCAAGTGTCAATTCATGTCAAGTAGTTATATATAAAATATCAAATAGCTTGAAAAATCAACTTGTTCCTTAGAGACCACTCACACCTGGCAAGCACAATCCTGCAATATGTACGATGTCGCACACTACGCCAGCATAAACCTGCGCAAACCTGAACCAACCAGCAAGTTTTAGTGCAGGTTTCGTGATGTGCGGTAGACATTTTGCTGGTTTCAAGTAGTTTTATCAATGCAAATAATTAGTGAAACGTCACATCAGTACTGTACTAGATCGGTTCAGCACGGCTTTTATTATTATAATCATAACAATAATAATATTTTATTTCCAATAGATAAAAAAAAAACAATTGGGTGAAAGCGCCCTTCCAACTTCAAAAATATTGACACAAATAAAATAAAATATCTGTTAACGTGTTCGGTGACGCGGGTAACGACTAATAATAAATACTAAGAAATTTGTTACTCGTTTGCATGGTTACATAATATAGTTTTACATTTAAAAATTAATTAAAGCTTACTTGTCAGCTACCTAACTAATTTCTTTTCGAAAGATCTTCAGAACGCCTTGATATCATTAGGTTTATCGGTTATTAAATCTTTACCTGAATTTGCAAATCTCGTATACAAAAATATTCATTTATTACTGTACTTCTACCCAGTGTAGACCCCAGGCAAGTCTTAGAAAGGAGCGAGATCCGATTATGGCGTCCCCTCCTCTTGCTTTCCTTTAATATATACCACGATCCAAATATGAAAAAGCGTAAAAAATATTTTTTTACTTTATTATTCTTTACCGCTGAGGCGTCTTCTAGGACTTGGCGCCTAGAGCGACCGCTCAGTTTGTCCTATGCAGTGATGGGAGTATTCGAATGCTATAATCGAGAAGTATCCGATTCTCATAAGTTCTCGGTGTTCTCGAATACTTTTTTGAAAGTATTCGAATACCGAGTTCTCGTAAGAAGAATTGCAAATAAAGTCTGAATCGAGTGCAATCGGTACTCATCGGTAGAGTCCGTACAGGCTATGGTATTATGACATTGTCGCGGTGCAAAGAAATAAGAATATCACAATATGAGAATATTATGGAATAATATAGGTATTATATTATTCATAATATTCTCAGTTCTCGGTTCTCGAATACTCATTCGATTCTTAAAAGTATTCGAATACCGGGTTTTCGATTCTTAAAAGAATTCGATTCTGCCCATCACTAGTCCTATGGTGGGATCGGCCCTGTGTCTATAGTCCACACTATTTCAAGATTGTAAGTGATTCATGCGTCATTATATAATGGGACGTTTTATTTCGCATCCCTATTCGACAGTTGTGTTTCGCAGTTTTCGTGTGTATACTGATAAATATAGAGAAGAGAGAATGTCACCATGTATATAGGATATTATAATATATATGTATCTGACTCTCTCAGTAATGTAATCCTTCCACATTGGCATAGTTAAAATGTTCAAAGGATTCACACTCTCCTTGCGTCCGTCGTCCCTGTAGTTATTGTACCTACAGCTTCCATATACTTCATCGTATTGATTTGTATACTGTAAGGATCATTACTGCACGCGCCACTCTTACAGGACTAACACATCATTGAAATTTACAATATAGACTAGCACAAAACTAAACAAGCGATCCTAAGCTTCACCAGACCAGCTTCCTAGTTTGATGAATACTGAATATTAGTGTTTAATATTTAAATTTATATTTTTTGAGTCCGCCTTAGAAATTATTTTTTTGTTATTTTTATATAATCATATATATTAATACGCTAAGGTTAAGATGTTTGCCTCCCTTTTTCAAAAAAACCACGCAATTGCTCCACATAAATTTTATATCTTTTTATAGATAATTGTTTGCTCTACCGACATCAACAACTAAAAAAATCTATTATTGCTTTTGTTTTTGCAAAATAATTAATTATAACAATTATACATTTATTCAGTATATGCAGCAATTCTGCCATCTGACGGTTTTAACTTTGAAACAACGTCAACATGATTGACGGTCAGTAAATTTTTTTTGTTTAATTTTTAATCAAAATTCACGTATAAATACTTTTCGTATGGCGGCACTTCAGCTCAACGTTTTCGATACTTGCACCTTTATATGACAGTTTTAGAAAAATATTTTGTTGAACCGTCACTGAGCTTTGTAATGTAATACAACAAAAAGAAGAAAGTTATAAAGAGTGTGAGAAATTAGAAATGAATTTTAGTGCGAATTATTCGCACAGGTACCACTAGTTTTCTTTTATTATGTTATGCAATTTGTTTTACTTTAATTTTATTTTATCGTTAATAAACCATTCTAAGTTTCTTGATTTTGTTAAAAATTGTATTTGCTTTCCTGTGCCAAAATAAAAATATTCCTTTATCCTATTTGTGGATTGGTCCTTCGAACGAAACAAATAATAATAATAAAAAAACTCGGGTAGCAGTGCCAAAACCCTGCCGACAATATAGTGTATTTGCTAATACAGGCAGTGTGGCTTTATTACGCGAACATAAGTTTGCTTTTGGACAAAATACACCCCTCAAAATAATATTTTTTTCTCAGATGGAAGTCGATTTCCGCAAAACCAACTGTCTTGGTGGATCTCTAGTCAACAAAAGAAACAAGTCGGTAAATATAATAGTTTCGGAGATATCGTGATAGATTGATACTTGAACTTTTATCCCCTATTTCACCCCTCTTCAAGTTTTTTTTAGACAGAAGGTCTTTCCTCAGGATGCTATCTGTCTCATTTTTCTATCGAAATCTGTTTAGCGGTTTAAACGTGAAAAGGTAACAGAGAGACACGAGAATCGTACACAAAAAAAGCAAATAAATAGACAAACGAGAAACACCCAAAAAATAATGAAAACTGAAAATTCGTTCAAGGAATCTTTAAAACTATACAATTGTAAACTACGCTACGATTTTATTTAGTTATATTAATTGAAGTAACTTCTGTAAAAGTAATTCATTAATAAACAACTGTCGCAGTACCTGAATTTAGATTATCTACTATGTTCATGTTCAATGGTCTTAGGATAATAACGTGGGGCGAGAGATATAACAATGCATATGCCGCTATAATGAGTTCAGAGGAAAAAAGATTGTTCCGATTTGATTCTTCTAATGACTTTTGTCCTTTAATTGAGTCAATGACTGCAGAAAAATTGGTCTCATTTAATTTTTATAGTCTTCTAACGGATATGCACCAATATAAATATTTCATTTTGTTACAATGTGTTTAATAATTATTGTTACAATAATTATTTTAAAAGCTATTTCTTGAATATTTTTTTTTGAGAACTTAGATCTTTATAAAAAAATTGAAGTGACTGTCTGTGATTTCAGTATAAATTTGTAATGCTTAAGGCTCGTTTATTTATTTACATGTAGCCTATTGAATTGTGACATTTTACCTTGCATTTTGGGTGGGACAAAGTTTTTTGTTTCATCGTCACATGAGGTATATTATGTAGAGACTGAATAAATAATAAAATAATAAACAACAAAGTATGATTATTTTATACAACATCAAAATTACAACAATGACAATTCATTATTACAAAGTAGGTTATAATCAAATGTTTATTATTGTACTACCCTTTAATCTTGGTAATGGCATGACAATTTTATTCATATCCATTTCGTCCCATGTTTATTTTATTAAGTATTATAATAACACTATATCAATATATACGTAGCGAAATTGACCAGTGATTGTTTTTGTTGCTAAAAATCACTGTTACTTGGAAGTCCAAAGAACCAGACATTTGAAAGTTCATTTCTAAATACGGTCCTGTGCGTCCGTAATCATCATCACAGTCACACCGACTAGTATGTGCCACCAATAAGAAAACGGTGTGGGCGTGCAAGATCGCTCTGCATGCTAACACAACCAGCGCAGCTTGTCTGCGCGGTTTAGGTACTGACATAGGAGTGTGCAGCTACTATATGGTTCTTCATACTCTCTTTTTGCATACATGGCACACATATTATTTATATAGGTTGTGATATGATAGTGATAATGATGTTGTATCTGGCAGAGCGGCCATAATGATCTGATGTGGTCGGAGACCAGTCATTCATTAACTGGAGCACGATGAGCATTCGTCAAGCCGCAGATTGTGGTTCGTTAATACACTGCCGACAGCAACGTGAAACAAACTAATGTTTTACACACACACACACGCGCGACACACATAACTACCCCTTTAACTAATTGCTAAATTCAACTAGTATATTAAATTGGCTAGTGTATTGCAAGTATTGGATGTTAGCTCTATTTTTTCTGGATCTCCCGAGCGTTCGCTTTTTACAACTGAATTTTTTAAGCTAAAGATCTTTGGCAATGATTTGCAGCTTAAAAAAATTAAAAAATCAGATGCATAATTGGAGCTCGAAAGGAATTAAACTGAAAATGTTTTTCGAAATTGGTTGGACCGTTTGGATTGCATTCGTGATACAAAAATGCCTGACTGACACATTCATAAAATCAAAAAATATATTCCCCACTTACGTATCTTTAAAAAATAAAATGTTATACAGGGACATTATTAGATTACCAATTTTTAAAGTAGATGATATTCCTGAATGCGTTGGGAACATTTACAGTAGTTTCAAACGCTTTTTAACGTCCTCTATAGACCGAAGCTATGACGGTTCGAAAATATGACGAAACGCTTCCAGAAAAGGTAGATAGTACCCCGCTTCCTTCTTGGCGGGGGCACTACTGTGCTCCCAGAGATCTGCATGAAATTATATCCAACCTTCAAAAAGTAAATCGGCAAACTAGTGTTTTCATAAATTTTGTTTCGATGATTTTGTTAAATTTTTAGGAGTATATTTTAGAGACTAGAAGGCTGTGACAACGAAGAGACCTAAATAGGGAGAATCCTAGGGTTTTATTCTTTAGTCCAGGACTCTTTTTCACACTTTTCAAACAACTGATATGGTAGCTCGGGGATTTTTTTAAATTTTTAATATAATTTATACAAATAAAACTTCTATTTTACACGATTGTATAAGTCTGATAACAAAAAAAGTTAATATGAACTCAAATATATCACCAATGTAATCCCTACTGCGCTTATAAAAGCTCGCATAATTTCAAATAAAAATACGTAAGCCTATTTTAGTTTTGATTGTTAACAATAATACCCACAACAATGCAATGAATATCAATGCACAACAACTCAACTAAATATTCTATTCAAGTGTGGAATTTAATAAACACCAAAAATACCTTGTATTTTATTACCATAGATAAATTATGAAAATACTAATAGTGGAAAGTTTTTTTAATATGATATCCAGTGATTATAAGCAGCTATTCCACCAGTGGTGGTAAAAAATAAAATTATATACAAAAGCACTTAGAACTGAGAATAGGGTTTTTGAATGATTTTTTTTTTACATAAATAGAAAAATCACCTACAAGTCTTATTACCAAACTACTTTTATTATTTTGTTTAATTTGATAATTGAAAAGTTATATTTAATTTAAAAATAATGTTTAACCTAAGATACGATTACGTGCCAAAAACCTCTGTGACGTCAAAATGTTTTTATGGCCCTGGTTGCCATGGTTAATTTGATAGTATGTATAATAAATCATACACAAATACACAACTTTTATCATTTTGACGTCACAAACATCCCTGGTACGCTTTGTAGTCACGTGATATCTTATGAAGTTTTATACATTTTATTTAATTTGTTAATAATTACCTATGGCTTATTTTTTTTTCCTTTTCGTTCTTTAATATTATTTAGGATATATTATTTAAAAAATTAAAAAATAGCAGTTTTTTTTTAATTCAAATACTCAATTAATTCGACATTCCAATTTCGCGCACAAAAGAGTAAAAATATGAGTCCGTTAGCTTGTGAGCGTATGTACGGATATTATTTATATTATTATTTTATTTATTATATAAGTATCTACCTGCCTCTATGCATGGTACACTCCAATAATGATTTTCAAGTATCTCGTAATATTGCGTTCACAACGTGCACCTAGACAAAAACAGCGAACTGACAATCCGATTTTTAGATTATAACCTATAAATTCATTTTAAACTTTATAGCTAGAAATCTAGGTATTAACAAAACAAACCCTACTTGAACATGTGCTGAGGGTTTCGTGCATTATTCATTAGTGTTTTCCTGTAATTTTTACCAGTCTTTTTAAATATTTAACGCTAACGGGGTAGGGACCATCCATAAACTATAAGTTCCACGAACTTCATGATTTTTTAACCCCTCACCCCCGGACTTTGTCTAGTCACATTTGTGGGACCCCCCTCCCTGATGTGACGTCACATATTTGGCAGTTTTACACCACTGAGTAAATGAAAACGGCAGTTCCAAAATTTTTATTTTTTTTAATAAAATCAACATCAAATTAAATATTTTAGAAAATTAACTAAATAAAAACTACTTTTTTGTTTCAATACTTTAGATTTTGACATGTGACGTCACCAGCTGAGCTGGCGTCCACACCACTAACAACAGAAGCACTTCCAAATCATCTTGATTTCTAGGCTTGTAAAGCCGTGGTCTATTGGTATTTCTACTTGATGTTCCGCCTACATAGATATTATCAAAGAGCAGGCGAAATGTCCTTCTAGGCGCTTCACAGGTAAGTGTGTCGTAGAGATGGGAAAAACGTGTCTTTTTAGTGATCTGCATCTTTGCATCTGGATCCCGTATGTGAGCCAGCTCACTGAACCGGTTCAAAAAGAGCCGAGTTCTGAATATGTTACTGCAGTTTGCCAATGAGTTATCTAGTTCAGTCAATCATATCACGACCTGTATAGAATCAAGAATGCATAGCCAAACATGTGATGCATGAGTCATTTGAGCTGACAGATGCATCAAAGCAAGAACTGATACGTAAGTGTAAAATGTGCTTCTGTGTGTTAAGTGTTTCACTGAGTTATGCGGATCCGTTGATCCGTCGGCTCAAAAAAAGTGAGTCGGCTCTCACGGATCTTCTGTCGGAGTCGGCTCTTTGAACCGATTCAGATCTGAGTTACCCAACTCTAGTGTGTCGACGATTGGTGTTCTCCTTTCTTTTGGGTTTGTATGTCTTCAGACCAAATAAGTTTGTATCTGGTCAGATTTACAAAAAAAAACCCGGGTCGCAGTGCCAAAACCCTGCCGACAATATAGTGTATTTGCTTGTATAAGGCCGTGTGGTTTTATACTTTTATTATGTGAAATTAAGTTTGTTTTTGAGCAAAATAAAAAATTTAACCCCTTAATACACCCCTTAAAATAACATTTTTTTCTTAATTGTAATATTATTATCAATCTAACGTCTACACCGAATTAAATACACCCTTCAATAAATAAGTCACTATCTGCAAACTAGTGTTTTCATAAAATTTGTAAATCCGGTCCTGTCGGGCCGATTTTATTAAAATTGTGGGGACACTTTTTAATCACTACCAAAGGGTTAAATTTCAATTTTGAAACGATTCCGAGAATTTTTTCGGTATTTTGGGGCCCAAAAACATTTTTCAACCCCTAAAAACTACCCTTAAAATACCCCGATTACGCCCATTTTAAATAGGCTTCTTGCGGTGATGGATTTCAATACGTGGACCAAATTTTGTTGAAATCAATTAACTCTTTCGAAAGTTATTGCGCGTACACAAATATATATATATAAATATATATATATATATATATATATATATATATATATATATATATATATATATAAATATATATATATATATATATATATATATACATATATACATATATATAAACATTTTTAAAAATGGTGCCAAAGTGTTTAGGAGGTTATGAAACGTCGAGAAATTTTGGTCCGACCCCTAGGTCCCGCCATCCGACCGACGCCAATAGTGTATGTTGCCATATGGCAAATACACTAATAAGTTGTGACAAAAATGTTTTGATAAGTTAATTGTTAGTGGCCTTCAAATGATCTGTCTAAAAAGTACTTATATGTAAAAAAAACTTATTGATTGCAACACCGCGAATGCATTTAGAACAATAAAATGACCGTAGGCTACTCCTTGAGCAGGCCTATTATAAATACACATATTTGAAACTGGACCCATTTAGGTATGTTTTGTTCGCATATATAATATGTAAGTACGCACCTTAGACTAATAATATAGAGTAGACTATATTTAATATCGGTTTAGATGTGCGCGTGGCAATATTTTTAAAATGTTAATGTTGTCTGATACTAGTAGGTACTGTTATTTAATTAGAATGAAAGGTTTTTATATCAGGCAATTTATCTAACACTACAACAATAACAGATAAATAAATACACTTGAAAATTCCACAAAAAATTTTATTAAATCATTTCTCGACGATCGTTTTGGACGATAAGTCCATTGTCAGGAATATAAACATATACTAAATTAGAAATTTGCAGTGCAAAGTTGATTTGATATTATTTGGGTTAACCATAGATAAACTAGTTGTAGGAGGGATAATCTAAAAATACCCGGTATAATCTGAAAACACCTGGTATAATCTAAAAACACCCGGTATAATCTAAAAATACCCGGTATAATCTGAAAACACCTGGTATAATCTAAAAACACCCGGTATAATCTAAAAACACCCGGTATAATCTAAAAACACCCGGTATCACCGTATACCAGTTTTTCGTGACATTTTTGTCTTACGGTATAGCCTTTTTTTTTTTTTTTTTTTTTTTTGCGGAGGTGAGGAAATCCATCATGGACACCCGTTGGTCCCCCAACGGGTAGTGTCAGACTCCTACTGACTAAAACCTCACCCCCTTCTTCGCACTCTCACACCGGAACCGCTTTCGCATTACCTTACGGTATAGCCTATGTTACTCAGGGTGAATGTAGCTTTCTAATGGTGAAAGAATTTTTTAAATTGGCACAGTAGTTTTTGAGTTTATTCATTACATACACACAAAAATACAAATCTTTCCTCTTTATAATATTAGTGTAGACTATATTATTGTATGTACCGGTCAGAAAGGCAGACCAGTCTACAAAGATTGATTTCTGACCATTTGCGCTGAGCAATAAACGCTATTATAATTTTGAGGTTCGTTATATTAAGGTTACACCGTATTATGTAGTCTAAGGTACACGTATAGACAGTACAGTCAAAGCCCTCTAAGTGCACGCTCTCTAAATGCACACGCTCTCTTACTGCACACGAACTCGCCCTCTAAGTGCACGTTCCCCAGCCCCCACTTCGAATAATCTGCGACCAATCACGTGCGACCGTAAGCGCGCTATTTTCAAACTTTCCATTTCCATCATATTCATAGAGTTTTAGAGATATTGTTTATAGCATCTGATTGAATAAAGATAGCTATAGGAGTTAGAAGAGTGGGGATGAAAAAGATCGTAGGGGAAGTGTGCACTTAAAGGATGGGCTCGGTTCCGAGCTGTGCACTTAGAGGGCTTTGACTGTAGATACTTATATACACAATAGGTACACATATTATATGCATAGGAATATAGCGGAGACAGAGGCATTGTGTTCATTAAGTAAAAACACTTCATTAAAACTGAACAGCCAGCAAGCAACAACACGGAGCGACGTTAACGATGGGAAGCGCGCGCCGGCTTTTTAATAAACTCGAATATATCTTTTTTAATCGTGCACAGTTAGATGGCTCACAACTTTACAAACTCACCGCAGGTTTTCAGGGTGGCTTCAAAGAGTTCCAATATAAAACGGCTAGCGGACCCGTGCGAATACTTCGCACCGAGAGCGGTCAGTTACGTAATGTAATAGGGTGGAAATAAATTTCATTTTATTCTATTCAGAGACTTCACCACCACTGCACGTTACTTAATATTACCAACAATAGATTGCCAACAGATGGCGACATTTGTTTTTTTAATGTTATTTTCTGTAATTAAATCGTTAAAGTTTTTACACTGTAATTTTTTAATGAAAACATTAATTTTAAGATATTAACTTACTTTTCGTCATTAGAGAGAAAAATAATCTTTAAAATGGCGTATCAAACATTAATTTTGATACAGTATAAAGGGATATATTTAATACCAACAAAAACACATTTGATAAATAATTAATATATATCGATAGAGAGAGAGAAAGAGAGAGAGAGAGTTGCAAAAGTCATTGACAATTATTAATCTAGGCCCTAGGATTTATATTACATAGTCGATATTTGGTGTATCGGATACTTACTATAAAAACCGGCTGTACACCGATAGACTATCGTAGCTAAATAGATACAACCTCTGCCTCGCAGATTTCGGTGGGCACCATTTCCTTTTTTCTACAACCAATCCATATTTCACATAATATATTTATTTACACATTTTTTCAATTTTTTTAATACTGTTTCATGTAATCAAACCAACAATTTTAGAATTGTTTCTTGCAGGGTGACACTTTCTCGCGAGGCGAGGGGGCGTTTTTTGCGAAGTGAAAAGGAGAAGTTCCTTAGAACACGTACGCGGAATATGTTGGTGCAATAGTGCATCTTCGGTCCACCTCATCTTTTGTTTGTGCATACGGACGTTAGACACATTCACACATCTTTTCAAAAAAAGTGTAAAAATAGTGTAGTGACCTTAAAGCATAAACAATTTTGGTGTCTAATTTCGGACCCATTACGATAACTTCCCAGTGTACTGAAAAGTTAATAAAGGCAATCTCAAAGAGTGACACTATAAACGCCATAGAGAGCGTTCCGCTCTTCCCTTTAACATTAATAACTTATTTGCATAATAGTTATATTTAAACGAGATTATTATCCTTAGTCCTTTGATAATAGACATGGGGGGCTTATTCATGCATCATAAACGCTGTGATCTCAGCTATTGAGCGTCTATAATCTACAATTCTTCTTCTATTCATACATCATAAATCCTGTACTTAATCCTTTCTCAATCATCGAATGGAAGATACAGTGACCCTTTTTTGTAACGAAACAAATCTTATATACGATTTTCATATGCAGTGTGAAAATATTAGATTGTATATCTAGAACTGTAATGGATTATATTACAGGGAGTTGTGACATTATGTTTATATCGAGCGCTAGCGAGTCTTAACAGTCACACGAGCCGTAATACCATTACCCACGAACTATATAAGGTATTTTTTGCACGTAGCTCCTACAAAATAGCAACTTTTCAGTTGATTTTCAAAATTTTTGACAGTTTACTTAAAACTAACGTCATCTCTAATAAAAAAAAATCTGATGGACAAAAAATAGTGATTTACTATAGAATTGTTATAGCGTGAGCAGTTGTGTGTTTTACTTTTTCGCACTAGAGCGCAATGGATCACTTTACACGCAGGTATTGCAAAAACAAATTTACTTTTAAGTCATTACTTTCTCATCAATAATGCACTTGGTTCTTCTAAAACATGCCGCGAGTTATGTCTACACTGTTTTTAATTCTGTTTATATATAAATAAATATATCAATTCGAAGGACCAGCGCAAACATGCTACTTTTTGTATCATGATTGTGCGATTCAGTCTTCCCTCGTCTACGGTGTATAACAAATTTTGCAAAATCATTTTTGAGCAAAACCAAAATATTTTTTAGACAGAACGGATCGGGAGTCCCCCACCCTCGTCTACGTAATGTAACACAAGACATTCTTTCTCCCCCTTTATTTTCGTAACCGTAACGCGTCACAAGACATTTCAAACAGATGCCCTCACTAGAGAAGTTTTACTTCAAAAAAACTCGTCGCAAAATATTTTTTTATGCATACGCAATTTATTTTATAATTAATTTTTGAACTCTAAAATATTACCATACATGGACGAACGAAACTGTAAAACATTTAAATTGCGGAAATAAAAAGTACTCAAAATTAAATAACAACATTTTAGAGGCACTTTTATTGGCATGAAACCCTTCCTAACATTCCAGAAACAGTTGAACATTAAAATAAACCGGAACGAAATTAAAACATTTAAATCGTTCTACGTAGAGAAATACTGGACGTTATTTTAAAATTTAAAAATTAATTTGATTCATTCTTTTTAGTGAATCGTTTACGAGACCCGCTTTCAAAGTAAAGAGTGGAATTGAGTGCGTAGTTAGTTTAGTCCTAATGGCAGTATGTAGTAGTTGACCGGTTGGGTGAGTTGGCGGGCGTTGGGTTAAAGTGGGTACCGGCTGGTCATCGGTAGCCCTTCGGTGTACTGTTTTAAGTAGCTCTAACGAGTAGAAAATATGCCGACTGTCGCAATACTCCGACACAGGTTCGTATTTTATACAAGCGTTATTTTTTTTTGCACTTACACTATTGACGTCGGTCGGATGGCAGAACCTAGGGATCGGACCAAAATTTCTCGACGTTTCATTACCTCCTAAACACTTTAGCACCATTTTTGAAAATGTTTATATACATTTTGCCTAGACGAAATTTGGAAGTTTTCGTTTTTTATTTTTTTTTTTTGAAGTTTTAAGTTCTTTAGCGACGTATCTATTTGAAAAAAGTAAGAAATCGAGGGGAAGTAGAACTGGCAAATAAAGGGGAAGTTAGTTTGTCTCCTAAATTACATGAAACTGACAACGATAAAAGGTTATAGTGTGTTCCTAAGTATGTGTAAATATTGTTAATTAGTTTCACATAAAAAAAATTAAACTTGGAAATAATATTAAAAACTAAACTTCTTATGTGAACTTATGAGGGTGAGGTTTATTATAATTTTTTTTTTATTCTTAGTTATAGTTCTAAAAAAAACCCGGGTCGCAGTGCCAAAACCCTGCCGACAATATAGTGTATTTGCTAATATAGGCAGTGTGGCTTTGTTATGCGAACTTAAGTTGGTTTTTTGGGCAAAATAAAAATTTGGCTCCTTAATACACCCCTTAAAAGAACAGTTGCAATATTATTATCAATATTATTATCAATCGAACCTCTATACCAAATTATATACAACTTTCAGAAAATAATTCACTATCTGTAAACTAGTATTTTCATAAAATTTGTAAGTCCGGTCCTGTCGGCCCGATTTTATTAAAATTTTAGGAACACTTTTTAATTACTACTAAAGGGTTAAATGTCAATTTTGAAACGATTCTGAGAATTTTTTCGGTATTTTGGGGCACAAAAACATTTTTCAACCCCTAAAAACTACCCTTAAAATGGCCCGATTACGCCCATTTTAAATAGGCTTCTTGCGGTGATGGATTTCAACACGGGCCAAATTTCGTTAAAATCAATTAACTCTTTCGAAAGTTATTGCCCGCACACATACATATATATATACGTATATATATACGTATATATATACATATATATATATATATATATATATATATATATATATATATATATATATATATATATATATATATATATATATATATATATATATACATATAAATATATATATACATATATATATAAACATTTTTAAAAATGGTGCAAAAGTGTTTAGGAGCTTATGAAACGTCGAGAAAATTTGGTCCGACCCCTAGGTCCCGCCATCCGACCGACTCCAATAGTGTATGTTACCATATGGCAAAATGGCAAATACACTAAAAATGACAAACTTAATGGCGAAAGAATTTTTGATTATCTTAATAAAACCAACGAAATTTTCTTTCTAAAATGTATATACTATTTCGAGAACAAAATATTTTCTAACAAAATTGAAGAGAATCAATTTTGTATCTCTCTGATCAAGATGGAAAAAAGTCTGGTAGCCCAACAGCCGGCCCAGTATATTTGGTCGGCTTATAGTAACACAAACCCGCCTATCTACATGTGTGTGTTTATTTTAAGCCCGTTCGGGTAGAAAAGAGCCTTCTGTTCAGCGGGGAGTCATTTTAATTGGTCACTGGTCACTCTTCTATCTATATAATATGTTTATTAAACAAAAAAACTTACTACAAGCTTTTAGACAGAAAGAAAACTGTGTGTTTTCTCTAAAAGTTCGATTAACCCTAACTTATTCGGTCACATTGTATATTAGTTTATTAGTGCTGTTATACAGAATGTTATTTTCAAGATTGCATAATTCAGAATAAAAAAGGGAACCCTGACAGGATTACTTTGTTATCCCTCAGGACCCTTTTTCTCAGAAACGGCTAAAGGTATCAAATTCAAATTAATGTCAAATGCTAAGGTCTGCGAACCCATCATTCTGTAAAAAATTCAAGCTTCAAACTCAATGCAATAAAAATATTTAAAAAATATCTATTTTGTCAGTGACACTCATCACAACTTATAGGGTACTTTACGTTAATCGAGAATTTTGAAATTTAGCATGAAATAAGGTCTTAATACACATAAAGGAATGAATCCGAAAATTATTAATTTCTAATTCTACGTGAAATAATTTCACGGAGAATTAGAAATTAATAATTTTCGGAACCTTACCAGAACCCTAAAAATTAAGTTTGTCGTGTGATAATTATTATCACACGACAAACTTAATTTTTAGGGTTCTGGTAAGGTTCTTTTTAAGTGACTTCAATACGACTCGTCTTTTTTTGTATTTTAGCTCCGTCAGTTGTTAATTGATTCAAAAAATTTCGGCGCCATTTTGTTAAGAATGTTATCGGATTGATCCCATATAGTTTTCTTAAGATCAGGTCAGTAGTTTGTAACTCATTTCATAAAAGTAGTTTTTTATATTAATACGTATTTTCAATATTTGTGAATTGATTTTAATGATTCAGGGCGGTCTAGCTCTCATAAGTTTTACTTAAATCGGTTCAGTTCAGGTTTAGTAATAAAATAAATGAACTCGATTAATAACATGTAAACGTATTGCAAAGCCACTAAAAAGTAAAAAGTACAAAACAAAAAAGAAGAATTTTTGTGAATCGAGTTTTATCTAACATTTTTTGAGTTAAATAGTGTCTGTAATATTTTTGAATTTTCAAAAACAAAAATATCTTCAAAAAATAGTTTTTGTGATTAGATTTTACCTCGATTTTGTTCCAACTCAAAAGCTAGGATTGCGAGGGGGGCATTTTAGACACAAGTAAATTTTGTATTTTTAAAACGGAGTTCTGTTTTGTTTATTTGGAACTGATTCTTCATAATACTATACAAATCAAATATTAAATCTGAAAGAAGTCCTAAAACGACTTGAAAATATTAAATAAAACAATATTAATATTATCATCCATAATTTTTTAAGATTAAAAATTATCAGGAAATTGGACAAAATAAAATATGCAATCAATTCTGCGACGTTTCGGTTTTTTAATTAAACCTTCATCAGGCTTCTTGATTAAAATAGTTAAATAACAATAACTTATTATACATTACTAATACTCATAAGCTTTTCCAAAATTCTTTAATTTTTTATGAGTATTAGTAATGTATAATAAGTTATTGTTATTTAACTATTTTAATCAAGAAGCCTGATGAAGATTTAATTAAAAAACCGAAACGTCGCAGAATTGATTGCATATTTTATTTTGTCCAATTTCCTGATAATTTTTAATATTAAATAAAGCTTTTAGGATTAAGTATTTACTATACCTCATCATCCAAGGTTATTAGGGTAGAAAGCTTTTAATTTTTAATAATAATAATAAGGAAATAATACAATTAATGGATAATTTCTATTAGAAATAATGACGTACGACAATTTGGAAGATTAGAAATTGTAATAAATGAAATTGAGGTACCCCCAAAGTTCCGTTGAAGTCGTCATGTGTGCAACGGAGTGAGATAGACGAACGGATGAAAAGAGAGGGATCACACAAACATTCAGTGAGGACAAACAGCTTCAAGGGGAACCACACAAATACATGTACACACAGTACCTTATCATTTTAGAACACAGTTTTCAATAAGAAATAGTGCGCCGTGAAGCCTTGCTTGGTTGTCATGTTAGCGCATAAACCAAGAGCTCGTCGTCAAAAATTGCAATATTTTTATAAAGACTAATATTTTGAGATAAGATAATAGTAGATTATATACCAAGTATCGTAATATTACGACGAGATATGACCGTGTGACATTGTGTTGAAAACAAACGAAAGCAAGTTTAAGCAGTCACCCAGTTCGCATGAGGTATATTATATATTACTGCAGCCCGGTTCGACTTCACACGATATATATTGCTGAAACCGACTTTTTTAGGGTTTCGTACCTCAAAAGGAAACAAGGAACCCCCATAGGATCACTTCGTTGTCCCTCTGTATATCAAGACCATTTTTCTTAGGAACACGTGGAGGTATCAAGTTGATATTAATATCAAATACTTAGTTTTGCAATCTCTTAGAGCTGTAAAAAAATCAAACTTCTAAGTCAACGCAATCAAAAGATACGGTCGTTTATGCCACATATTATGATACTCGCAAGTCGCAAGGAACTCAAAACCTATATGGTATTTCTCGTTGACCTCGAACCATGAAATTTGAGCACAAGAAAAGGGAAAAATCCGAAAACCGTAAATTTGTAGTTACATCACAAAAAAAATATTTTCTTCTACAAACATCAAAATAGCGCACATTAGCGACATCTGGCGGAATATTTTATAGTTTATTAGTTCAGGCATTTGTTTTATAGAATACAGCAGTATTTGTCTGAGAATAATAGCATCTTCTTATGATAGCATAATGAGATATGGCCTAAAATGCAAAATCAGAAGCTGGATAATTTGGAACTACACTGACTATTAACGATTTATAATAATATAACACAGTCGCGGGAGAAGAGGGGATATCGGTCAGCTTTGACTGCAGTGGTACTGAAAGAAGTCTCTTGTGAACATACTACACCATGTCATGATTTCATTATTTGCAAATAAGATATTAAATTAATTAACTGTGCGATAAAATAATGAAAGTAATCATAGCCCTATAGCAATTCTGGAATTATAACAAATATTTCAAAAATAGTTTTATCAAAATTCGTTAGTTAAGTTAAATCCATAGTTATATTATTGCATACAACTATAACCTGTATAGCCGGTTACTTTTATAACCGGCTATACAGGTTATAGTTCACAATATAAGCGGTACAGTTTTTATGCGTGAAACGGCCTTTACGCTGTTTCATTATTTTGTCACTCCATTAAGCGAACCATACTGCAATAATAAAGTCCCTCTCTGCTATTTCAGAACCATATATCGGTCTTACCAACATGTAGACCGACGAATTTCTGATGAAATAAAACTGTTATTTTTTACACAATAATACTAGCTGGTCTCAAATCTTGCAATTTTTGATCACGAGCTCTCGAACTATTTACGTTGGTACCCCTGTTGAAAGAGTGAGAGGATTCGCGGGATGGGTATATTTGTCATTAGTGTGATTGGCTTCTCAGATCGTTCTATATGCAATACCAACATAAAAAAGTAATTACTTTTTGTAATTAGAGTAATTTGTTGCCGAACAGGTTGATGTTAAATATTAAAATTAAAAAAAAAAAAAAAACGGAATATACAGGAAATGGTATTGAAATATTTTTTATACCGACTTTTAGATTTAAGAATTTTGAATTTCAATCCTGAAAATTTTAGGTAGATATTTTTACGGTCAACTAATGTCATGGTTAGTTGGGCCCAGTGGCGTAACATTAGGTAATCATAATATCTGAATGGGTTCAAATTATCTGCGTTAAAAACAAGGTTATTGGGGACTGATTAATTGAATTTTAAAGATTTTGTAGGGTGAACGGTGCCCCCTAATGTTCGGGATCCCCCGTGGCGCGGGCTTACGTAGCATCGGCTACATCTTTAACTTTTTTAATTTTTAGGGTTCCGTACCTCAAAAGGAAAAAAACAGAACCCTTATAGATCACTCGTGTGTTTGTCCGTCCTACTGATAAAGCCAATTTGCGCCGAACTACTGGACCGATTGCGTTGAAATTTGGTACACGTATGTAAGTCGGCGACCCAAAGATGGACGTGTAACGTAAATAAATAAATTTTGCACATGGGAGTAATTTTTGGGAAAAAATTAGGAAATTAAAAAAAAAGTTTTGCAAACTGTACCGTGTGACATATCACATGAAAGGGCTTGTTGTAAGGGTCTCAAATATATATTTTTTTAAATAATTTTAAAATAAATAGTTTTAAAGTTATTTAAGAAAATAGACTAACAATTGACCATTCCCCCCCTATCTACGAAACTACTGCGCCTGAAATTTTGAAAAAATACGGAATGTCGGGTCTCACCCATAATTTACCGGAAAATTGAAACGAAAATCTTAAGTCTTAAAGTACGCACGGAAATGGGAATAGTACGGAACACTCTTCTCGAGAGTTCGACTCGCACTTGACCGGTTTTTATTTTGTCAGATACATTAAAAACTGAAGTAACATGTCTTTTTTTCTGTTCTCATATCAGACATGACTATAGCACCTTTAGTATTCAACGAAGAGTGTTTTGATTTGGTCTTCACAAACACACTCACACACACACAGCCTTAGCTGTTGTATACCGTGGATGGATATACAGGACATGAATATCATTTCGGGAAGTGCTTAACCTCCCCCCCGCGGGAAGCATGTCTCGTCCCATCTTCCCGGAGTACTCGGTACCGTCACACACTAACACACACACACACACACGTGTTCGATGGAGATACGTCATTTATCATAGAGCTGTATACTAGTAATATGATAAAGCTTGATGAAATTATTATTTGTTATTCTTATATCAAAAAACACATTTCATATGTCATTATGTCCGTGAAACCTTTTTGATCATTTATATATTTCAGATTAACTTCGCTTACGTGAAAGTCAAATTTCCAGTACAATTATTATAAGGATTCATCCTACTCTAGAGCTAAATATAATTCTACTTTAAAGTTTAAACAATTTTATTTACCAAAACAAACATTTTTTAAATAAGTAATATCACAGAATTTTTAAATGAAGTCAGCAGTCTTAGGGCGGGTTCATTGTTCTCTTTCTAGCACCTGAGTATTTGGCAAATCCAGTAATTAGACATGGGAAAAACGGGCGTTTTTAGTGATTTGCATCTTTGCATCTGGATCCCGTATGTGAGCCGGCACACTGCACCGGTTCAAAAAAAGCCGAGTTCTGAATATGTTACTGCAGTCTGCCACTGAGTTACCTAGTTCAGTCAATCATATCACGACCTGTACAGAGTCAAGAATGCATAGCCAAACATGTGATGCATGAGTCATTTGAGCTGACATGCATCAAAGCAAGAACTGATACGTAAGTGTAAAATGTGCTTCTGTGTGTTAAGTGTTTCACTGAGCTATGCGGATCCGTTGATCCGTCGGCTCAAAAAAAAGTGAGTCGGCTCTCACGGCTCTTCTGTCGGAGTCGGCTCTTTGAACCGGTTCAGATCTGAGCTACCCAACTCTACCAGTAACTTTAGATTATTATGATTGGTTGAAATCTTAAAGAGACCTCTCATAAGTAAACCTGAAAGGTAAGTTGACAGTAGCTGGTCGTTTTACTGTAGTAATTATCGGCACACAAAAGTAAAGGAGTGAATGTACAGCTTAGTGTATCGTATTTATTAAAATTAAACTTTACGTTGCGGTATTTACAGAGAAAGCCACAACAGCTTTATATGTACAACGTTGTACTGAGCTTCGTAACAAACGGCCGACTGTGAGTTTTCACCGCTGTAGGGTTAATAAAGACCTCCCCACCCCCCACCTCAACGAGCAAAGCTTTAGTTTCATCATTGAACTGTTATCATACAAAATACACTATAATAATTATTATCATTATTATGCAGTCTAACTCTCTGCTGCATTCATTATAAAAATAAACTGTTCCACGAAAATTTCAATATCACGTCGTTTCGAGTCGTTGTTTTGAGAAAACATAATAACATTTTTAGGGTTCCATATCTCAAAAAGAAAAAGGAACCCTTAATGGATCACTTTGTTGCCCGTTTGTCTGTCAAGACACTTTTTCTTAGGAACGCGTAGAGTTATCAAGTTGAAAAAAACCCGGGTCGCAGTGTCAAAATCCTGCCGACAATATAGTGTATTTGCTAATAGAGGCAGTGTGGCTTCATTATGCAAACTTAAGTTGGTTTTTGAGCAAAATAAAGAATTTGACTCCTTAATACACCCCTTAAGAAAACATTTTTTTTCTTAACTGCAATATTATTATCAATCGAACCTATATACCAAATTATATACACACTTCAGTAAATAATTCACTATCTGCAAACTAGTGTTTTCATAAAATTTGTAAATCCGGTTCTGTCGGGCCGATTTTATTAAAATTCTAGGGACACATTTTAATTACTACCAGAGGGTTAAATTTCATTTTTGAAACGATCCGGAGAATTTTTTCGGTATTTTGAGGCCCAAAAACATTTTCCAACCCCTAAAAACTACCCTTACAATGGTCCGATTAGGCCCATTTTAAATAGGCTTCTTGCGGTGACAGATTTCAACACGTGGGCCAAATTTAGTTGAAATCAATTAACTCTTTCGAAGGTTATTGCCCGCACACACACACACACACACACACATATATATATATATATATATATATACAAACATTTTCAAAAATGGTGCCAAAATGTTTAGGAGGTTATGAAACGTCGATAAATTTTGGTCCGACCCCTAGGTCCCGCTATCCGACCGATGCCAATAGTGTATGTTGCCATATGGCAAATATACTAAAAAGGAACCCTTGTAGGATCACTTTGTTGCCCGTCTGTTTGTCAAGACACTTTTTCTTAGGAACACGTAGAGTTATCAAGTTGAAATTAATATCAAATTTTCAGGTCTGCAATCGTTTGGAACTATGAAAAAAATCAAATCTTCTAAAGTCAACGCAATCAAGAGATATGGCCGCTTATACCGTATATTTTGATACTCGCGACTGAATCAAAACCTATAGGGTACTTCCCATTGACCGAGGATAATGAAATTTGGCAAGAAGCATGTCTCTTATAGCACGAGTAAAGGGAAAAATCCGAAAGCCGTTTTGTAGTCGCATCACACATTTTTTTTTCTATAAACGTCAAAATAATACATACTAGCGATATCGGACGGAATCTCTTAAAAGCTATTAGTTCAGGCGTTTCTGCGCCTTAGTGCATTATTAAAAAAACCCGGGTCGCAGTGCCAAAACCCTGCCGACAATATAGTGTATTTGCTTATACAGGCAGTGTGGCTTTATTATGCGAACTTAAAATAAATAAAATAAAATAAAAAATTTGACTCCTTAATACACCCCTTAAAATAACATTTTTTTTCTTAATTGCAATATTATTATCAATCGAAACTCTATACTAAATTATATACACACTTCAGTAAACAATTCACTATCTGCAAACTAGTTTTTTCATAAAATTTGTAAATCCGGTCCTGTCGGGCCGATTTTATTAAAATTTCTGGAACACTTTTTAATTACTACCAGAGGGTTAAATTTCATTTTTGAAACGATTCGGAGAATTTTTTCGGTATTTTGGGGCCCAAAAACATTTTTCAACCCCTAAAAACTACCCTTAAAATGACCCGATTACGCCCATTTTAAATAGGCTTCTTGCGGTGATGGATTTCAACACGTGGGCCAAATTTGGTTAAAATCAATTAACTCTTTCGAAAGTTATAGCCCGCACACACATATATATATATATATATATATATATATATATATATATATATATATATATATATATATATATATATATATATACGTATATATATATATATAAATATATATATATATATATACATATATATATAAACATTTTTAAAAATGGTGCCAAAGTGTTTAGGAGGTTATGAAACGTCGAGAAATTTTGGTCCGACCCCTAGGTCCCGCCATCCGACCGATGCCAATAGTGTATGTTGCCATATGGCAAATACACTAATTAAGTTAATAAATATTGTACAGTGCCGGTGGTACACTTCGTGTGCGAGTCCGACTCGCACTTGGCCGCTTTTTTAATGGATTACAAGTTCTTCTTTCCAAGTATGTCAAATATTTTTGAACAAAACATGAACACATTTTTCGTTTCGACACTGATGACGGCAGCTATCGTCTATAATCTACAATATTCTTCTTTTGGCTTCGTTTATCTGAAAATCATTATTTTCTAATGATGCAAAACGCGCGTCCAGAAAAAAATTGGGAATTCGATAGATTCATTTATTGTAGTGATGTCAAATACATATTTGCACATCCCCCTATAAAATAGTTGCTTTACATGCATGTACAGTAAGACCTCGCTTAACGCTGTTCGGTATTACGCGATTTCCAAAAAAACGGTTAGCCACTATAACTTAAATTATCGATCAGCTTATACAAAATGATTCAAATGTTGATAGAAGTTCAAAGACAAGACGAAGTGTTATTGATGCAATATCTTGCTATCGACAACAGCTTGCTGAACGAAACAGAAAGAGGCAAACGACATTAGATGACTTCTTTACAAAAAAAACAAAATATGTCAAATGAGGAACCTTCCTCATTACAAATATAACTTCTTACTCGAACTTTTATTTGATTTTCATAAATGTATTATGATCAAAAATCAATATTAGATAATTAATGTGATAAAAAAGTATTTAATAATACATGTTACAAAATTGAACAAAAAAAAAAACTAATGAATTTTCTTACTCTCGGTTCAGTTTCACTTATGCCTATTATCTAGGTATTAATATGACCTCGTTTAGCGATGTTTCGTATAGCGCAGGAACTTAATGGAAAGTACCTCCCGCGTTAAGCGGGGTCTTACTGTATTTGCAAAAAAAAAATCAAATATAGTTCGTGTGTAATGGTATAACGAGTCGTGTGATCGCGTTTTAAACATAATGTCACACCTACTCAGAATGTAACCCATTAGGCCACTAGGTATACAACCTACTACTTTGCACTACCCTCCGTGTGGTAACTGTTCATTTGCTGCTCCCTTAATTTCGCCACTGGCTACACGTTCGGATATTATGTTTTTGAAATTATTAAAAAAAGTATATTCAATTGGCTTCAAATAACGATTTTATTTAATTAATTATCGAACGTAATTAATTACGTGCCTAAAGCAAACATGCATGTCAGCGTACGTCTGCATGCTGGTCCAGAGGTTTGTAGGGTAAGGTGGTGGATTATAAGGCGAACAAGAGAGGTTAATTAGCAATTGATTCAGATATTAGTTTGTCAAAAGCATCGCAAAACCACTTCAATTTATTTATACAGCCGATCCGAATATATATCAACAAATTGAACTCTTCAATGAAATCTTTTTCTCTTCTTCAGAATTTTAAATTTTTGGATTATAATATTCTTAGGGGTCCGTACAAGATTTCTAGGAGCTCTAATAATTTCGTAATACTCGTCCACCTGTCACAGTCTCATATAGTTCGTGAAAATAAAATCCCTTACCGATTTTATCAAAATTTCATAAGGAGATCATTTCTATTATGAATAAAACTTATTTGAAGTTTAGTATTAATAATATCAGCTTCAAACCTTTTCTAAATCAAACTATCTGTTACTGTATTCAGTAGGTGCCATTTCTACACATCTGTGTGACTTAGAAAGGTCTTTATTAAAACAATTACATTTATTTAAAAATAATTATTTTTTTAACATTAATTAGTAAAAACAGTTGTACATAAATGTTTTTGGAATAAAATTTATCGAAAAATAAATCGAAAGGCTTTCTGTGATGATCTATAATCAGTTAGTGAGCCAGTGAATACAAAAAAAATGTGTTTGGATACTTTCTGTGAATACATTCTAATGTTCTACATGACAGGAAGTTTCGCGACAACATTAAGTTTCTTCTGTATGTGAAAAAACTGTTATTTATATGATCACAATTTAAGATCATTGTCAAATAAATTTTTTTGACAATTATTTCTGCAACCCAGCACTTATTATATAATCAAAAATAGTTCATATTAATGATTATCATTATCATGGGTAAATTTTAACATATTCTTGGGTGAAATTTGACAATTTTTTTGGTAAATTTTGACATTTTTTTGAAAGAATTTTTAAATATTCTTGAGAGAAATTTGACAATTTTTGGGTGAATTTTGATCTTTTTTCGGATGAATTTTGGCTGAATTTATAGTATTATTCGTTTGATCAGGTTACCAAATTTCAACTCCAATTTTGATGTTATTAAAAATTAATTTTAAACCTCAATTTAACGATTCTTAATCTAGCAAGGAATGAGGCCCATTGAACTTCAATAAGCCTAAACCCAGAGAAACCTAGATTCGCTCCTGATCACGGAAAGATAATTTTGGATCGACTTTACAATAAGACAATAACTTAGCGCTGAGGCAAGGTATTAAAGACAAAGAGGTACATATTATAGTTACTAATAGAATTTAAATGAGCCAGATTTTGAACAATGGGGTCAGTTCTGAACGTACAATAAAGTGTACGTACTTGTAGTTTCAACAACGAGGCTTCGTTCCCCTATACCTACTGGTATACATCGGACGTATACCAACCTAACATTATAATATGTTATAATACACATAGTTTGCAGAACTGGTCTTTATTATATAAACTGTATTGTACATATTATAATATACATTATATTATGTACAAACCTGCTGCATAGTAATATGAAGTATGGCAGGCCTGGATTCCTTACAAATATTTCTCTATTAATTACTGTATGGTATTCACACGTAATTATCAACTGAAGTTTTAGACATTCTTGCACGTATGTGCATTTAGGAACTTTGTCCACGGCTCCGTTCAAGTGAACGCTGAAGGTGGCGGTTCGCGCCGCGACAGAGACAGGAGACCGAGACCGGAGACAGAGACTGGAGACCGAGACAAATGTCTCCGTCTCCGGTGGTCTGTTGTGTACCGAGACCAAAGACCTCTGTTCATTCAGTTTTGTTGAGTCGTTAGAGTCAATCGTGTCGTGTTCTGGAAAATTATTAATCCACAGCGTAATGGAAAGCCATTCAGTTATGAAGTTACTATTGGAAGAAGAAGAAGACGATGACTTGCTATTATATTATTATTATAAAACAAAACGAAGAATGCCTATCAACAAATTATATACAAGTAGAGGCCACGAAATATTATCCTTCAAATTTTCATCTCTGTATGCGTCAAATTGAGGACTAAGTAGCGCAGGATGTTGTCTAATCGTTTCAATCAATTTATTGGTGTCTTCATCAGAAAACGACGTCATTTTTCACAATTTTGCACGTGCGTCTCGAGCAAGACGCGAGACAGTACTAGTCCGGGGTAGAGACCGTCTCGCGGTCTTCTATCTCGCGTCGCGGTCTCCTGTCTCGGTCTCGCTCGCGAACTGACACACATAGAAAATCTAAGGTCCATTAACGGTCTCTGTCTCCAGTCTCTGTCTCCGGTCTCGGTCTCCTGTCTCTGTCGCGGCGCGAACCGCCATCTTGACATGCGAACGCCTTGAAAAAAACTATATCTATCTACAGATGGAGAGAATAAAATCTAACAGCTTGTGATAAAAAATTGCAATATTTTTGTAAAGGGTAATATTCTGATATTTAGGATGTAAATAAATATATACGGTCAGGACACTTGGCGTAGGGGTGCTAAAAATGGCAACGTCAATTTGTTTCGACGGATTCGCAAAGATAATATTTTTTTGAGTATGGAAATGTCAAAAAAGTGACATGTTTAAGAGGAAAGTTTTTGGATGTTAAACTTCAAAAAAAAAAAAAATAGAAAGTCGACCACCTTGTTGAGGGGTTCTATGGTTTTTCACTCAATTAATCCCAGATAAATATCGAGATGGTTCCTTATTCGAGATCATGGCCGATTACCTGATAAACTTCTATACTCACAAAGTTTCCTACCTTATTCTAATTTTCTACGATTCCTTAATTCCATTGCTATTAATTACGTTGAAGTTTAAAAATGTAGAAAAATAACGGGAAGTGTGGTAAATGGAAAATAGTAATGATACGAATGGCGTCTTTTATAACATAAAGTCGAGAAACAGACGTTTAACGCATTATTATTATTATTCGAGGTTGACTCTAATTAAAAGGAATTAATTAGAGTGGTTGTGATCCTTGATGAATGTTGGATAAGTTTGGATAAAATCCGTGGGGCAGGATCAACAAAACAGCAATACTGAGATTAAAATTGCTTTTTCACTTACGTTTCGGTACGCTTTGCACCATCTTCAGAGTTAAATACTGATATGAATTGACAACATTTGAACTCTGAAGATGGTGCAAAGCGTACCGAAACGTTTGTGAAAATGCAATTTTAATCTCAGTATTGCTGTTTTATTGATCCTGCGCCACTGATTTTATCCAAACTTATCCATTATTATTATTATTGTATTATACTAGCGTACACGTGCGAATACTTCGCACCATTAGTGGTCAGTTATGTGATATAATAGGATGGAAATTAATTGTTTTCTATCCTATTCAGAGACTTCAGCACCACTACGTCACTTAATATTACCGACAAATGTTAAAACACACAGATTTTCACATTTATTTTTTCTGAATGTTATTTTCTGTAATTAATTTATTAAAATTTTTAAACCGTAATTTTATTAATTAAAAAAAATAATTTTAAGATATTAACTTCTTTTCTTCATTAGAAAGAAAAATAATCTCCAAAATGGCATATCAAACATTAATTTTGATACAGTTTTAAGGGAGATATTTCATACCGACCAAAAACACTTTTAAGAAATAATATATACCGATTATCGAAATATTATAATTGAGAAATGTTTCTTCACCTTAAGGTGAATAGATAGAGTATTTAAAGCTCAGCTTAGCCCGGTCCTGTAATTAAATACAGAGGAATTTAAACCCTTCGTCTCGACATAAAGGAGTTTATTAATTAAATTACAATTAAATTACGTATATTAGACAGCTGTGTGGCCGCTGGAAATTAGTAATTTGTAGTGTCCGTACAATGGGAGACAGCACTATTAGGTGTTCGGAATGAGCGAGAGATATGAAGTTCGCAGAATGACCGGCAGGGCGTCGTCGCTCTCCAATCCGATCCTCCTGCATCTACACGATACCTGCCCGTCGCCGTCACCGTACGGACGTCCCAAACTCATCGTTCGACGCGCACGATTTCAAACTCACCAACGTCGAAATTGGATCAATTTATCTAATTTTTCAATCGGTAGTGTTTTTTTTTTAACATTCCAACTGCACAAGTGGGAAATACTATACTAATTTAGGTAAAAAAATCGAGTGGGGTAGAGTAGTGGTGAGAGCATTTGACTCGCAATAGGGATGTTGACTATTTTTGGGAAAGTGTTTTAAATCGTGCATAAGTACCTAATATTGTCACAAATATAAATAATTTTTATTTAAATACAACTCAAGCCTTAAAAATCATGTATTTTAAATCCCGTTTCAAATTTCGGTCCAAAACGCCAATACTAGTCGCGTGACGTCACCTGTTCATACCAAAGGAGGCTCAAAAGTTTACACGGGAGCTATCATCCTATAGATGCGTATTCTGTGCTCATAAACGTTAGTAAACTGAGGTGATGAAAAGTTGTTTCGTAATCTTTGCTATAGTTACATGTAATTTGACATTTCCTATAAATCAATAGTAATAAATTACACACTAAATATTAACCAAACAATGAAGTTCTTTGACAGTTGATTGGTGTCTGTTGTCACGTGACTTGAGAGTGATTTTATTAGGTTTTATTTATTAAATATTAATTAAATTCTTTAAAAATAAGGAAAAATATAGTGTTTTTGAGTATTTCTATCATAGAAACTACTACTTTTCGTTAAAATTATGTTTTATTTTAATACAGTCAACATCCCTGTTGGCTTTTTGACATATTATCATACAAGGGTATAATATTGCATAATCAAATTGATAACCAAGATTTTCTTAACCTATTGCCTTTCCATATCCCTAAATTTAATAGCCGAAAGCACCAATCGTTTTATTTACCTGCACTGAGAACGTATTAGTTCACAAATTCACCTGTTTATAGAATGTGTAAATTTATAAATGAAAATTGCAGTAATATTGACATTTTTAACTGCACATACAGTGAATTTAGAAACGTATCAGAAATTTAGCAACACATTTTCTGTAATTGGGCTATGCCTGTAGAAACTTATTTGAATAAATAAATAAATAAATAAATAAATACTCGCCACGGTTCTAAAAGGTTGTGAAGTTAGTCACAAACAGCGTCGCAAATGCATATTTTAGAGCCGTCCTGGTTGTTTTGTGGGAAAGGAAAACTCCCACCATCTCCCAGTTACCGGCACAGAACGTGCGCTCGTCGGTGATTGGTTGTCGTGTCACTTGTCGCTTTCCTGCTATAAAATACAGTTCACTACGCTATTGTTAAGTTGTTTTTTTGATTGTTAATTGATCAAGATAATATAGCTTTGCATAGACAAGCACGAAAAATAATTTTTTGGATGACCTTATGCAAGGAATTAGACCTTCAGATTAAAGAAAAATTAAGAATAAGAATATAGCGCGAGTTTGCAGTTTTTCAACCGACTGTACCTGCGCAAGCCTCCATTTGCATCTAACTTCAGAACCTTTTAGAACCGTTGTTTTATGGCTAATTTCAACACTCTGTGGAATAATTATTTTTATAAAGTGTTTGATTTTAACAATTGAGATAGAAGATAGTAGTAGAATACGCAGTGGTACGTAAGCGTACATACAAGTGAATAATTTAAAACAGAACATACACGATCACATGTTCGAAAAATTAGAAATTGAACATAAGCGTTCCTATATCCATTTCAAATCCAGTTTTACAATGAAACCTAAATTATTGTGCTGCTAGGTAACAGATATATTTTACTTTCGTTGAAATTATAATTTCAACAAAAACACAAATGTGAAAAAAGGACTGAACTCGGGACCTAGAAAGAACAGTTTCGCCGCAAAAGAAATCGATATCTAAATGGGTTCCAAGCTTTCACTTGGCAAGTTCTCATTTTTTATACTTATAAATAAATTACTCATGGGGCCAAGTGAAAACTCGGCACCCATATAGATTTAAATTCTTTTTTCTGCGAAGCTATTCTTTCTAGATACGAAGCTTGCTCCCTTTTTTCACATTTATGTTTTTGTTGGGATTGAAAATAAGGTTATGAGTTTTAAATAATTTTATGGAAACGAAAACGTTATATAATAGAACAGTGGTAGTTTTGTTGTCAACTTGTGTCACCTATGTGAGAAAATGGATTTATTTCTAACTAGCTGCTACCCACTATCTTACCTCGGGGGCTCACACCTCACTCAATAGCTCCGACACTAGTGAAGCCTTCGTATTATGATTTTGCCTTGCGGGGCTGCATCTCACTCAACAGCAATAACACAAGTGGATCCTTCAGCAAGACCTAAAAAGCATAAAAATATAACAGTTAAATTCCAAGTCGATATGAACTGTAGCTTAAAAAATACAATGTGTTAATTATTGACACCCCTGTATCTCCCGCCTTTTCACTCGTTATAAGACGATTTCAGGAAACCCCATTTTTAGGGAATGTCTATATGATATAAGAGGCATCCCTGCCAAATTTCAGATCTGTAGAATTATAGTTCAAAAACGGAAATTTTATATATAACGCCCCGCAATATAAGTTTATAGGTCTGAGTTTTAAAACGGAATTTTTTTATGTATAACGCTCCCCGCAACCTCTCTTGGAAGTCGATTTCCGCAAAACCCGATCTTAGCGGATCTCTACTCAACCAGAGAAACATGTCTGCTAAATTTCAAGTCTGGAGATCCAATTAGTTTCGGAGATATCGTGATAGATTGATAACTGGACTTTTATCCCCTATTTCACCCACTTCAAGTTCTTTTTTTTTGAGACAAAAGGTAGGCTATGTTCTTCCTCAGGATTAAGTCTATCTCCTTGCCAAATTTTATCGAAATCTGTTTAACAGTTCAGGCGTGAAAAGGTAACAGACAGACAGACAGACTTTAGCATTTGTAATATTAGTACGGATTATTCGAACATGTTTCGCTTTTAGTTGTTCAACCTGTATAATATTATGCAGAGTAACTTTCTAACGGACAAAGGTTTAATGTTGAGAATTTTACGGATTATTAGGTTTGATCAGTTATGTGACCGCTCAAATTAGTCCCTTAAGTAAGGTTTACATTTCAATTTAAGGATGTGTTATACTCTTGGAATTGCTTCATATTACGATACCGCGCTCAATTTAGAACGTAAATTAGTGCAAATTTGGAAATTAGAAGCATCTGATTTGTTCTTTCACGGTGATTATTTTATGGTATTTTACAGTGAATACACAATTCTTGAATATTGGTAATCTTGATCAAAACGTTTTAATGATTTCATTATTATTTTAACTTTTATGTTGGAAATTGTTGGGACTAAAAATATTATTATTGAATGAATGATTCGAATAATAATATTTTTTATTTAGTTGGTCCTTTACCTAGGAAATGACAGGGAAGGGATATCGCATCGCCGTTGAATTGCTTTTGTTTATTCGAGTTCGGACGGACTAAGTTTTTAATAGAAAACAGTATCACGGGTAATTGGAATAAAGAAATAAATCAATTTAAACACTCATTGATTGCAACGTTTCGTCTTTTCTTTAATTAAGACTTTTTCAAGCTCTCAATATGCTTAAATGATAGTAAGACCTTGATACAATATGCAATTTGGCATTACAAAAAACAATTATAAAAGAAACGTTGCAATCAATGAGTGTTTAAATTGATTTATTTCTTTATTCCAATTACCCGTGATACTGTTTTCTATTATAGCATATATCTGGAATTGAACTTTAAAGATAAGTTTTTAATGTGCGTTTGCTAGTCTATTTTGAGTACAATTAAAAAAAACATCGAATAAATGTAAGTACGTATTGAAACATTTTTTTTGTACTATACCCTTTATATAATAACTGCAATAGTGCAATCTATGCAAAGTGAACCAATACACCATTAAATTTTTAAATTATCTCTATCGTGTTTCTAACTCGTCCTCTACTATGGACTATGGTTGAGTCATTCGCGTCATTATACAAGTTTCAACTCATCCTTTGGTTAACGTTATCAACATATATAAGCTGCTTTCCTTTTTCGGATAATCCTGATCGGTTACGTCGACAAATTTTAGAAATTTAGGGCCATCCTGTTTCCAAAAACGCAATAGTGTACTTTCACAACAAAATATACACGCTATACATACATAATAAATGTACATACACCCTTGATGTTATATTATGTGCTGCTGCTTCAAATTCAGTGTGAATTTTTGCTAAAAATATTTAAAGACGTTATGATAAGAATAATTACTATCCGGGGTACTGTAGAATGATTGGTATTTTATAAATAAACAAAAATATATATATATTTCAATAAAATTTTCCTATGAATACTGATAAATTTATGAAAATTTCTATATTGTTATTGTCAAATTTTTTTTTGACAGTGATTGTGATCATATATAGGTAACAGTTTTTGTACATACAGAAGAACCTTAATGTCGTTGCAAAACTCAAGTAAAACATTAAATTGTGTTCACAGAAAAATAAATGGCTGATCTACGTAGAAAAAATATCGCTTTTGAAACTAAATTTGTACATAAAAAACTATGTTAAGTATAAAAAAAGTTTAAAAAAATATCGCTTCAGTTGATCAACTATTTTTCGAGCAGGATGTATTCAGAATTCCGCTATGCTTTTCTTATGGAGAAATATCTGTAATTCAATCTAAGGTCATTGTCAAATACTATGAGTAAAACCGTTACTAGCTCCCTAACTATATAATAATAATACATTTTATTTTTTTCCGGGACAAAATACGTTGTGCAAATAGAAAAATTGTCGAGGTTACAATAAATTGCATTCTACAAAAATCGTTAATCGTGTAGAGACATGCATTGATTAAATATATATTCAATTTTTTCCTAAATACTGTATTCGCTGCTATTTCTGTTAAATAATTGGGGTGATGGTTAAAAACTTTAGCGCGCTACTATAAAACGGGCTTTTCGTGTAGAGCATCAAATTAGGCTTTGGTAGTAAAATGTCATTTTTGTTTCTTGTTGAATATTGAGGTGAGTTGCTATTATATTTACTAAAGTTTTCCCGAGTGTTGATTACCGCATGAAATATATACACCCTCTGTAGGGGTCTTGTAGCTTCAACGCCTCTACCACAGAAATAGAAACTCTTATTTTTTAGACAGCGGTGAATTCATGGAGATTAGTCGTCTTTCTCTCTATTCTCCATGGCAAAAGGAATGAAGCTAACAAGGCACAAGGTATACAATATGTATGTCCCAGTGAGTTGATTGCCCACTAGATGGGGCGGTGGGAGGATTGTGACAACACTGTAAGCTGATACAGATTTACATTTTATAGGTTCCAAATGAAGGTTTCATGTGTCAGAACTGATATAGATTAGTTAAGTGTGTAATCCGGACACGGTTTGCACTGGCGCCACTCGTCGACGGAATAACGATGCTCGCTTGTTTTTATTAATTAGGTTAACAAATGTTTAATTAGCCTTAAGCTTTGATTACGGTGTTCAATATAAGATATATACCGCCATATCATTATTCGCAGTTCAAGTTGATGTTTTTTTTTCTCTTCCGAGGCTGTTGAATCCCTACTCTGAAGTAATATATATCGTATCGATATTTTTTTCCAGTATCAATATCGCTACCGATATATATTTTTAAAAATATCGATATATCGATATTTCGGTCCGATTTGAAAGAAAACATTGGTACTCGAAGAAATTTAGTATACATATTGGCTAGCTTAATATAATCTCAAATAGCAATTAACGGACATTATTTCTAATGAATCAACTAATAAATATATTTATCTGAAATCAAAAACAATGAAAAGAATTTTTTTTTGTTCATTAATTAAATGTCTAATACATTTAGGAGCAGATAATTTTAGAGATTAATCGAGCAATTAATAAAGCAAGGGATGGTGAACCTATGGAATGTGTGCCAGAGGTGACATTCTACAAAAAATTGTTGGTACAGCATAAATTAAGGTGTAGGTAAATCGAAATAATTAAAAATATTCTAGACGTTGTAGAAATGAAATGAAATATTGCATGAATAGACATTTTGACTGTTTATTATTCTTAAAATATCAAAAAATCCGATGAAAAAGAAATGTGTTTGATATATGCTTTATTCACTGTTGTTGTTTTTGGAACGCACTTAAAAGTATGTTCCAAAAACATATGTAAAAACACATGTTTCTTTTTCAGTGAAGTTTTCGATTTGTCGAAATAATTAAACGGCCATAGTCAGTCGCGGTAGTACCTACATACAAGTGTTGCTACTGGAAAAAATTATCGGTTCTCGATACTCGGAATTTTATATCGATATATCGAAATATTAAATATCGCCCAAAAATGTCGATATATCAAATAAAACATATCGATATATCGATATTTTTTCGACATCCCTAACTCGAAGTGAACTTCTAACTATATTTATCATCTCCCTAGAGACATCCTATTTTATTTCATCAATGTACATCTTTATCGAAATTGTTAATATCCATTATCGCGATCACGCCAAAGAAGTATAACTTCTGCCACGCGTACATAATTACACGCACCATTTTTTTAAAATTTTAATTTAATTTATTTTCAATAATTGTTGTTATTTTCAGAATAAGGGCAGCACGGATAGTATTTGGACGTTCACTCTGTAGTGTAGAGTGTAGTTAACGAACGCAGGATTAGCACCCCGAGCACGTAGTCTTGTTTGATGCATATGGAACCAAGTGGCTAGTCCATATGTCATTGTACCGTATGAACAAGTGCATGGAAATACGTACTCCAAGGATATAAAATGCTGTACGGACTGACTTTATTCACAATACAGGGGACTCGGAAAATTACGTAATATTGCTCACAAATAATCTGTGAAGTTGTGAAAATGGAACAAAATAGTGGACTGTATACCTAGTTGCGTTTTTTAAGTCACACGAGTCGTAATATCATTAAAAAATATTTTTTTAATCAAATTGACTGTATCTTAGTTTGACATAAAAGAACTCAATTTAGACATCAAGGCGGTTTTTGAGTCAGGCGAATTTAAGAGCTGGCTTTCGGTCAGAGCAAACGTTAAATGTCATGCGCGTCATTGTTATTCAACTAAAAGCCGAGGTACATTGTTGATTGCCAGCGTTTAACTAACATGTTAGCCGTCCAATTAACTGACTAATTTAACTACTGGGCTGCGACATATAATATATGAGGGTTGATCGATAAGTACCCGTGTTTGACAACAGATGGCACTGACGAGTGAAATTGACTTTACCATCGTGTACTGTAGACTTTTAAACGACCTCGTGCTGAGTTGTAGATAAATTCATAGGTTAGGCTATTTTTGACAGCTATAGTTGTATCATTCGTGTTTTTTTTATTTTTAGACAAAATGGAAAAAAAAGCAATATCGATCAGTAATTCGTTGGGATGTCAGAAGTGCCGAAAAGTATCGATATATATTGTATCGATATTTTTTTCAAGTTTCGATATCGGTAGCGATATATTTTTAAAAAAATATCGATATATCGGTACAATTTGAAACAGAACATTGGCACTCGAAGAAATTTAGTATACATATTGGCTAGCTTAATATAATCTCAAATAGCAATTAACGGACATTATTTCTAATAAATCGAGTAATAAATAATTATTAGAAATCAAAAACGATAAAAATTTTTTTTTATTTATTAATCAAACGTCTGTTGTTAGGTACTGTGAGCCAAACGTCGCCAATGGGTAATTAACATCAAACGGCCATAGTCGGTCGCGGTAGTAAAAAATATCGGTTTTCAATACTCGAACTTTTATATCGAAATATGAAATATCGCCCAAAAATATCGATATATCAAATAAAAAATATAGATATATCCATATTTTTTCAACATCTCTAATACGTGTATCTCACCGTGGTCATAGATGGTGAAGGGTTAGCATCCAAATACAGTTTTACTTCTTCGCATATTTTTAAAAAACGAATTACGGATCTATATTGCCCTTTTTCCATTTTGTAGAAAAATACAAAACACGAATGATACAATTGGCTGTCAAAAATAACCTAACCTATGAATTTATCTATAATTCAGCACGATGTCGTTTAAAAGTCTGCAGTACACGATGGTAAAGCCAATTTCACTCAACGCCATCTGTCGTCAAACACGGATACTTATTGATTAACCCTCGTATTGTAAATAATGGCCGTGTTCGTTGACAGATTATTGGTACATGTGCGCATGCGCTTTCATGTAAAATTGGACACATTTCATGAAAGCGCATGCGCAAATGAACCAGAAATATGTCAACAAACACGGCCAATGTTTGTAACAATGTCGATCCTGATACGTGAAATAAATAAAAGCTAGAAATAGCAGTTTATCAAAAGTGGATGGATTTATTTTAGAGTACACAACAAATCAATTTTAGGTTTGAAAAATGATAGGGGCTCGCCTATGTTTCTGTGAAGTTCGCTACATATACAGCGCCTGTTACGATACGATGGTTTCAAGTGTTATGAACAATATTTATCGCTGACCGGAAGGAATAGAATTCATTCAATTATCTAGTATAGAGAAATCAAGTAGACGTGATGCCGGTCTGCAATGCTGATGCTTTGCCTTTTAAAGTCTATAATACTACGATACAGTGTGTTTCAAGATGCTGACGAGATACAAATTAAGGCTGTCGGAACGCTCTGAATTTAAGCCAAAAATAGAGCTTCGGCTATCAACTGATTGTAGACTTATTCGTCAACATTCTGCAAAAATTCTTTCTCCATAAGGATGATAAAGGACAAATCTAGTTCTCTAATGGACTACTTTTGTAATTTATGTACGATTTATTAGAAAAAAGTTGGCACTAATTGTGCCAAAAAAACACACGTTTTCAATGTCACACTATAACCTTATTCGTACTTATTTCACAAAACCTAAAGTGACTCTTCCTTTTTGGAAAAGTTTTTTAAATCTTCAAAATATTTCCAAAAATTAGAGTAATCAATTGACAGCGGCACCCTTGCAATAGCATCTTTTAGCCTCGTAGTTGGCACCAGCCAAAAATTGAAACGTGCGGATGATTTGAGCGAGATAGAGCTAAAGAAGGTCACACCCACAATATGTCTTTTGCCTACCTCGCCTCTTACCGCTGGATTTCAACAAAAACGGTGTGAAATTGATCCAACACTGTTAACACGAAAAGAATTACCACACTTCTGGGTTCCAGAAAGGATTCGATTTGATAATGACCTTAGATTGTGAAAACATATTTCTCCATAAGAAAAGCATTGTAGAACTGTAATTCGATTCGGTCCGAAAAATAATTGATCACTTGAAATGATATTTTTTTAAACTGTGTATTCGTGTATTTAACATAGTTTTTTTATATAATTTTTACTTGGAAACGACATTTTTCTACGCATTTTAATCAAAATTTGACATGAAAAACGAACTTTTTCTGTGTAGATCAATCATTTGTTTTTGTGTGAATACAATCTAATGTTGTATAATGACAGAAAGTTTGAATACGACATTAGACTGCTCTTGCATGTTTGAAAACTGGTATTATATTATCACAGTCCAAGGTCATTGTCAAATCAATGTTTTTGACATTGTATTGTGCACAGTGCAACCCAGCATTAATTGTCAAATATATTTGTTAAAAACAGCGTATAATAACACCTACAGATATAGTTGATTCCTGATAAATTACTATAGCCTACTTCTGATAATTATTATATCACACTTCGAATAGATTACTACTTCTCTCTCTTATTTATTCCACGTAACAGGATGGAAAAAAATTTAAAATAAACAATCTCGACTTTGTATAACTTTATTTACAATTATTTACAACACTCCAAACTTCCAGACTTTATACTCGGTCGAAAGTGCGTTTATTATCAAAATTTTTAATTATTATCATAAAAAATACAATCAAGTTCCAGCAGACACTTGTTATACAGTCATGCTTAATTTTTGTTCCTTTTTTCAGCGCTTTTTCGGATATTCACAATGCATTGGATTTTTTTCTGTCTTTTTCTAGTTTACTTACCGAGTATAAAGAAAAAAGCTCTTTCATCTCGCTGTTACTTCTTTCGACCCGCTATTATAGATTGCGTGTGAGTAATTCCAGCGGAGCATAAATGTCTCAGGTTTTCTGCCTTAAAATCGAAGTCGAAAGTACGTACTTTCGAACAAGTATAAAGAAAATATTTTTGTTGCATTCACGAACCTTATTCCTATTTGTTTAACTACCTTCCTAAAAAAATCAGCTGACATTACTTTGAGATTGCGTTGGGCTCATTACAATATTTTCGCATTTAGATGAAAAAAATGTATTCCGGAAGGAAAAATATATTTTGTAATATGTATTTGTATAACTGTGCCAATATGTACATAATATTATAAATTCTGTGTAGATACATATTTATTAGCATAAGAACATAATGCCGAGGCGATAATCTATAATGTCCACTCGGTGTTTCATAAATAAACACGGTTCAGATTAATTAATAATATATCGCTAGAGAATATACGATATACGTTCGATTGACAAAGCACAGCAGCGGGGTTTGTAAACATCAGACAATATTCCTGTATATTGCGACGTGTCTGATTTACTTATGTTCATCGCTAATTATTCATATGGACAAACAAATCTGCGTATAAATAAACGATCTGTGAAAAAGCAAACAGCTGGCTATGGCTTGATTGACTAAAGTCTGCCACTGTGTTGATATTGTTTTGAATTTGAGGTGAAGAATCTAAAATCATTTTTTTTGACAATGCTTTCTGCAATCCAGCATTCGATTAAAATCTGGGTGCACGGTAGTACAACACCAAGTAGTCATACATCTAGTGTTGCCTGATCCAAATATCAAGACTTTGTTTAAATATACGCCTTACGACAACTTGATACCACTGGCTATATTGTAAAGCGCTGATGGTTTACCAACATGAACGCGGTATTGTCGTGATTAACACAGTAGATGATATTCCGTAAATAATTTAATTTTGCCTGTTTCCGCTATCTTTTTGATAAAAATATTAGTATGTGATTCGAGTGGAAGGCTAGCGTAACTCCTTTGGATCCTGTCTACGGGACGGAGCTTAATATTTCAATTCTTTTTACGCTGATCAATTTCGGCAACGATCAATTTTAAGTCTTTCAGAAATAATTCAACTACATGCAATATAAAGACTATCAGCTGACAACATGTAATATTCCACCACAACTTAACTGGAAAAAAAGCGGAACTGCGACTTAATAGGAAGAAGAATTGTAATATATAGACGCTCAACAACTGAGATCATCAGCGTCTATTGGGACTTGAAACTTGACATATAACTACTTGACATGATTTTCGGATTTTGATACTTATTTATTTTATTTAGTGCAGATTATAGACGCTCGATAACTTAAGTCATTAGCGTCTTAATTACATCAAAATAACATAATCACTTAAAACATCCATGAACAGAGGCTGGATTCGAATCCACGACAGTCCGGTCAAGAAGCCGACAAGCTAACCACTGGATCATACTGTCCTCTATTTAATACTTGACTTGTGCTTGACTTGATTTCAAACCAAGTAGCTTGAAAATCAAGTCAAACCGTCAATACCTAAATATAACATTTAATTTGAAAATAGAACTGCCATTTATTAAATTGTCGTTTTTCTAATTTATTAGTAACACCAATTACACGTTCTAGAGAACAGCGCGGACATACGAAAGTAGGTATTATGAAATATCAAACACAGAATAAACATGGAACTGTCCCTCGACAACAGAGGTCCGGCGAGCTTGGAGATCGGACAGTGGAACGATGGGACCGACGATTGCGACGAGATTGGGGCAATGTAAATAGAAGTAATGAGAAAACAAGAGAAAATAACGTTATACAGATACATAATAAATAAGTATTCCCCCATTGAATACGAAATAACATAATTCTACAGCAGGTGACAGACTCAAATGTTAAATGTGTGATCCGTTACAAAATTACTGTTAGCAAGTTTATTTTTTTAGGTTAAATATTTAACATCAACGGTGTGACTAGTGCTATAGTTTCTTAAACCAGTGATGCCAGCTTGGGGGTTGTCCCCCTAAATTTGGGTGGAAAAAATCTATACAGGGAGTTTTTTAGGGAGGAGAATTTTTTGGGGGTATTTTTAGGGATAAAATTTTAATTGTGTATTTTGTATTTTTTTATTGAATTGCACTACTCTCCAGACATACTCCATACCTACTTGTATTTAATAAAAGCTTATAAAAAATTAAATAAGTATTGTGATTTGTTTTATTGTATTAAAAAAGATATACTTTGTCACAGTTGGAGAGTTTTAGTTTGAATTTAGTGGGTTTTGAAATTGCTTTAGGGGGAAAGTTTTTAAAGAGTTGGCGACACTGTCTTAAACTAATTTGGTTGACTATTTCTCAGAATTTAGAATAGGCGCCGTAAAAACTCGTCGTATGTCAATTTCATTGTTGCATTGATTAGTGCATAGCCCCGTGAGGTAAGACTGCAATACGGTGGAGCCAAAGACTCCCCTACTGTTGACGTTGCCGAGCGGCCTATAAAACGTTGTTTTAGAAGTCGCGGGTAGCGATTAGTTTCTTGTAGGGCAAAAATTGTTTAATTTAATAGTTTTGCGTTTTTTTTTGTGTAATCTTAAACATTATTATAAAATGCGTAAGGAGCATAGCTTCAGTCATGTGTTCGTGAACCGATGCTTCTTTTATTTATTGTTTGGTTCGTGTAAGTCATGCTTTATAGATGTCCGGCTAAGCATACTTACTGGCGGACAATTATTTGTCGAGTGCCATATCGGAGAATATGCTTCAACCTGTATAGAATTTTACGTTATGTTTCATAATACGGATGTTATTTATTATATTTACATATATAATATATAAACATAATATTTATATAAAAAAAAACTCAGGTCGCAGTGTAGAATTCTGTATCAATATGTGTCCTAAAATTTGTTTTTGGACCAAATGACAATAGATTGGGGAGGATATATCTACTATCGTAATGGGTTCTATTACGGCAAGAGACACTGTGTTTAAAACGAGGGTCAGCGAGTTTTAACAGGCACACGAGCCGTAATATCAGTTTATGCGCAAGATATATAAGGTATTTTTTGCACGTGCTGCCTGTAAAATAACTAGTTTTTTCACTTCGTTTACAAAAATTTTGACAGGTCACTTTCGAACAAACTTCAAGTCTGATAACTGACAAACAGTGACTTACTTCGAAATTGGAATAGCTCGATTAGTTTTTTTTTACTTTACCGCACTAGTGCGTAATATGTTACGGATTTTCTTTGTCTATTCGACACTATCTTTAACGTTGGAATGTTGTTTGTAGTGTTGAAATTATAAGACGAAACATTATTATCAGCTATTTTCGTTACGATAGACTTTTCATGCATGACTCCCAGTACAGCTATTCCGATTTTAACGACGTATAGTCGTGTCAAAAAAGTGAGCCTTCGTAAATTTGTCAGACTGTACAAACAGATGGTCACTAAGAAAAGTACCCGTAACAAACGAGCATCGTTAGAGTAGAAGAGAGCTTATTTAAATTGCCTTTTAAAAGCGATGCAAACTTTCGGTCGAAAGGACTTAGACATTCTTTTGTCGAGATTGAAAGTCGCCCAACAAACGACAATATTTATTATTATTATTATTACGTAAGTATATTTATATTGCAGACGTATGTAGGTTGAGGGTTGAGGTCGACGAGGGAGATCATTATAAAATAGCTACAACAACAACGAAGTGCTGCGTGCTTACGTGACCAGGGAGTACTTCTAAATGTTGCATAAATACCTTGTATTAAGAACTTCTTAATCATTTAAATACAGTTCTTCAAGTAGCGTTATCATTAGTGGTGGGTCATTGATATTTTTTTGCGTCGACAAAACGAAGCCACGTTAACTAGTTTACAAGCTAATTGATTTTGTTAACTAGTTTATAACAATCAAAGAAAGCATAGTTACTTCTTACCACAACAGATTTATTCATTGAATGTACATTTCGAGAGCAAAGCTCCCATCTTCAGCAAACACTAGAGTGTAGTGTTTGCTGAAGATGGGAGCTTTGCTCTCGAAATGTACATTCAATGAATAAATCTGTTATGGTAAGAAGTAACTATGCTTTCTTTGATTGTTATTGTTTCAACCACAGTGCTCATAATATATATATAACTAGTTTATGTTAAGGCTGTCGGAACGCTCTGAATTTAAGCCACATTACGAGGCTAAAAATGTTGTTGCAAGGGAGCCGCTGTCAGTTGATTACTTTAAATTTTGGAAATATTTTGAAGATTTAAAAAGAAGAGTTACTTTAGGTTTGTGATGGAACAATTTTGTGAAATAAGTATGAATAAGGTCGTACTGTGACATTGAAAACGTGTGTTTTTTGGCACAATTAATGCCAACTTTTTTCTAGTAAATTGTAGATAAATTACAAAAGTAGTCCATTACAGACCTTGATTTGTCCTTTATCTTCCTTATAGAGAAAGATTTTTTGCAAAATGTTGACGAATAAGTCTACAATCAGCCGAAGTCCTATTTTTGGCCTAAATTCAGAGCGTTTCGACAGCCTTAACTCGTTGCGAAAACTGTGCCACGACAACTAGTTAAAAAATCAGTTTATTTTGTTAACTAGTTTAAATTAGCTATAAACAACGCTAGGCGGAACCGTTGCGATAAACTGTTTGTATTTTGTTGGTCTAAATAACGAACACATCAGGTTGCTAGTTGTTTGTTTTCCTTCGTGTCCGGTTGAAACCAGATAAAATTGGATTAACAACTATTGTTTTGGTTCGTGTGTGGTTTTGATTTCATTTCATTCGTTGAAGACAAGGAGAATAAATATTTTGTTGGTTGAAGGAGTTCAGTGCGTTTTGTTAATGATAGATGAAGTAGTCGAATCGTCCATTAGTTAATTCTAAAATCAGAAACAGCTGATGCATTGACGGAACGATTAACAGCTAATTTAACTAGTTCGTTGAATCAACTCCCACGACTCATTATCATCTAACTAGTCATTTTCTGTACAGAATGTCTATGCGTTGTAATAATCTGGTGGAGTTGGATAAATCACAATCATAATCACAATCATAAGACCCACAACTTCGGCTCACAACAGTTCTCCCGTTGCTCAAATGACTCGATTGCTAAACGATCATCTGTCTACATCACCAGACATTGACTTTTTTGATATCGGCCTTCGTGAATTTATGTCCAGCTGCTATAATAAATGATTTTTAATGTTATTGGTATTCATCTTTAAAGTTCAATTCCAAAATATGTTATAAAGAAATCAGTTTTTTTTCAATTTTCAATTTTTAATTGATTTTTGTAATGCAAAATTGCTTTTTATATCATAGTTTTATTATAATTTAAACATATTGAGGTTAGTCACATTATTGTTTCTTTTTAGTAGATTATTTAATCCATAAGGTTTTATATTTTTATTATATGATTGTTAATTTTTGTAAAAAAAATTTTTCAGAGCTTGAAAAAGTCTTGATTGAATAAAGACGAAACGTTGCAATCAATGAGTGTTTAAATTGATTTATTTTTATTCCAATTATCCGTGAAACTGATTTCTGTTATTGGTATTATTGTGATCCTGTAAGAGCACATATATTTTTTGTTTTACGTTATATCCTATTTTCTAATTTATGTACGTGTACGTTTAATTATGAATACTACTCTGTAATTGAGCATTTTGCCTGTTGAGTACGTTCAATAAATAAATAAATAAATTATAAAATATGTGAGAGTTCATGAAACAGACTGCAACTCAAATGTATTTCATCAAAATACCAACATTTTTAGGAAATTCACAAAATGCCAAACTCAAAGCAACTGACCGCTTGGCTCCGTTGGTTAGAGATTCATGCTAACAAAGTGAACGTCGTGGTTTCGATCTCCCATGGAACTTTATAATACGTTGTATTTTTGTTATTCATTAATTGAATATAATTTTTAATTTTCTACAATAGTGGTAAACTTGTTACCTTTTTATTTAAATAACAAAAAGGAAAAAATAAACTGATTCTTATATTATACCTAAGAAGTTACAGATCAGTGCCGCGACACGTGCTTTTTTCAATTTCGTGTCAATAATGTTCATGGTATCATTATTATTACATTATTACATTCATGTTATAATATGGTGCTATATTTGAACCCGTATGTATGAAATGTAGGTGTGTGAGTGTGTGCGTTTGAGCTTATAACAGTTTGAGCTAGCATAACATGTTTAAATATGACCAGTCCAGTAGAATAAACTAACTAGCTGCCTGTTCCCTTTATTATAACAACAAACATGTTAGCCAAACGTACATCCACCTGCCAAAAGTGACTGAACAACTCATAAATTGTCCAATGGGCATATTGAACTAGTGATGAGCAAAGCAAGACCGAGACTTGGTCTTGGATATTAATCCTGACGTGTCTTGCGTATTAATCCTGGCCTTGGTTTTGTGTATTTGGACGTGGTTTTATTCATTCAGTCTTGGTCTTGCTTTTTTGCAAGACTAAGATCAATTTTGGTTATCGCTACTTTGAATCCATGTGTCTATTTTCCATTGTAAAAAAAGCGTCAATCACATTACATGTCGCTCATAGGTCTACGCCCCTTGACTGAACCAATCGTATCTGCTCAATGTGCTGAAAGTACTCATACATGGGGAGAGAGATACAATGTGCGTGCGGTCCATCTTTATCCTTATCTGGACTACTAACAACAGTACTGAGTCGAAAGAGATAGATGTAGGCCGTACGACCGCTACCTATGTCTCTTTTTTGAATCAAACACATTTTTTTGGCCGATTTCCCAATTCATGGGTCTATGATGTCGCTGGATGGCATTTTATTAACCAACGTACAAGTCTTAAATATGTCCGTCCATCTAAATTAAGATTTAATTTTTTGGTATAATAGGGATGTTGACAGTATTCAAATAAAAACACAATTTTAACGAAAAGTAGTAGTTTCTATGAGAGAAATATTAAAAAAACACTATATTTTTCCTTATTTTTAAGGAATTTAATTAATATTTAATAAATAAAACCTAATAAAATCACTCTCAAGTCATGTGATAACAGACACCAATCAGAGCGCATGACGTCATATGTTCAGCCGCTGTCAAAAAGCTTCATTGTTTGGTTAATATTTAGTGTGTAATTTATTATTATTAATTGTTTATAGGAAACGTCAAATTACATGTAACTATAGCAACGACTACGAAACAACTTTTCATCATCTCAGTTTACTAACGTTTATGAGCACAGAATACGCATCTATAGGATGGTAGCTCCCGTGTAAACTTTTGAGCCTCCTTTGGTATGAACAGGTGACGTCACGCGACTAGTATTGGCGTTTTGGACCGAAATTTGAAACGGGACTTAAAATACATGATTTTTAAGGCTTGAGTTGTATTTAAATAAAAATAATAAATATTTGTGGCAATATTAGGTACTTATGCACGATTTAAAACACTTTCCCAAAAATAGTCAACATCCCTATTCAACCTTTCTTCTTTAGCTCAGATACATACGTTGATAAAAATTGTCGCATGACAAAATTATTAGCATGAGAATTAAGGACTACTTCAGAGCCAATTTAATACCTCATTTTTAATTTTGGGGCTCTTGATTTTTTCGTCAAAATCTTTCATATTCTTCTATACGGTGGAAGCACGGGTCACATATGGTGGAGGTGCGGGTCAAGTTATAAAACAATGCAATGACGTAAATACAATATTTGCTATTCTTTATTTAATATTGAAAGTAAACTTGATTTAGAGATCCTTAAAACAAAAATAAAATCAAGTATGTATTTACCTCTATATGTAACATTTGTATTAAGCCTAGTCAACATATTATTTTGTATCCTATGAACTAAGAAGATGGTTAAATGAATCAATTATATTGACTATACATACAAACCATAAATAAAGAGCTTCTGTAGCTTCCCAAAGTACATAAATGAAACTTCACTAAGTAAAAATATGGACCTTTAAACTTGAAATCCTTTTTAACTTAAAACTCTATAACTCAAATTTCCTAACGCTTCTCTTGAACGTTGACTTACCAAGATTCTACTGTACTTATATATTTATATAACTCGTATAATTTGCACTGATTTTTTACTCAGAACATGATTAATAATAACAGATAAATAAGAACACTTGAAAATTCTACAAAAATATTCTTAAATTATTTCTCGACGATCGTTTCGGACAATAAGTCTATCCTCACGAATATAAAACATATACTATATATATACTGTGTATTATCCTAAACCAGCCTTTCCCAAAGTGGGCGATAACGCCCCCTTGTGGCCGCTGCAGGCCTAAAGAGACCCAGAAAAAAATGGGGGCGTTATATAGAGGCTTGGGGGGCGATTTGTAATTTCATCTAGCTAGGAGGACTCTTAGACACCGACTGAGCTCTCGACTCCAGAGGAAATAAAAATCATGTTCAAAAATGGCTACCAAGAATTTTGGCTACAAAAACCGATCCCGCAATTGTAGCCTGGATTGTGGTCAATCGTTCAACGATTCTTGATAGCATTCCCGTCGTCATATTTGTGTGTACGTGGATTTAGTGCTGTGGCAACGCTGCTTACTAAAAAGAGAATTCCTTTGCATGTTACCGAACGTGGCGACTTGCGGCTGTTCTTGAGTAAATTGGAACCTGATATCAACAAACTTATTAAACAGCATCAGATTCATCGTTCACATTAGTTTTTATACAAAGAATCGATTATGTTTGTTTTATTTTGAATAAAAGATACTCTGTCTGAATACTATAAAGTTGCGTTTCAATAATCATTCTCATTGGCAGGTGTAGTCCGTAAGAGTTAACTTGAGACCTGAGCGCCGTTGTGTACTACCTACTGCGCTCAGGTCTCAAGTTAACTCTTGCGGGTTATAGTAAAAGTCTCGTTTAGAATGAATGTTTAATCTTCGTTAATATAGCTCACAATAATTAATTAATTTAATTTGTAGTTATAGTGGTTTTTAAGTAGGTGAAAAAATAGGGGCGTTAAAAAATAATTTATTCTCAAAGTGGGCAGTAGACAACATAAGTTTGGGAACCCCTGTCCTAAACGATCGTCGAGAAATAATTTAATCATATTTTTGAAGAATTTTCAAATGCTTTAATTTATCTGTTATTATATAATCCGAGCGAAGTCGCGGGTTAAGGCTAGTTTGTTCAGCAAATGGCTTGGCCGTTTCTGTGAGGCGAGTGTAAGGTGGTAGACGGTTGATTCTAACGGCGTATGGAGATAAAATAATGATGTTTGTGTATATATTAGATGTACAAGGTAGACAGTCCGGTCGGATGGACGTCCTGGACTATAGGTATACACTTAAGTGGGTCCGTAGTGTTGCCTACCTACAAGGCGAACGTTAGCTGCTGGACGGAGCAATGCAGGTACATATTTATTGTGTATTATACGTAGTACCCTATAACGAGTGCTACGGGAGTCAAGTCAGTCGGTCGCAGCTACGGCCACCGGACATATAAACAGGATGTTTATTTTATTGGCTGTAACGTTTGGATAATTAGGAAATTTGTCATATTTTTTTAACTTCCCCGTATATTGTAAGGGGTCCGAAAATCAAAATTGTGAACAATTACAATGGTCCTCGATCAATATATATTTATAAAGCGTTATTGTACATTAAAAAGAATTTAAATATTTTTAGCACTGTATCTCAAACTCATGCACATAATACAAGGCAAAGTCAAATGTTGCACTTAAACAATTACAATAATTATTACTACAATAAATCTCCACATAATAGGGAATATGCATTTGGATTAAATTGAATTGATTTTTTTTCCCTGAATCCATATTGTCCTGAAATTATATCTGAACCATTATTTCCTTATTAGTGTATTTGCCATAAGGCAACATACACTATTGGCGTCGGTCGGATGGCGGGACCTAGGGGTCGGACCAAAATTTCTCGACGTTTCATAACCTCCTAAACACTTTGCCACCATTTTTAAAAATGTTTATATATATATGTATATATATATATATATATATATATATTTATATACGTATATATATATATATATATATATATATATATGTGTACGCGCGATAACTTTCGAAAGAGTTAATTGATTTCAACGAAATTTAGGCCACGTGTTGAAATCCATCACCGCAAGAAGCCTATTTAAAATGGGCCTAATCGGGCCATTTTAAGGGTAGTTTTTAGGGGTTTTTGGGCCCCAAAATTCCGAAAAAATTCTCAGAATCGTTTCAAAATTGATATTTAACCTGTCAGTAGCAATTAAAAAGTGCCCCTAAAATTTTAATAAAATCGGCTCAACAGGACCGGACTTACAAATTTTTTGAAAACACTAATTTGCAGATAGTGACTTATTTATTGAAGGGTGTATTTAATTCGGTGTAGACGTTAGATTGATAATAATATTACAATTAAGAAAAAAATGTTATTTTAAGGGGTGTATTAAGGGGTTAAATTTTTTATTTTGCCCAAAAACAAACTTAATTTCACATAATAAAAGTATAAAACCACGCGGCCCTATACAAGCAAATACACTATATTGTCGGCAGGGTTTTGGCACTGCGACCCGGGTTTTATTTAGTTTGTTTTTAATTGCATAAAATATTAATTAAAAAATGCAAAATATGCGAGGGAAATTCGAATTTGCGAAACGCATCATCATAGGTCGAACGTCAAATTCCACGTTATCGGATTTATAGGCGTCGCTGTTTCTATGGTGTCTGAATATGATATAATATATAATTGCTTTTAAAACTGAAAATTTCTATAAAAGAACCAAAAGTATCTGTCAAACTTATAGTCAACAAACACTGGTCGTGGTTTTTGACGTCACTCAAGGCCCGCGAAAAATGGCGGCGTTCAAACAAATCAAATTTAAGCGATGTTTTAAATATTATTTAAAAAAAATATTCGAGCATTTCCAACAGTATTTATATTTTTTGCTATTTTATAACGATGTAAAAAGTGAATTAAAAATATAAAAAAATACATGCATATTCCCTATTCTGGCATAATATTATTCAATGCGCTGCCTGACCATATTAAAAATATTAGCAGCTACAATGGCTTTAAAAAGCTATAAGAGCGTATTTAGAAGACAGTAGTTTTTACAAAATATCAGAATATGCACATTAAGTATATGTATTGTAATCTATTTTATATTAATTGTTTTTATATATTTATGTAATTTTTTATATTAGTATGACGAACTGACGATCGAGGAGTTACAAGAATTACAGTCGCAGCATTATACGGATGTTCTGCAAAAAATTGGTTTCGAGGAGAAGCCAGAGGTAGAAGAGGTTATGTCTACAAGTGAGATAAAGGAGATTTTGGGAATGTGGAAGAGAGATCCACAGTTCGTGGAAAATAAACACCCCTACAAAATTGCAACTGGTCGTGCATCGGAGCTATTTACTGACACTTGCGTAAGTCATTTCCGCAATAATTTTGAAAAAGAGGGAGAAACAAACCTCCTTGGATAGGTTTTTTTTAAACAACCTGCAGGTGAAAGTGAGGAAAGCGTGGCGAAAAAAACTGGTAAAGAGAAAAACAGCTACGAAAATTAAGCGAAAGTAACACATCCGTCAGCATCTTCCGTAAGCTCAAGTAATTTATAAATACATTTTTTTATTCAAAAACACGCAACAAAAACAACTGTGGTGGCATTTTAGGGGCTGGAACGGATTAATGGCATTTAAATTTATTTAAATGGGGAAATTTGTTTTGAGATACGAGCAACGTTACGGAACGAATACAATTCGTAAATCGAGGTACCACTGTTTTATGTTTCAAATTTACGACACTATTTTGAAAAGAGGTCTTTCTGTGTGTATCAACGTATATAGAAATTTCTTCAAAATTCGAAATCTCGTGACGTGCTGTAACGAAATATTGACAAATATCACGTTTTTTGATTCAATTTTAGGGCAAAAATATGCGTTTTTTGAAATTTTTAAGCAACACGCCACATTTTGTGAAGCTTAATGTTTAATTGCAACTAATAAAAACAGTAATAAAATGAATTTTGCGACTATAGTTCGAAATTTTCCGAGAGCATATTTTACAATCTGAGGTATCAGTTACCGTTTGGTCTAGAGTAGTAATAGTTAGAAGTTAGTTAGTTGTGAAGTTGGAACGATAATAATAATAATAATGCGTTTAACGTCCATTTCTCGTCTTTATGTCATAACAGACACCATTCGCACCATTACTATTTTCTATCTACCACACTTCCCGTTATTTTTCTACATTTTTAAAACTTCAACTTATGTAATAGTAATGGGCGAATGAAGGAATTATAGGAAATTAGGATAAGGTAGGTAATTTTGAACTAGGAGTTTGATAGGTAATCGGCCATGGCCTCAAATAAGGAACCATCTCGATATTTATTTGGAATTAATTGAGGGAAACCATGGAAAACCTCAATCAAGATGTCCGGTACAGAAATTACCGTTTCTCGGCGAGAGGCAGTAGGAAAAAGTCCCAGCCACATCTGCCCCCGCCGGGATTCGAACCCGGACCTCCCGAATGCTAGTCTAGTGCTGTCACCACTACTCTACCCAGCTCGGTAAGTTGGAACGATAATTATACTACATCTTCAGAAGTTACTAGACCAGCCTGTAGACGAAGTAGGCTGTGTATATATATCACAGAACGGTGTATGGGACTCACTCGACCATGTAATGGTCAAACTGGTCAAACAGAGAAGCTAACAAACATACGCACACACACACACACACAGACACGTAATATGTCCGCGCAGAATATTATGAAGGGGGCGTTTGTATTGTTAGTGATTGTTAAGCGTTTAATGGAAAATACATAACGTTACTGATACTACAGGGATTCGAACACCGACTCCCTTGGCTTTGGTATCTTAAGTGAAATATAATATGTATTAATTTGTTCTGCCGAAATGGTTTCAGTACATGACGGACATGTTTAAACAGATCCATTTTCAGGACAGACAAACTGATCGTTTTATTTGCAGAATCGCGATTGAGAATAATAATAAAATGCGTTTAACATTCATTTATCAACACGCATTTTATGATACATTGCTTTATTTTCTAAACTGTGCTTTTCCTCTAACTAAAGTTCGAAACTTTACTCAAGGTAAGAAATGGGTCACTCCTGAAATTCAACAGCTCGGTAATTTGTTACGAGACATGAATGCCATTGATAAAACTATAAATAATAATAATTTTCATTTATACTATAAACAGTTAAAACGGAATTATAATAACTTAATTAATGATTGTAAAAAAGCAGCCACTATGAATCACATAAACAACGCTAGCAATAAGACTAAAGCAGCCTGGGACATTATTAACAAAATATGTAAAAGCCACAATTCTAATGCTAGTAATATCACCTCTCTCATCGATGAAGATGGAAGCAGTATCACCAGTCCTGCCAAAATATGTAATTATTTAAATAATCATTTCAGCATTCCTTCCACTGATATCGGCAAAGACACTTGTAAAGGTAATATCAATAATAATATTAGCTCTCCGCAGACAAATCTTTTTTTAGTGCCAACTGACGCCACAGAAATTTCAGCTATACTTAAAAAAATTGGCAGCGGAAAATCAGCTGGAATTGATGAATTTCCATGTTTTTTAATGAAACGATGCGCAAAGTACATTATAGAACCGCTTGTTTATCTAATTAATGAATCACTTAACCAAGGAATCTTTCCTGAGAAACTTAAGACATCCAAAGTAGTACCCGTTTATAAAAATAAAGGTAGTCCCAATGATGCTTCCTCCTACCGACCAATATCTGTACAATGCACAATATCTAAAATTTATGAACTAGTTTACCTTAAACGTTTAAATAACTTTCTTGACAAATTTAAAGTACTAAATAATAAACAACACGGTTTTCGGGCTGGAAAATCCACCGAAACTGCTATTTTCGAGGCCTATAGTTTCATATTGAACTCATTGAACCTTAAAAATCATAGTGTCAGCTTATTTTTTGATTTGTCTAAAGCGTTTGACCTGGTTGACCACAAAATTTTAATCAACAAAATGGAACAGTACGGTATTAGAGGTATTCCGTTAAAATTCATAGAATCTTACTTAGCTGATAGGCAACAAATAACCGTTCTTCAAACTCAAAATGATTCTATAAAATCTAATAAAACACACGTATGTACGGGCGTTCCGCAAGGCTCTATATTGGGGCCTGTCCTCTTTGCGATCTATATTAACGACCTACCGCAACACCTGCCGGACTCAATAAAGACGGTGATTTATGCCGACGATACGACTATCCTAATATCCGAGAAATCTAAATTTGAACTAATAGATACTGCTGACCTAGCAATACAAAAAATAAATGAGTGGTGTGTCACTAATAAACTTAAACTTAATATAAGTAAATCGCAGTTCATAAATTTTCTTTCCCAAAAAAACGTAGTTGTTTCAGAAAGTTTGTTATTGAAGTCTGGAAATAAATCTCTTCGGCAAGTTATGCATTCAAAATTCCTCGGCGTCAGTATTGATTATAAATTAACGTGGAATGAACACTTAAAACACCTTGCAACTAAGTTAAGCAAAGCTTGTTATTTATTAAAACAACTACGTCCTGTATCTGACATTAAAACCCTTCTTTTAGTGTACAATGCACATTTCTTATCCCACCTTTCTTACGGTATCATTTTTTGGGGATCATCGAATTTGCACGATGTATTCACATTACAAAAACGGGCTATTCGTTACATATGTGGTGTACCTTCGCACACCCCCAGTCTACCTTTATTTGCTCGACTGAAAATTTTGCCAGTCGCATCTTTGTATATTTTTAAATTATTGACTTTTTTTAAAAAAAATTTTAATCAGTTTAATATAAATTTTAACAATGACATTCATAGCTACAATACACGATCTGGTAGCGACATCCACGTACCATTTAACAGACTTAGTGTAGCGAACAGTGGTCCACTTGCTATGGCCGTCCGATTGTATAATCACTTGCCACTGGACATACGCCAATCTAAGAAATTTGACTTAGCGGTGAGACAATTTTTACAATCAAAATTGTTTTATAGTGTTGATGCATATCTTAATGTCTAATTTTTATTTATGTATTTTCTCTGTATATTGACTTGTCATATTCAACTTGTATTGACTACATGACCAATAAATATTATTATTATTATTATTATAGCTATTCACAGTCTTTGTTAAAAATGTTTCCGCGGCCAAATCAATTTTGCCTCTGTGAAAAATGTTTTGTAAACATTCCAGAGTACTGCATCAGCTTGGAAGAGCTCTAAGACTGGAGTGTTTTTCCTCAAAGTGTCCCTTAAATAGTCTCGACATTCATGCAAGTCTAATTGACCAATCAGAAGACATAACATTCTAAATTTATGGACACAAACTTAAAAAAACTTTCTATTTTACACTACACATGACAGAAATAAAACTGATACCAAAAAAAAAAGAAACAAAAATTATAATCATGGCCACCGATCGTCAAGATCGAACTTACGACTTTGGGTTACGGGGCAAACTTTCTACTTCTCCACCACCTTAGTTCTACTTTCTGTAGCCGATTTTTATAGTATATGGTATACGTGCATTACGACACGTTCGTTACATTTTCAATCTCATGAAACAGTTTTAGCCTACCGTGCCATAAGAAGTTTTACTTCATAAATTGAACCTTCTTTAACAAAAGCCACTATAGGGAGGAATAGAATAAAATTTTGAGGTTAGTGCCAATTTAATATAAGTAAATACCTTTAAAACCGACAGTAGAATATAAAGTTAAGGTGGCTGTGAGGTAGAACAACTTACCTAAAGTTCCCGACGATCGATGCCATTAATATTTTTTTTACAATCGTACCAGTTTTATTTCTGTAGACTGTGGTGTAAAACATAGTCTCTTTTTTGTTAAAGCTTACATTGTATCAAAGAAAACGATCTTTTTTTTATATCTGGTCGAAAGTACGTACTTTTTCGATTTTAAGGCAGAAAGCCTAACATTTATAAACTGCTAGAATTACTAGATCGCCATCTGTAACAGCGGGCCGAAACAATCTTCTCGTGCACACTGATACGAAAGAACGTACTTTCGCCGAGTGTAAAGAAAAATAGTATACACCACACAGCCAGAAAATTAAAATACGTGCACTGCGCGACGCATGATGCTCTCGGCTTCGCCTCGGACATTGTGTGCAGGAATTTCAACTTTCGGCCCTTGCAATATAATATACTATTCATACTCATGAATCAGATGTTTATTAAAAGGAAATTTTTTCCTCACAGTGTTTTTTTTCATAAACATGATATACACTTTCCAACTAACGTTTAGCAACTGAAAATTTTCTTAGGATGTACTGTTTTACCGATTTATGCCGGTTTGGTATTTTAAGGTTAAAAGTTGGAATAATGTTTGTCTTATGTTATTGTTACAAAACTGTTGAGTCGAGAGCATCCTATTCTGCCTGCTTCCATCGAAGTCAAGGTGTATCCAGAGGACGAACGAACTGACCAGTCAGATAACTAGAATAGCTCACACAGTCGCACGAATAACAAACCTTCTGGACGTGGGACTTCTCCATACAGTCAGCTTGCAGCACGCCGTCTCTTATACGTGAATACAGCGCCGTCGGCTGAACTCTCTGTCGGATATAGTGTCGAGGTAGTTGAGGGTCTGCCAGTGAATCCTGTCGGTTTTTGAATGTCAGTAGGAGAAGGTAGGAAGGTTTGGGTGGGTGAGGGTTGGTCTCATTCTCCTCTCCTCGGGTGGATAGTTATAATGGAGAGGTGGTTGAATTTCGTGGAAACCATGTTAAGGCTGTCGGAACGCTCTGAATTTAAGCCGAAAATAGAGCTTCGGCTGTCAACTGATTGTAGACTTATTCGTCAACATTCTGCAAAAATTCTTTCTCTATAAGGAAGATAAAGGACAAATCTAAGTCTCTAATGGACAACTTTTGTAATTTATGTACGATTTTTTAGAAAAAAGTTGGCATTAATTGTGCTAAAAAAACACATGTTTTCAATGTCACACTACGACCTTATTCGTACTTATTTCATAAAACTGTTCCTTCACAAACCTAAAATGACTCTTCCTCCTTCGGAAAAGTTTTTTAAATCTTAAAAATATTTCCAAAAATTAGAGTAGGTAATTAATTGATAGCGGCACCCTTACAATAGCATCTTTTATCCTCGTAGTTGACACCAGCCAAAAATTGAAACGTGCGCATGATTTGAGTGAGACAGAGCTAAAGAAAGTCACACCCACAATATGTCTTTTGCCTACCTCGCCCCTTACCGCTGGGTCTCAGTACAAACAAAATTCAGAGCGTTCCGACAGCCTTAAGCGAAGACCCTGGAATCATTGTTTAGACTTCGGTGGAAGCCCACATTTTCGTTATTGGGCCCCAAATAACCGATCTCTTTTCTGACTTGTCTGCACTGTGTAGGCCAGAAGTGATAAAGTGATAAAGCCTTATTATTTTTTTTTTTTTGAGGATTTTATTCCTTAGTAACCCTTAATAATTTACTTGATAAATTGCAAAACCTGATCTAGTGTAGTTCGAACGTCACGTTATTCAGCAGTGATTCGAACACATGGACAAGACATATTATGACCGTGTATTAGTAGTGAGAGATGTTAGACTTCGTTTACCATCTCGTTATTTCTAGTATATCTCTATATTCTTGTGTAAGCAGCGTCCTAGTCGGTTCATTTCAATTCGCATTTCGTCGATGTAGAAGGTCCTGTTTATTTACTTTACATTATAATGGAAGCCATTGTGTACTGTCCATCATAATATACGTAAAATAATATTGTTGATTTAAAGCCACCGAACACATGTTACTTCTTGTATCGAAAGCGCGTGATTTACAAGTAGGCTATTTGTCTGAATTTTACTATTCCAACCCAACAATGGCAAGTACTAGTTTAGACCAAAATACACATTTCAAAACTGTATAATATGTTTTCGTTTTGAGGTCCCCCGAATCCAAAAACTTATTTTTGGAAAAAGTCTGTTCGTCTGTCTGTGAATATGATACAGGTCAAGCTGCTGAAATTTTACTTTTGACATGTAAATATGAAATTGAATAATCTATTGTAGGTCATTGGATTTGTCTTAATAACGGCACAAGATTCCGTAAAAAATCCATATGGCTCAATTAAAAAAATTAAGATAATCTTGACCTGACGTTACTATATCATTCGAGATGAAAAACTATTGTACCAGCCACACGTTTTAGTTGATATCGACCAATTTTTGTTCAAAATTATACCTACACTTGTAATGTTTTATGTGCCTTAATGTTAAGAAATGAGCTTTTTCAAACTTTTTGCACTCTTGGTCGATAAGGACGAAGGGTCCTTTTTCATCTGTAGATCAATTACAAAAATATTTAACGAAATGAAGCTACTTGCCAATGCTGTCCAGACAGTCCAACATTGGACAGCATTGGCAAGTAGCTTCATTTCGTTAAATATATATCATTACTGTCGGCAGAGTTAAAATTGTAATTACAAGAATATTTTTGTTTACAACAGATCATTGTAAACCAGTGATAACGTGATAAAAGAAAAATGGACGACAGAGAACAGAGAGAGACAGAGAACAATCAAGACACAAAACAACGAAATGAGTTTAGATTGTGATGCTGTAACTAATAATGAATTGGGCCTTCTACTTTATTGTATGTACCTACAACGCATATCATACTATATTATGTACACGCAACTGTATATTATAGAGGAAAGTCGGAAAGCTTATGCTACAATAAAAACAATACATTTATAAAATCAAAAAACTCGGGTCGCACTGCCAAATCCTGAAGACAATATGGTGTATTTGCTAATAGGTAGTGTGACTTTATGTTTGTTTTTGAACAAAATAAAAAATTAATACACCCCCTAACATCACGAACACCTTAAAAAACACAATTATTAAATAAAATATAATATGTTAAACTATAGTAAAAATAACAAATGCTGATACCTACCATAACATATATTATACACTTATAAACAAGTAAAATCATAAAATTGTAATTAAACTGCATACAGTATTACCGACTTCATCACCGAAAAAAAAATATAAGGATATATTTATAATATTATAAATATTTTAGCGGAATTAGGATCAATGAAATTAAAAGACAAATTCTTATTTCACAACGTTTCGTATTAAATTAATACGTCATCAGGTGATCTTAATTAATTGTCTTAATAACTAGATTTAATTCGATTATCTTGTTATACTACTTTAAGATATCATAACAAATCTAAATTTTAAGTAGTTATATTACAATTCATACAGAGTAAAAATTTTTTCAAACTAAATAAACAAAAAAACAGTTTATATCATAAATAATATAAACTGTTTTTTTTTTGTTTTTTTGTTTATTTAGTTTGAAAAAATTTTTAAATTGTAATATAACTACTTAAAATTTTGATTTGTTATGATATCTTAAAATAGTATAACAAGATAATCGAATTAAATGTAGTTATTAAGACAATTAATTAAGATCACCTGATGAAGTATTAATTTAATACGAAACGTTGTGAAATAATAATTTGTCTTTTAATTTCATTGATCCTAATTCCGCTAAAATATTTATAATATTATTAACATCAAAAGGATCTGATATATACATTATTCAAGATATATTTATACTTTAATGATTTGAAATGTGACATACCATCATCTTAATATTATGTATTATTAAATGTATACTTTCCTTACTCTATAACTAAGTGAATTGTAAGGTTTAACGCGATAATGGTCATAGAAACCAAATCGCTTTTTTTAAATAAAAAAAATATATATATATAACGCTAGTTAAACTGTGATATAATATACAATTTGCAAATTGTATATTATATCATAGTTTAAATATCGTTTAAGCATATTGAGAGCTTGAAAAAGTCTTAATAAAAAAGACGAAACGTTGCAAACAATGAGTGTTTAAGTTGATTTATTTTCATTATTCCAATTACCCGTGATCCTGTTTTCTATTATAACATATATCTGGAATTGAACTTTGAAGATTTGATTTTTTTATGTGAAACTAATTAATAATAGACACTATAAACTTCTGTCCGTGTCAGTTTCATGTAATTTAGGAGACAAACTAACTTCCCCTTTAGGGGTCGATTCTATTTCTCCTCGATTTTTTACCTTTTTCAAACAGAACCGTCTCTAAAGAAGTTTAACTTCAAAATGCATAAAAAGATGCTTTAATGTAGAAACTGCACAAAAAAATATAATATACACGTGTTTAGTTACAAAAAAATAGTTTCAACTGATCAATTATTTTTCAAAATCTGAAATCATTGTCACATTAGAATTTCTGACAATGCTATCTGCATCCCACAGCATTAGTGATATTTTGTTTTGCCTTTTTTCGAGATTGACATAAATTAAATTCACACAGTCTTTCCAATAAACTTGATACGTTAAAAAAAGGTAAATTATTATAGACTGATTTTTAACATTTAGCTTAAGAAATGTTATAAATAATCTAAATTGGTAAAATTTCTGAATTATTCACAATTTGTAAAACTACCATTCGGTCATATAAATGTACATACTTATGTATAAACGTATATTATTCATGTGTGTGTGTGTATATAATTCATGTGTTTTTATGCCCGTATTTACCCTACGGGAGCAATGGGAGCTGTAGGACCTGCCACCCACACTCCCCTATATTGTACGAGGCTCGTTAGTGACGGATTAGCGATGTACGTGAGCGGCTTGACGAAAGGATGTGACTCCCCTTTACCCTGACTTCCCCTACATACAATCAGCCGGCAGGGGCGCGAAAACGTACCTAAATATTTATAATATATCAATACAATTTATATAAATCCTACAGTTTGTAAACGCCATAATTAATTATAATAGTTGTTCCAGATCGGAACAGTTGGTTTTTTAATAACTAAAATAAAAAAACAATTATTTTGTATCTAATGGAAAAATAACAAGAATTTAACATTTTTCAAAACCGACAGACGTTAAACAAAATAACAAACTAATTAATTCAAAATTAAGTGTATATTTAAATAATTGTAAGAATGTAGTGTAAAATAAAGTGTTCTATTAAAATTACATACATTACATTCCTTTTTAACGGTCCTTCCAGAAAATACATAAAAAATATTTTCTGGCCACTTCGAGCCGGATATATCCAACAATAGTAATTTTTGTGCTACTCCTTATAAAATTATCTGTTTCCATGTATAAAGTAACTAATTACGCACTGATGCGATAAGGTAAAACCAAACTGGTTGCGCTATACCAATTCCATAGTAAATTGCTCTTTGTTTATCAGTTGTTTTTTTTATAACCTATTATTAGAAGTGACGTTGTTCAAAAGTGACCTGTCAAAAATTTTGAAAATGAAGTGATATTCAGTTATTTTATAGGGGATACATGCAAAAAATATAGTATATACTATATATCTCGGATATATGACATTATTACTCGTGTAACAGTAAAATATCGCTAACGCTCGTTATAACATAACTTCTTAACTTGTCGACAATATAATTCATTACGTCTTAGATGCATAAACTGGAGTTGATTTATTACTATATTTTATAAAAATTCAATTGATAGTTTACTCACACACAGAGGAAGAGGTTATTTATTATAGACACTCGATAACTGATCGTCATGGCAAGAGTTAAAAAAACATTATGTAAACAACGGCATCCCTCTGATCTCGGCTACACTGAAGCTCCATCGATAAATGTATTGGGAAGAACATGATAACAGTCACAAAGAGAATAGTTTACCCATCCCCGACGTACCCATTTATGTCGATCGGGTCGGCTCTCATCTATTTGTGGTGGTGGCGGCGGGCGCTGGGACACGTTACTCCCACCACCACCGCCATCATCACGCATGTAACACGCGATGTAAGTAAAGAAAAGATTCGTTAGCGCAATCTTACACACTTTCAGAACAGATATTTAATTGTAAGTCGGTTGATGATCTCAGCCAAAGGAAATAACCGCCTTCATATAATTGACTTTATTCTACTAATTTTTAAATATTCGTTACGTAATCGTAATCTTAAAATTTATAACAAAAAGAGATAATTTTAACATGGAAAAAAATACGTAGTTCATGTGTTTTTTGAGTCTGTTTTTAATAGTAAATTGTATGTTTGGTGACACAACACTGTATACGTGTTCATTATCATAATATTTAAAAAAAAATTTAACATTTCATTTGTATTGCAAACTTCACGTAAGACTGTAGCTAGTCGTAGTAGCACCAACGGCAATAAACAGAAATTACCACTTATGCTTGGATTAGCGTGCCTACTTCTATTTTTTATTACAGCACTAGTGCGTAATGGGAGACTTTACGTGCCTGTGTTTATGCATGTAACGCTGTTATTTTATAGGAGGTAAGTTAATTAATTTAATATCTTTTTTGCCATACTCCTGTACTAAGATATTTTCACAGTAGACTTCTCCTACTATCACTGCAGATGGGGATCTCCTCTTCTCCCGCGATTGTGTTGGACTAAAGAACAATATTAAAGAACTTTTAATCCAGTATAACTACTACAGCATAGAAGAATTTCTTAAAACTGATTTTTAAATTTTAATATGTATGTATTTTATAATTGTATTTTATAATGACTTATTCCACACTGTACTGCATTATTTTCTTCATGGAATAAAGATAATTATTATTATTATTATTGTGAAGGAAATATTCCTTAAAAAATTTTGCATCCACAAGCACCAAAACTTCGGGTTCGTCACCGTCATACTAGGGATACTTGTGGAGCAAGTTGTAACTATAACCGCGTCTCAAACCAGGAAATGGGCGATTACAGTGAGTTTGGGTCGTGCGCACGGAGTACACGGAGCAACCCAATAAGCACGGCCTTTTGCATACGGCAAATTAGTGACTCAACAATACGCTGACATGCCGGAATAATTTTATTATTATTATTATTATAAAATGTATTTGTGACTCTTTAGCATTAGTGATGCTGTTACAGTAGCTTATTGCCAAATATGACTCAGGATCTCAATTTTAATTCAGTAAATTTTTAAAAACACTCGTAAGCTCAGTCCTGTTCACTTATTGACTAGTTATCTAGTCGTACAATGCCACTTTCGATATGTCTCCTGTGTTTACATGACGTGTTTTAGAGGTTATGTTGCAACATTCTTAATAACATTATCAATTGGCGTGTCGTAACGAGCCGTGGCAGTGTCGATATGTACATACCTCTACTATACCGACCGAGCGAACGTTTATATCCACATACCTATCTATGTGTTATGTAATATTGGTTACAGTTATCTGTACCAAAATCAGTATCGCTTATGGCGAATTTGTGTCAAAATAAAAATAAAAATTACAAACTTATTCATTTAATTTCATGATCTAGCACAATCAACGATTTCAATGGTTTGTGCCTATCCTTCGCACACCTCCGTATTCGAGGGTGCAATGTGTAATAGTGCAATGCAGCAGCAGAGTACACATAGTAAACAATATTAGAAAATGACGAAGAATCGCGTGATCGAGGGAAAAAAATCAAAGGTTTCATAGAAATTAGAGGTTTCCGAAATGTGTGTAAGTGCATTTTACATGTACACACTCATCCAAATACTCCTATGAATAGTGGCTATGCAAGTGAAAAAGGGGGTAAACAGTCAACTTAATGCTTAATCAGAGTTAGTTAGGTAAAATTGCTTTGGCGACCTCAGATTGAAAATTTCCCGAGAGCATTTTTTCTATATTCTGAGTGAACAGTTGCCTTAAGCGGTTTTACCTTTTAACCACAGATTGAGGTGGTTTGTTGTACGATGTTCGGGTTTGCCAGCCGTGAATAACAGATATCAAAAGCTGAATATTGTTGCAATCCTAGGATCCAGACTTTTTAATGGGTTTTATATAACGATTATTTAATTAGTACCTATTGGAATCTTACGTAAAATAATTAAAATTATTTTGTTTTTTAAACCAATTTTTTGCACTTTTTAGCGGCTCACTTCTTCTGTATTAATTGTATTTGCCTCGAGGTGTGTGTTTAAAAAATCGACCCGACAGGACCATACTTGCAAATTTTGTAAAAACATTAGTTTGGGGATGAGAATTTACTTATTGAAGGGTGTATTTAATTAAATGCAAATATTGAATTTACGATAATATTGAAACTAAGAAAAAAATTATTTTAAGGAGTAGGTATATTAGAGCTTAACTTTCTTATATAAAAAAAATCAGGCGTAAGCTCACATAATAAAGACACAATGCAAATACACTATATATTCGGCAAAGTTTGGCATGCGAGTTTTTTCCAATGCCACTAGTGGGGAATGGTATTTAATTTTAGTCAAAGTTTTGAGATGCCCGAGTCCAAAAAATATCCCGCGAATTTATTTTAAGATGAAACATACAAATTTCCGTTTAGATGGTTACACAATAATATTTCTGACAGCAATGTAATTCGCGTTTAATTTAAAATGGAACATAGGAATGCGTACAAGTAATAATAAATACACATGATATTATAATTTTTTTTAACAAAGTAAATTTTCGAAAATTCCTCCATTGACTGCCAAGCAATACTCTAAACGGTCATGAAAATTCTTCAAAACGTTACTTAACTGAAGAGGTGTTATATTTCTTAAAACATTTCGTATTTTAGTCTTCAATTAGTCTAAATTTAACAGATCACCATTGAATATTTTAGATTTTAAATACCCCCAGTAAAAAAATCGGGTGACCTAGCTGGCCACGCTACATCACCGCCACGCCCAATCCAACGACTTGGAAACGTACGGTTTAAAAATGCTCTAATATTTTGAGCGTAATGCGCAGAGGCGCCATCGTGCTGAAACCATATGTCTCCTTCAATATTTAGAGTGTTAATGGCAGAAATTACTCGATGTTGAAGTAGTTCTAAGTATTTATCAGCGTTTGCCATCGATGTAGAATGGCCCAATAATATAGGGTCCAATCAAAGCCGTCCAAACATTCAATTTTTCAGGCCTTTGAGTCCTGGTATCGTTGTGTAAATGCAAATTTTCTTTGCTCCAGTATCTGCACTTCTGAGAATTGACTTCTCCATGTAGGTAAAAAGTAGCCTCATACGTAAAAAGATTTCGCTGCAGTAATTCAAGACTATTATTAATGTTTTCGAGCATCAGTTCGCAAAATGCAGTTCTTTTTTTTCAGTATCATCTTCCACTAGCTCTTGATGATTTTGAAAATGGTAAGATTTCAAACCGCTCCTCTTAAGTAATTTGTATGCAGTATTTTTACTTACACCGGTAGCTTGAGCTATGGCTTTGCTGGACAATCTGTTATTATTTTGCACTAGCGTAATAATCTCATTTCTTTTTGCCTCTGAAAGGACATATCTATGCCTGTTTCTTTTTTTATGGTGTAACTCGATGCAACCACTGTTATTCACAATTCTCGAAATTGTGGAAATACTTGGAGTAGGACGGTTGGGAAATGAAATTCAAAATATATCGGGTACTTGCCTCAAACTAAAATTTTGATTACACCAATGAATCAATTTAATTTTTTCTTCAGTGGAAATACATTTTTAAGTAATATTCCAAAGCACTGTACTCTTAATATATATTAGCAATTGAAGCTTATCGACGGTCGTTATTCTTGCGGATAGACGTTATGTTCTATTTTAAAATAAACACGTAATTACATTGTTATCAGAAATGTTATTGTGTAACCATGTAAACGGAAATTTGTATGTTTCATCTTAAAATAAATTCACGGTATTTTTGAAAAAAAAACTGTTCATTTGTTTGTAATGGGTGAGCGGATCAAATTCAAAACCAAATTTTGGTAACATTTTTGACATGTAAAGACGAAACGCTCTATTGTTTTTTGAAAACGGATTTAGTAGACCGCGCAAAAATGTCACATTTGTTCATAATGACACTTTACCAAGTAGCCCTTTCGCGAAATTAACTTCAAAAAGTGGAAAATTCTTCGTTGTGTAATGTTAGAGCTTCGACTGTAACTATTTCGAGTACCGTTTGCAAACGCATCTCGCAGTTATCCTAGAGAGACCGACGAATTAGCGATCCCGTCCCAGCGCTCGTTACGTCTCCAGTCTGATGCTCACTTGTTCACGGTTCGTTATTTCTGATGGCGTACAGTAAAACACATATTCAAACGTTTTCTGATTTTATTAGTGTTCACATTTCCCACCTGCAAGAAGCAATGGGCGGCGTATATGTGTACAGGTACTGTCATCTAGCGTCACACGATTCAACCAACGCAAATGTAACAAAATAACGTCAAAGGCAAATTTACGATTACAGAATTTAAGGTAATATCTTGATTTATACACAGAAAAAACAACATAATTATAAAATTTAATGTTTTATTTATAACCTGACACGAAAGATAAAAACCAAAAAATATTAAATTAATTTTTTTTATTTACGCGCGTTTCACTTACTCGTATCTACTCGTCGACAACATTTCAATACATCCTATATACAGAAAATATCGAAAAATTTCGAACCGGAGCAGAAACTTGATAGTGGCGCCCCCTCCAGCGTTTGAGATAAATTGTTAAAAAAATTCAAAAATATATGGGTGGCATTTTTTGTCATTGGGAGGGGAGAATAAGAACCCTTCAATAAATTTGCACTCTTTAATACCCATTATATTAGGTTTTTAGCGCCCCGTGAAACTGTCGCCCAGAGCAGGCGTTCGGTTTGCCCCTCCTACTAGATCCGGAGTTGTACAGAAACTACTATTTTACATTCTGGTGACCTCAAGTAGGAAAAGTAAAATTGTGAAAAGTGATTCTTGACCTAAATTGGTACCAGTCTCAACTTGTAAAATAAATATTAAAATTTGAATGTTTTTTGAGTAACGTTACTATTATGTAGAAGTGATTTAAAATATTATGTGACTGTATGATTTATAGCTACAAGTCAGTGATATCTTGAAAAGGGAATTACAAACGTTTGCAGAAACAACGTTTGCAGAAACGTTATTCAACTGTTGCATTGCACATGCGCCTGATGTGTATAGAATGAGCATAATTAACGATATTTCAAACTGTGTATTATGTAATACTGTTGTAAATTTATGAATACAGATTTAAATAACGAATTTAATTTAAATCTGAAAGGAGATCTCTACAATTTGTTGAGAATTCATTTTAATTATGAGATTTCCTCATCTCTTTCGTATAAAATTGGTTTTGTTAACACACTTGAAAGTTGAATGTCGAAATTATTTGACATTTTGCTTCGTAAGAAAACTTCAGTGGATACAAGCAACTTATTATTATTGCTTTTTTAAGCTTTCAGATATATCCACAACAGTGCAGCCTAACATTATCTACTAATTTACGTGTTTTGTAATCACAACTGATTGAAACTTGTTTTTTTATTTAAAGCCGCCAACTGTAATATAGAACTGGTAATAGTGTCAATTCATTAAAAATAATAATGAAAATGAAAATATATATCAATACTAGGTCCAGACTGTCATTACAGTTGGCGGACGTAAATTAAAAAATAATTTTCATTCGGTTTAAATATCACAAGACCCTACTTCCCAAGTTCTAATCATAGAATGGGTAAAAGTGTCAATTTATTAAAAATTTTGACCCTGTTATGCTTGTGATGAGAAAGATTTCTAGTGAAGAAGTCAATTAATGTCGTTTGCCTTTTTCTGTTTCGTTCAGCAAGCTGTTGTCGATAGCAAGATATTGCATCAATGACACCTCGTCTTGCCTTTGAACTTCTATCAACATTTGAATCATTTTATATATAAAGTGAACCATAATTTACGTTATAGTGGCTAAACTTTTTTTCAGAAACCACATAGTACTGAAACAGCGTTAAGCAAGGTCTTACTGTACATGCATTTCATTGTGTGAAGTTAAGTTTGTTGACAAAATAAAAAAATATAATCCCTTAATATCCCTTGAAATAATGTGTTTTTTTGCAAATTTAATATCAACATCCGAATTAAATTAAATAGTCAGTAAATCATTTGCAAACTAATTTTCTATTGAAATTAAAGTTAAAGATGTTTAGATGCACATCAAAAAGTAAATTTATAAATTGATATCTGTGACAGAAGTGAGGTTAATTCTGTCGTTTCATACACCTACGTTTGTTTAGACTAGAGCCGTGACGTAATGTGTGTTGATTGAAATGAACTAGCGTCATCCATAATGAATCAAACCTTTACAAATAAGTGGAACCGCACACATAAACATTTCATTTGCTGCTTTAAATATTGCATTTGACTGAACACAGATAGATCTAAGGTAAGACTGCGTTTACACCAGAACTTTCGAGCACTTACCAAATCGTATTTTTAATTAATTATTCAACTAGCTAGGTATTTCGAATGCTTCCTTATTAGTGTATTTGCCATATGGCAACATACACTATTGGCATCGGTCGGATGGCGGGACCTAGGGGTCGGCCCAAAATTTCTCGACGTTTCATATCATTCTAAGCAGCTTGGCACCATTTTTGAAAATGTTTATATATATATGTATATATATATATATGTATATATGTATATATATATATATATATATATATATATATATATATATTATATATATATATATATATATATATATATATATGTGTGCGGGCTATAACTTTCGAAGGAGTTAATTTATTTTAACGAAATTTGGCACACATGTTGGAATCCATCACTGCACGAAGCCTATTTAAAATGGGCCTAATCGGGCTACTTTAAGGGTAGTTTTTAGGGGTTGAAGAATGTTTTTGGGCCCAAAAATACCGAAAAAATTATTAGAATCGTTTCAAAATTGACATTTAACCTTTCAGTGCCAATTAAAAAGTGCCCCTAAAATTTTAATAAAATCAACCTAACAGGACCGGACTTACACATTTTTGAAAATACTAATTTGCAGATAGCGATTTATTTACTGAAAGGTGTATTTAATTTGGTGTAGATGTTCGATTGATAATAATATTGCAAGTAAAAACAAAAATGTTTTAAGGAGTGCATTAAGGGGTTAATTTTTTTATTTTGCCCAAAAAACAAACTTAATTTCACATAATAAAAGTATAAAACCACACGGCCCTATACGAGCAAATACACTATATTGTCGGCAGGGTTTTGGCACTGCGACCCGGGTTTTTTAATGTTAGTCATCTAGCATCAGAATTCTAGGAACTTTGGTTGGTAATATCTATTTTGATTCAAAACATTTTTGAAAGTAAGAAGTGTTGGTTGAGGTGCGCTATGTGGCTCGGTCTGGCTTCGCCCGAGCGCAAATTTGACATATAGATGTAATATAGCGTTTATTCGCGCTTTATTATTATTGCGATTTGCTCGCGGCTTTGTTCGCGTAGTACAGTCGATAGCTTTAATCCAGTCAAATTCTTTAATATATAAACCCACTCTCTCTCCTTAAAATGGCTGTTTTAAACATCTTACAATAATATCACTAATGAATGGTCAAGAAATTCTTAAGGAGATAAAAATCTACATAAAGAACTTTACTTTATCACAATCTGCTCGTTGGATATACAAGAAGACTGTTAAACCCAAGGTTATAAAACTATGGTTGGGTGTTGACATTGTTGAAGGTGAGACTAGGCGAGACGCGAAAGAGGGCGGGTGAAGTAGGCTTGTGATGTCACATGGAGGCTTTTTCTAAACAGTTGGAATAACAATAATTGGAAAACCAGGCCATGGACATCGGTGACGTAAGTAATAGACTCAACCAATCACAGACGTGACCGTGTTTATGGTCTCTTTTACCTAACCTTCTAGTATTCTAGTAACCGTGTGTTTAAGTGTTTAATCTTTATATAATTTAAAAAATACATGAAAATATTAGTGGAGTGCCGTTAGGTTTATACCTCGGAATCCAGGGCCAGTCAATGTATCTTCATAAAAACTTTTGGACTGCATTGTTAAAAGCTCAAATAAAAAAGTTAAAAAAAAATTTTTTTGCGATCTCGATTGCGGGGTGGATGCCACCCCTTCTCGGGGGTGAAAAATGTTTCGTTGAAAATAAGCACGGAAATGGATAGGTTGACTAATTCTAAGCAATTTTTGTTATATAAAGTTTTTTCTGAAAGTCCATACTTTTCGACTTATTCGCGAGTGTAAGTGTCAATTTTTCAACCAATAAACCTACGTTTTCAGATGGTTTTTCCCGAATAACTGAAAAAGTAAGTATTTTATCGAAAAAATCATTCTTAGTAAAAATGTAGCTTATAAAAAAACAAAAATAATGGTGAGTTTACGGTGTCTGTAAACCCAATACAAATGGAGAACTACCTTGTTGAAGGTTGGTTCTTATTCGTCAAAAGCCAAAATTGAAAGTTTCAGCGTGAAGTTACCAAAATACAATGCATTTTTCGGGGGAAACTCATGGAACCTTTTTTGAAGTGCTTGAAAGAACCTTTATTTTTATTTTTTATAAAAGTCCCTAGCATCAAAACTAACTGAGCTCTGACGAAAATAATGTTGGTCCGTATTTTTTTCGGCGTCAAAAAATGTGAAAGTCACCCCCTTATTACCACACAAATTAAAAATAATCATTACCAATTAACAATTCACTTTATTTATGTACTTGTAACATGCTCTAGAAGTTTGACCGGTTTAAAGTGCTTAGTTTTGAAAAAAATTGAGTTTGAAGTGAAAAGAGCATTTTTGTATTTTTAAAAAAAATTGCCTTTTCTTCAAAATAACTCAAAAACTATTAATGATACGCAAAATTTTGTAGTGTGCCAAAATGTGGGTTTTGCTTTTCTAAAAAATTTCGTTTTTTTTTCTGTAGGATGAAACTTGAATAGGATATGGCCGTTTAAAGTTTGCATATATTCGTAAATAGTAACTTTTCGAGTTCTTTCAGCTCTAGCCCTTTCAAAACTAAGCACTTTAAACCGGTCAAACTTCTAGAGCATGTTACAAGTATATACATAAAGTGAATTGTGAATTGGTAATGATTATTTTTAATTTGTGTGGTAATAAGGGGGTGACTTTCACATTTTTTGACGTCGAAAAAAATAGGGACCAACATTATTTTCGTCAGAGCTCAGTGAGTTTTGATGCTAGGGACTTTTATAAAAAATAAAAATAAAGGTTCTTTCAAGCACTTCAAAAAATGTTCCATGAGTTTCCCCCGAAAAATGCATTGTATTTCGGTAACTTCACGCTGAAACTTTCAGTTTTGGCTTTTGACGAATAAGAACCAACCTTCAACAAGGTAGTTCTCCATTTGTATTGGGTCTACAGACACTGTAAACTCACCATTATTTTTGTTTTTTTATAAGCTACATTTTTACTAAGAATGATTTTTTCGATAAAATACTTACTTTTTCAGTTATTCGGGAAAAACCATCTGAAAACGTAGGTTTATTGGTTGAAAAATTGACACTTACACTCGCGAATAAGTCGAAAAGTATGGACTTTCAGAAAAAGCTTTATAGAACAAAAATTGCTTAGAATTAGTCAACCTATCCATTTCCGTGCTTATTTTCAACGAAACATTTTTCACCCCCGAGAAGGGGTGGCATCCACCCCGCAATCGAGATCGCAAAAAAATTTTTTTTTAACTTTTTTATTTGAGCTTTTAACAATGCAGTCCAAAAGTTTTTATGAAGATTCATTGACTGGCCCTGGATTCCGAGGTTTTACAATTTTTACGTCTAACGGCACTCCACTATATGGCATCTTGAACATACAAAATATGTATTTAAAGAACTAAATCTTAGTAATATAAGACAGCTATATCCCAACACGATTTTAATTTATACTTTTAAAAATATGAGAACATATATTGATAATGACTGTGCAAGGGACAGTATATTTTTAAGAGTGCCTACAGTCAAAAAATCTATAGGACAAAAGAATTATAGATGTATAGGTCCTAAACTTTTTAATATTTTGTCCAATGAGCTTAAATAGACATTAAACAAAACTAATTTAAAAAATTGGGTGAAATTAAATGACGTTTGTATTAAAAATATAATGGAAAATTTGTAATATGTATAATGTGCGTTCTTTGTTAATGATTTCTTTTTATCTTATTCTGTTTTGATTGTAATTGATTTTCTCACAGACAAGTTGTTAATCAACTTAAGTGAGACTATGTATATTTTTAAATTGTCATTTCTTTTCTTAATAAAGTTATTATATTATTATTATTATTATTTCGTCAATTGACAGTGTAATCTATGCTTAGAGTACACATGTAAACACACCCGTAGAGGAATGCTTGATCCGGTGTACATATACTTCTGAAAGACATACTAAGCGTAAACAGGTAAGGCAGAGCCTCTAGCGATGAGCGGCATTAATTACAGCCGTCGACAAACTATAACCATTGGCAATTTCATTTTATTACAGTCAAAGCCCTCTAAGTGCACGCTCTCTAAATGCACACGCTCTCTTACTGCACACGAACTCGCCCTCTAAGTGCACGTTCCCCAGTCCCCACTTCGAATAATCTGCGACCAATCACGTGCGACCGTAAGCGCGCTTATGTCAACACATGTCATATGATTGTAAACACAGTTTGAGTTTGAACTCATTTTTAAATTCTGCGCAATGTTTCGCGCAGAGAGAGAGAGCATCTGACTGAATAAAGATAGCTATAGGAGTTAGAAGAGTGGGGATGAAAAAGATCGTAGGGGAAGTGTGCACTTAAAGGATAGGCCTCGGTTCCGAGCTGTGCACTTAGAGGGCTTTGACGTAACAAATTACGTGTTTGTACATGGACATTTATTAAAATTCCTAGAAATTTTACAGATTTTCTGGGGATTGTAGGTAATAAAATATAATTGATAAATATTTCATATATTTCCTAAATTGACTAGGCATTATATAAATTTTCTAGGAATCGTAGATAATTCCTGAATTATATAGGACCATTTCTAGAATCCGGATACATTAAAAAATAAAATCGACGAGAGTGTGGTGTAATCGTCAGCATGCTAAATTTTACTACGTCAGCATTCGTTGACCTTACTTGTTAACGTTTGTTGGCAGCAAGACGATTGTAAACAGTAGTTAGCAATTTTTATTTACCTTACAAACGAAAATACTCGAAGTTATCCAAGACATTGGAGCGAAATCGAAATTTTTAGCCTCCTATAGATCAAATGAGTGGACAGATTTTGATGCAAACATTGAGGCAAATAATTTTACATCTACATTTTGCAGTGTATTCTCTCAAATATGTCGCTATAGGTCCGAGCCACTGTTTGCGTACTACGTACCACTTGAGTTCGAACTTTTTCTCTCTGATCTTTTTGGAAAAGTTTAACGCAAGGCTACTTGTGCAGACCAATGGGTTAAAGATTGTCCACTCCTATGATTAAAATACTTAGTCGAAACCGTATTAACGTATTCGGTGTGCCCATTCGTACGTCTATATATTACGACTATGTACACAACAAGCCTTAGAGAGAGCGAATGTGTTGCTTTTTAACCCTTTACCTCTGTGTAGGTCCGCTTTCATGTTTCTTTGTATGTCGATTCAGTCGTCGACAGCGTCTTTATAACACAGGTGATCCGTTTACTGTTTATTCAAAGGATTTTAGACCTTCAGAGTATGTTTTTAACTAGTAGTTCAATAGAAATAGAATAATATAGATTATAGAAAATAGGGGGTTTAATCGGAATAAGGCATAAGTTTTGAAACTTTTGGAATTTGTAGAGTTCGATGTCCTGAATGAAATGAAAATGCTGGAGTCACCATATAGCAAAATGGAATTTGACTTTCTATCTCACTTTCGGTGCAGCAGCCAGTTACTATAGAATATTGTCTAAATTTTGTATGCTTATTTCAGACATATTAAGCTAACATGTGTATTTTAACTCTTATATCTACTTGATCAAAACATTTAATAGGTGTGTATAATTAATATCTATTTCAATTGTAAATTGTATTTTAATAATTCATTACAGTTATAAAGCTTGAAAAAGTCCCAAGGGACGAAACGTCGCTATAAATAACAAATAAGTGTTTACTTAAAAAGTCCTTTTTCCCGACAAATCATTTTTATATTAAGCTAACATTTTTGGCGTTCCAGGGTTAATATTATTAATTCTAGTTTTAATTAAATACTTTTTCTTCTTTAATACAATTCTGGTATAATAAAGAAAAATAACTTTTCGACAGATTTTGCTTATTTTTTTTCATATGCTCAAAATAACGTTTTCTAATAAATCCCGAAGTTTCAGAATTTTTGACCGTTTAGAACGCGAGATAATTAATAACTTTTTTGACACCTTCTTACAGTATATTATGTATATTTAATCCAGGATAAAAGGCTTATTAAAAACAATTTATTCTTATTAGATGTTTCTGAATGGTCTAACGTTTCGGTTGTCAATGCAATCTTCCCCAGAGACCTTTTATCCTGAATTAAATATACATAATAATTAATAACAAAGTTTGCAATTTTCATATGTTGACCGCGAAAATTGCGGACTTTTAATTATCTCGGGTTCTAAACGGTAAAAAATTCTGAAACATCGGGATTAAAAGATTAAAAGCTTGTTTTATATCGAGCTAATAGCCAATTAATTTTGAATCGCCTGTTTTGTCCACGTCTCCTTTTGATGAAGAGTTACACACAAACAGAGATATACAGCAGAAAGTAATCTAATTAAATTGACAAGTGCGTAAAATGAAATTATCTATTCGCCACTTCATCATGTTTTAATGTTTGTGCAACTGTAGTTGCGTTATTCGGTTCTGTACCGACTGAATAGGTACAACGTACAACATACGGTTTTATACGTTAAATTATTAATACACCCATACCTCGCTTTACGGCCTAGATACGTTCCACGAAACTTGGCCGTAAAACGAAAAGCCGTATAAGGAATCAATTATTCTAAATTGCAAGATTGGCAACATGTAGATATATTAACATCGAAAAAAAGTTTTTTTTGCCGTTATAGCGAAACACTTTAGGCCGTAAATCGAAAACGTGCCTTAATTGAATAGGGCCGTTATAGCGAAATGCCGTATAAAGAGCGGCCGTATAGCGAGGTATGGCTTAAGAAAAAAAATGCTTAGAATTCTGCCATCAATATGCTCGCGAAAGGTTTCAGCTGTGGTAAAAAAAGTAAATTAAAAAAAATCAAAAAAGCGAACTAAAAAGATGGAAACATGATTAAATGATCACATGCAGTCGGATGCATCCGGTATTTGTGTTCAACTTATAACAGTTACTACATGTATGCCTCCGACTGCATGGTATTTTATCTTGTTTCCATCTTTTCAGTTCGCTTTTTTTGATTTTTTTTTAATTTACTCTTTTATTTTATTCTTTAGCCTTGTTTATTTTTTTTCAAAGACACGTTTTTTCAATCGGGTTCTTTGTTTTTTAAATAATTTGGTTTATTGGAAGTTTTATCAGCTTATTTCGTTAAATTTCGTTAAAATCAATTAACTCTTTCGAAAGTTATAGTCCGCACACATATGTATATATATTACGCACTAGTGCGTACAGCAACAAAAAAAAAAGAAATATTATTTTAACAATACGATAGCAATTTCTTTGTTCATTGTCACCTGAACTGTCTGATATATGAATAACATACGTAGGTACTTAATACGACGTGAAAATCAGTTATTTTATAGGAGATACCAGCAAAAAACTATAGTATCTCGATTGTAATGCTTTTATGACTGGTGTGACTATTTTGATATTTATAGTTAGCATTTAATTATCAATCTTACCTTAAATTTATGCAATATCTCGATTTTCAGTAGGGGCCTCGAATGTTTTTTTATAGCTGTTAGAAAACCACTCACTTCACGTTAATATCTTAAAGCAACAGTATTTAAATAGAAACACAGATTTTTAAACACAAAACAATAATTACACTATTCTTAAAAAACCAAAAATTCAGTTTTACAATACAATCTTCAAAGCAATTAATAATATTGAATTTTAAATATTTTGAATATTACATTAAAATGTATAAATACTTGCATTTTTATATTATACATAAAATGCATCTAAAATATAATATGCGATCAAACGAGGCAAACAAGTTAGAACTGATCTTTGCAATGGAACAATTTCTATTCTGAAATAAGATATTACGTAAAACTTGTAAAAGACAGATATAATTCTAAAGGTCCCTACATACTTTGTTTATTTATACTTAGTGTGACCACAAGAGTGAAAAAACTTGTAATTATAAAAAAATCGAATTTGAGTTTTCGAACCGAAAAAGCGAGTTTTTAGATATATATTGATTAATACAACGTTGAACTGAACAACAAAATTTTAAAATTAGGGTTTTTAAAAGATTCTTAGTTTTTTTTTCTTTTCATTTCCCAAAAATGGTGCCAAGCTGCTTAGAATGATGTGAAACGGCGAGAAATTTTAGTCTGATCCCCAGGTCTCGCCATCTGACCGACTGTACGTGCCATTATGGCAAATACACTAACACCGTTGTAACTCATATCTCTTCTGCGCATGATTTTCTCCAAAAACAACAAGGCTCTTCATATTTATGTGTCAAACATCTTACCAAATTTTGGTTTCGATTCGCTCAACTGTATGACTTGTATCGTGCTCACAATCAAACAGATTGACAGACCAACAGACGTTATTCAAAAATACGTTTTTTGGGATACGAGGGATCTCAAAACAAAAAAAAACTGGCCAAGTTATTTTTAGTTTATTTTTATTATTTGTGGTTATAGCGGCCAGAAATGTCCGAACTAATAGATTTTAAGACATTCTGTCCCATGTCACTAGTATGCATTATTTAGACGTTTATAGAAAAAAAAATTGTTGTGATGTAGCAACAAATTTACGGTTTTCGAATTTTTCCCTTTACTTGTACTATAAGACATTGCTTATTACTAAGTTTCATGATTCTAGGTCAACGGGAAGTAGCCTATAGATTTTGATTCCTTTGTGAGTGTCAAAATATACGGTATAAACGACTGTATTTTTTTTATTGCGTTGACTTAGAAGCTAGATTTATTCACAGCTCTAAGGGATTGCGGACTAGAGTATTTGATATTAATTTCAACCTGATACCTTCACGCCTTCCTGAGAAAAAGGGACATACAGACAGACTCCTTTTTCGTTTTGAGGTACGGAACCCTAAAAATATTGTAAAATTTTGATCTTAATTAGTACCACCCCCCACTAGTGCAGTTGGAATGGTAAAAGATTGATTATACATATACACCTGGGAACTAGCCTAATACCTATACGATTTTAACAAGTCGTAGGTACGTTAAGATGTTACGACAACTGTTGCTCGGGCCCTATGAAGTCACAAACAAATATCTCAAGCAGAAAAGTACACGTGTAAATACGTACAAATAAACAAATGACATAGCTCCGGTATAGTTTATATATTAGTGTTGAAAGCAAGCTTTGGGGCTTAGTTCTATGTACATAATATATGTAATACTAGGTGTATGAAGTAGAGTGTATAAACAGGGACGGAGAATACGACGTGTGCTATTGCTACTTGACATTTGAATTATGTACAATGTGTGTGTTTGTGTGTTTGAAGTAGCTGTTTGTCAAACTCGACGTAATCAGATTTGAAAATATTTATACATTAGGTATTTTATTAGAGTAGAATTACTAATGTCTTGTACATAAATAATAACATAGTACACTTGCCGAGTAGCCGCAGAGGATAATAATAAAGGCTGTAAGGTCACAAATTTCCAAGTATCCCTTGGGACCCTGCATACACTTGAATTTCGCATAATAGCTCGGAGCTGTTAGACATTTTTGGGTAGGTATTTGAGGCACTGTAAAAAATTGGTAGAATACCTCTTTAGTAATATCCGAATACAAAAACACAGACTTGACTGAAGGGGAACGTAGCTTAACCGATCTTCAAGATTTTTAATCACCTGGCAGGTAGAATATCCCACTAAATAATAATAATAATAATGGGTTTAACGTCCGTTTCTCGACTTTATGTCATAACAGACGCCATTCGCACCATTACTATTTCCATCTACCACACTTCCGGTTATTTTTCTACATTTTTAAAACTTCAACTTATGTAATAGCAATGGGCGAATGAAGAAATTATAGGAAATTAGGATAAGGTAGGTAATTTTTGAACTAGGAGTTTGATAGGTAATCGGCCATGGTCTCAAATAAGGAACCATCTCGATATTTATCTGGAATTAATTGAGGGAAACCATGGAAAACCTCAATCAAGATGACCGGTACAGGAATTACCGTTTCTCGGCGAGAGGCAGTAGGAAAAAGACCCAGCCACATCTGCCCCCGCCGGGATTCGAACCCAGACCTCCCGAATGCGAGTCTAGTGCTGTCACCATTAGTCTACCCAGCTCGGTTATATCCCACTAAAACGACCTGTTTTTTAATGTATCCATTTTTACTTATGAATATTATTCTGTTTAAATTTCAACGTGCTTAAAATATATTTTTAAAACTTTTTAAAAATATAATTTTGCAAACACCTGCAGGCTAAATTTTAGATCCAATTAAGAAATATGTTTTTTTTATTTTTCAAGTTCTTAAATACTAAATTTCAAGGTATTAAAATTTCAAAATGCCCCAATGATTTTTATTGCGAAATATTAATTTAAAAATTTGTGGGTCGGTTAAACCCCGCTCCCCTTCTGCCAGACTGTGCTTTTGTATTCAGATATTACTAAAGCGGTATTGTACAAATTTTCACAGTGCCTTAAATACCTACCCAAAAATGTCTAACAGCTCTCCTACTTTAAGTTCCGTTACCCTAGCCGCGCATGAATGATAAGTGAAATTCGTCCTATTTAACTTCATAGAGCTGTCAATGTGGATTTCTAATATACTAAACAAACCGCTGGGAAAAGCAAGAAACACGGTATTTGTATGTTTCTTTCTGACTCGTATGTTGTTAAACAAAGACGGTATAACTACCGCAATATCGCTATCTCGTTCTGTTATTGTGCTCGCGTAGTCCGGACTAGCAGTCCATATCTACAGCTCATTGATATCATTTATGCGGTTCTAATGCAGTCAATTCCTCATAGGCAATAATTTCTTTTTTAGATTCGTAGAGTGGTTAACTTTAAAACTGAGTTTTCATGAAGGGGGGTGCCTCTATTCGGTTATCAGCCTGAAAAGAAGGATATTATGGTTTTTTGCTGTATTATTCTCAAATTAGATTTTCGGACAAGACTTTCTGCAACCCAGCAGAAGTAAATTAACAATTAATGTACTAGTTATGGCTCATTCTTATCCATTCATTTTATTCCAATGTTAAATGTCCTCTACATCTTACCTGTTTACAGACTGTATTTAAAAGAGCAAGAGAGGGCAGTGTAGTCCAGTGGTTAGCGTGGTGGCTTGTTGACCGGACTGTCATAGATGTTTTGTGATGTCGTTAATTAGTTGTATGTTATTATATGCTATTTGATGTTAATAAAACGCTAATGACCTAAGTTGTTGAGCGACTATAATCTACAATAAATAATTAAAATAAAAGAACATGTTTGTGTTTAAAAAACCTCAAAACTGAAGAATCAGTGAGCCGAAATGAATAATTCTTTCACTATAATTTGCACTGATTTTTCACTTGGCACGTGGTAGAACATGATTAATAATAACAAGTAATTAAAAACACTTGAAAATTCTACAAATAATTAGTGTATTTGCCATATGGCAACATACACTATTGGCATCGGTCGGATGGCGGGACCTAGGGGTCGGACCAAAATTTCTCGACGTTTCATAACCTCCTAAACACATTGGCACCATTTTTGAAAATGTTTATATATATATGTATATATATATATATATATATATATATATTTATATATATATATATATATATATGTGTACGGGCAATAACTTTCGAAAGAGTTAATTGATTTTAACGAAATTTGGACCACGTGTTGAAATCCATCACCGCAAGAAGCCTATTTAAAATGGGCGTAATCGGGCCATTTTAAGGGTAGTTTTTAGGGGTTTTTGGGCCCCAAAATTCCGAAAAAATTCTCAGAATCGTTTCAAAATTGATATTTAACCTGTCAGTAGCAATTAAAAAGTGCCCCTAAAATTTTAATAAAATGGCCTCAACAGGACCGGACTTACAAATTTTTTGAAAACACTAATTTGCAGATAGTGATTTATTTATTGAAGGGTGTCTTTAATTCGGTGTAGACGTTAGATTGATAATAATATTACAATTAAGAAAAAAAATGTTATTTTAAGGGGTGTATTAAGGGGTTAAATTTTTTATTTTGCCCAAAAACAAACTTAATTTCACATAATAAAACTATAAAACCACACGGCCCTATACAAGCAAATACACTATATTGTCGGCAGGGTTTTGGCACTGCGACCCGGGTTTTTAATTACTTGTTATTAATACTTTCACTGTTCAAAAGTCTATACTACGACAAAAAAGGAGTGAGTAGTGATCAGAAAAAAAACGATTTGCACTCGGGCGAAACCGGACCGGGCTACTCGTAAAATATATTATAGAAAGTGGAAATCGAAATTCGAAAAAAGTTCGCTTTTTGTACACACCATGAGTTATTGGAATACGTATATTTCATAAAATACAATCACGAACATGTTAAATATGAATACCGAATGTTCTATCAAAACATTTTAATTAAATATAAAAATGATTTGTCGGGAAAATGGACTTTTTAAGTAAGCACTTATTTGTTATTTATAGCGACGTTTCGTCCCTTTCTTGAGACTTTTTCAAGCTTTATAACTATAATTGTATTTTAATAATTCAATTACAGTTATAAAGCTTGAAAAAGTCCCAAGAAAGGGACGAAACGCGCTATAAATAACAAATAAGTGTTTACTTAAAAAGTCCTTTTTCCCGACAAATCATTTTTATATTAATTACCAAGGACAAAAACGAAAAAAGTCAACTTTAATTAAATGTTTAGTTATGACCTGACTCTAACAGGAATTTTTGAGCCAACTGACCGTTTAGTTGCACGGGTGACTATACTAAACGTTTTTATGAATATGCGTTCATCTGCAATAGTTGTATCATCCGATTTTATATAGCTTGTGTAGTTAGTGTATTTGCCATAGGCAACATACACTATTGGCGTTGGTCGGATGGCGGGACCTAGGGGTCGGACCAAAATTTCTCGACGTTTCATAACCTTCTAAACACTTTGGCACCATTTTTAAAAATGTTTATATATATATGTATATATATATATATATATATTTATATATATATATATATATATATATATATATATATATGTGTGTGCGCTATAACTTTCGAAAGAGTTAATTGATTTTTACGAAATTTTGCCCACATGTTGGAATCCACCACCGCAAGAACCCTATTTAAAATGGACCCAATCGGACCATTTTAAGGGTAGTTTTTAGGGGTTGAAAAAAGTTTTTGGGCTCAAAAATGCCTAAAAAATTCTCAGAATCGTTTCAAAATTGAAATTTAACCCTTTAATAGCAATTAAAAAGTGCTCCTAAAATTTTAATAAAATCGGCCCGACAGGACCGGATTTACAAATTTTATGAAAACACTAGTTTGCAGATAGTGAATTATTTGCTGAAAGGTGTATATAATTTAGTTTAGAGGTTCGATTGATGATAATATTGCAACTGAGAAAAAAATGTTCTTTTAAGGGATGTATTAAGGAGTCAAATTTTTTATTTTGCCCAAAAAACCAACTTAAGTTCGCATAATAAAACCACACTACCTATATTAGTAAATACACTATATTGTCGGCAGGGTTTTGGCACTGCGACCCGGGTTTTTTTGATTTACATTCCATTGTTGAACGAACATGTTTCCGAGAAACGACGCCCTTTACATTGAATGAAAAATAGATCTGATTGTAGACCGATCTCGTTCCAGAGTTCTAAAGTCTAAGGCTGTTCGCATGCTAGGCAACCCTCCCTGTTGCTTCCTAGGTAAAGCATTTTCCAGGAAAAAATATGTCAATTATGTAACCTTTCATATTATATAGCCAAAATTTGTTTTCAAAAAATTCGCATGTAGGATTTGTAATGTGATTTTGATCCTTCTTTTGACGTGTACCCGAATCCTTTAGCTTTAACAATTTTTAAGCGAGAGCAAAATATGAAGAATGCAAAGGGAATTTGTAGTTGGCACATACCAAAGTTAGTGAGCTACAGAGGTTAACTCGTTCCGTTGAATAGTGTTGGGGGATGACGTCATTCTGCGGACTTATAATAATAATAAACTTTATTTATCAATTGATTGTGTAACAACAGCTGTTGTTTATAAACTTTAATGGTAGTATTTAACAAATATCAAAGAAATCAAAGACGGAATATTGTAATTGTTTAAAATAAAATGAATTTTTAAGGTAGACCTAGTTAAATACAAATGATATACTTAGTCATTATAGGTTGATAAGAATATGAACGGATCCGCCAACTGACGTGATTCCCGCGCTTACACTGATTAGTCAGTTGGAACGAGGCAACATCTGTAATTTACTAGCCTTGGGTATATACTCTTCAGAGTGCTATTTTTGAGAAACGTCCGGTATGCGAGCTGTACAGAAGTGCTATTATAGCATGCGCTTGTGTTTTAAAAGGTTCGTTTTAGATAATTTCCTCCTTATAATAGAGTGGCATCAGAGACCTTTGTGAAGCAGGAAAGATATTAGTTCTGTACTTTTATACTTATATCGGCATCTCTGTCGGCGACACGACAAGCGCGGATATCTCTGTCATTCCGAACGGATATTAGACCAGTTTTAATATGCTACATAATAAGTTATTATTATTATTATTTCATTATTAGTTATTGCGTATCACTGAATTGCTTTATATATTCTATCCTGTTTTTCCGAAATTATCTAGTTTGAAACAATGAATTTGTGGACGGGAAGTATATCTAGAAGAAAAAGAAAAAAGACCGGGAAAAATATTGCAGTAAAAATCCTCATTTTTATAATCTTACTAATAAAAATTCCAGTCGATTGGGTGATAGGAGCATTCCAACTTCAAAAAATACAGACATTTAACATAATATTGCAATAAACAAAATAAATACCGTATATACCGCATATTTTGACACTCGCAACGGAATCAAAACCTATAGAGTACTTTCCGTTGACATAGAATCATGAAATTTGGCAAGGAGAAAACCATAGATTTGTAGTTAAATCACAAAATTTTTGTTTTTTCTATAAACGTCAAAATAGTGCATCCTAGCGACATCGGACGGTATCTCTTAAAAGCTATTACTTAAGGAATTTCTGCGCCTTAGTGTGTATTACTATGGCCGCTATAACAACAAATAATAAAAATAAAATAAAGTTAATAAATATTAAATAATATCCAGTTGCTATTTTTACCAGCTTTTGGATTAGAGCCTGTGAATCGGGTGCTTGTAATAGAGGAGTCATCGAGGCGCCATATAAGCAGTGGTAACGCTACACGCTCGGCTATTCTCAAATCCTAAAAAAGTATTTAATAAATATTAAGCAAAGCTATATATTTATATATTAGATATAATTTTATTAAAGTAATTTTCAAAGTCCGCATCCACTAAATTCTCTAATGAGTAGATCAAAAGGGTCGCACGTAAAGAGTTATTCTGTGAAAACGGAACGCTTTAATTTATTATTTTTAATTAGACTAATGAATTTAAATTAACGTAATTGAACAAAGTTTAGTTGCATACTAATTACCTATAGGTCGGTTCAATTCAATTGCATTTTGCACTTTAATACGTTTTAAAAAGATCTCTGCTTCTGTTATTCCTGATTTTAAATAAATAGTTATCGTTGTAATTTATTCACTTAACGCTTAGATGAATCGCACTAACGCTTCTCAAACTTTTTCGCATACGGATCCCATTAATACGAAACAGGGTCATTCAAATATACGATTTTTTTAAAAATTCTTTACGCGCATTAAAGTGAACTGAAATCATCTGACGAAAAACTATAGTTAGGGAACTAGTAACGATTTTACTCATAGTATTTCCTCAAACCTGAGTTTTTGTGAGTTTATTAAAGGCATTATCTTGAACATAAAAACCGCGGTCTGCCAGCTGAAAAATAGACCTCGTTTAACGTTGTTTCGTATAGCGCAGAAACTTATTGGAACGGATCTCCTGTGTTAAAAGGGATTTTACTGTGTTCCAGAGGTGAGTTAGACCCTCGCGAATAATGTCACGAACCTCAGTTTATGAAGCGCTGGTTATACTATATACTATACAGCGTTGTCAATAGTCGATTAACATTTTAATTAAATGTATTATTTTTATTTGTACAATGTATTACTTTTACTATAATAAGCTTTTCAAGTTTTAAAAGTTTCGAATGTGTCCTAATGTTTACACGAGTTCAAAAAAAGTCGGATATTTGTTTGGCAGGGATCTTTCTTTCCGACATGCCAACATTTTCAAAGAATTTTCTTAAGTAGGTCTGATTTTGATCCGCTATTGTGTTTCAAAATGGTTGTATTATTTTTTGAAAGTTTCGAAGGCAGCGTTGCCAGACGTCCCGATTTTTATATCAAAATTAAATGTCCCGCGCGGGACAGGCTCAGTCCCGCTTTTCGGGGATAACTCGACCGTGCGTAAATAATTATTCTCTTATTGTAAGTTGCAATTTGTAAAACTCACTCCTCAGACTATTGTTTGAAACGCCATATTTTTCTAATGAATAAAACTTTTTTGATTTTGATTTCTGTTTTTTTTTATTTTTTTTTATTCAGAAGACGAGTAAGACTTAACTATTTAACGATGGGGTATATCTGATTTAAAATATATTTTTATTAAAATACATTTTCTATGGGTATTTTTGCTATCTATTGTAATTTGAACTCAAATAAAAAGATAAATATTTAAAAACTTCTGATTATATACGTGTTTTTACTATGTCCCGCTTTTGACGAAAGAATCCCGCTTTTTCCACTCAAAAAGTTCCAAAGTCCCGACTTGGTAAAAAAAAAATCTGGCAACGCTGTTCGAAGGTATACTTTTTTATGTTTTTCAAAAAAGTCGCATATAGGTAGATACGTTTAACTGTTTCTTTATCATAAACAACGGACAACAAAACAGGTATCAAAATTATCAAAGCGTGCTTGTAAGGGTCTAAACCAACTTTCAAACTTTAGTTTAGCTAGCTAATGAATAAGAAATAAATACACACGTGGAGCGGAAACATCGACAGGCTTCGATTTCGAAGTTGATGTTGAGTTTCACTCAACAATGAACGTCCGGTCCTCTGCAGTATTTATATTGAGCTGCAATATGCAAGCTGGACACTGGACAGACGGCTAATGGAAACATATGAATAACGTACGGATTATCTAAGTATTTGATTGGATAAATGTTTAATCACAATAATGGCCGAGCTACGCTATTGTTTCATTTATATTAAATGTTCGCTTGCACAGTGCATAGAGTCTAGACAATGCATGGTTTAATAGCCGCAGTTTTTGTTTTCCTATTTTATTCTCATTATTTATTCAATTATTTAAAGGTGGCTTTGTCGAGATCAGTAAACAGCTTCCAGTACGAACATGTTGCCTTTTATGATACGATTCACTGTCCACATTAGTACGAGCGACGACCGTAAAAAATTGTTCCGATTTTATAGAGGAAAAGATGATTTCAATCACTTACCTAGGCAACCTTGCGAGAACCTAATTATTCTACAGCGGGAAACATCACTTCCAGATTTTATTTTGATGTTTTTTGTTTTCCCATTTAATTCTCATTTTTTATTCAATTATTTAAAGATGGCTTTGTCGAGATCAGTAAACAGCTTCCAGTACGAACATGTTGCCTTTTATGATACGATTCACTGTTCACATTAGTACGAACGGCGACCGTAAAACATTGCTCCGATTTTATAGAGTGACTTCAATTACTTACTTAAACAACCCTGCGAGATCCTGATTCGACAGTGGGAAACAACTCTTTCAGATTTTATTTTGATGTAGTCACAAGTCCCATAAAGCTAGAGCTTTTAACTTTTGTCAATTTGTTGGTCGATAAGAGCTTTTTACGAATACATATTATTCAATACAGAAAAGAAGGCTGTTAGTGATGGCTGATCCCGTCAGATATGTTAAAGAGTTCAGAAAACCTGGGGAAACTTATTTGATAACAGCGAGACTAGTGATTTTTGAATAATGTTTATAGTATATTTAATAGAAGAATGATCTATTTATTATTTTGTCCACAACTCACGCTGCGATCGATCCAGTTGCCTCCATTATTTCCAATGCACTCTGCTAATATAGTATGCTAAAATAATAGTTTCTTCTCTAAGAGCGTTTCCTGAACGAGCCGGTTAGTATGCCTACAGCAGAAGGTAACTAGTTCGATTCCGGACAACGCCAGTTTTTGGCCTTTTTATATTACTAAATCATATTTCACTTGATAGTTCTTATTAATATAGTATAATAGATTTAATTTAGTTTATTTAACTTTTTTTAATCGATTGCATTTTCAACATCATAAATCAATTTTAGCGTTCCGTGCCAAAAGAAGTTTTATCATCAACAATGAAGCTTAGATTAGTTGATACCTTAATTCTACCTATTATTGAATATGGAGATGTCGTTTATGGAGGCTCACTTAATTTACAGGCACGAAATAAAATCCAAAAGCTACAAAATGCCTGCATGCGTTTTATTTTTGATATTCCATACAGAGAGCACATAACGCCATACCTTAATAATCATAATATCTTAAACATGCATCGACGTAATAAATGGCATTTGTATAATTTTATCTATAATCTTTTAACAAATGGTGAGCCCTCATATTTAATTGGGAAACTTGTTACCGCAAATCACGATCATTCCACGCGTTTCAAAACAAATTTTGTAATAAATATACATAAGACATCGGCGTATGAAAAATCTTTTACATATGTTGTATCAAACATGTGGAATGATCTGCCTGCTCATGTTAAACAGTATAACAAAAGTAGTTTTTCTAATTTTATTTACCAGAGACTTCTGACAGAGCAACTGGCGCATTAAGTAATAACTCCATTATTTGTATTGTTTTATATATGTATTTTATTCTATGGCTAGGTGGAAGATCAACGAATGTTGAACCGTGCCTTTTGTACGTTTATGTGCAATAAATATATTATTATTATTATTATTATTATTAAATAAGTTCGTTGGCTCTTAGTTATGTAACATTTTCGTGTGAACACACTGACGGCACATTGTCAATGTATAGCGTTATGTATCTATTCCGTTCGGAATCCTCTACAATCTACACAAAGCAGTCATACCTCTGGAAATTACAGGCTTAGATATAGGAACTGGTGTTTTGTTTGCATGTCGATCGAAAACAGGGTTTTATGTGACACAAAAATATTCTGTTAACATTTTTGTTTTGTTTAAACTGGTCCATATTGTAGCAAAATTTGGAAACTACTTGATCTACAAAAATAATATTTAGTAGATATATAACTTTTCGTGAAATAAGTTTTATCGGTTCATTGGTTTCGGAGATGTGCGCCTCAGAAAATCATGAGATAGAATAGTAGCAAGTACAGAACCTTTTGTGTACAAACGGAGTTGACACTTTTAGTTTTTGCTGTTTTTATATAATATATGAAAGTTTTTTTTCGATAATCTTAGAGTAGATAATTGAAAAAACTAGAAATGTAATTTAGGTTATGAAAAATTGACAAATTAACGGTTTCCAGAACTGTTTTTTTGTTTTTCAGTTACGCAAAGTAAAAAGAATTAAGAATAAAACGATCAGTGCTGCATCTACGATTCCTGTCGTCCCTGGCAAAAGGAGAATTTGGCGTTAAGAGTAGTTGAGGTCCTCTCAGAGCAATATTCACTGGGCGACACTACTAAAACGAAAGTGATAAAGGGATGAGCAAGGTTAGTAGAGTATAAGGTTGTCTCGTTCCATCTGACCAATCAGCATTCGCGCAGGAATGATATTCAAATGAAGTGCAAATATATGTAGAAGAACAGCTGTTAAAAAAATTATAATTACAAAATTTAGATTTAATAATATCTATATCAACAACCAAGAAATTAAATAATGCTCAAGAAATGGTATACTTTCGATAAAAATTTCGTTTTTAATCGTTGATAATTTTTTTCAAATGATGGTCTTCAATTTTTAATGCGTGATTGCAAATTAAAAAAACCCGGGTCGCAGTGCCAAAACCCTGCCGACAATATAGTGTATTTACTAATATAGGCAGTGTGGCTTTATTATGCGAACTTAAGTTGGTTTTTTGGGCAAAATAATAAATTTGACTCCTTAATACACCCCTTAAAAGAACATTTTTTTCTCAGTTGCAATATTATTATCAATCGAACCTCTAAACTAAATTATATACACCTTTCAGCAAATAATTCACTAGTGTTTTCATAAAATTTGTACATCCGGTCCTGTCGGGCCGATTTTATTAAAATTTTAGGAGCACTTTTTAATTGCTATTAAAGGGTTAAATTTCATTTTTGAAACGATTCTGAGAATTTTTTAGGCATTTTTGGGCCCAAAAACTTTTTTCAACCCCTAAAAACTACCCTTAAAATGGTCCGATTAAGCCCATTTTAAATACGGTTCTTGCGGTGGTGGATTCCAACATGTGGGCAAAATTTCGTAAAAATCAATTTACTCTTTCGAAAGTTATAGCGCACACACATATATATATATATATATATATATATATATATATATATATATATATATATATATATATACATATATATATATATATATAAATATACATATATATATATATATATATATATATATATATATACATATATATATAAACATTTTTAAAAATGGTGCCAAAGTGTTTAGAAGGTTATGAAACGTCGAGAAAATTTGGTCCGACCCCTAGGTCCCGCCATCCGACCGACGCCAATAGTGTATGTTGCCATATGGCAAATACACTAATTAACATGAACATCCTTAAATGCTGTTTGAAACCTAAATTTTTCAATAATTCAAATTGTCACCCGGCGCACCTGGCACGGAAAGAAATCTCTCAATCAAATAGGTACACATTTTGTTTAGATAAATATATTTTAAAAATAATATTTTTGGAGCACAATAATATAATGACAGATATTTTAACTATTACTAAGAACGATAAAATATTGTTACACAATATTAAAATTTGTTGGGCCATCAACACGCTTATTGCAAAGATACAGTTTCTTACCGATATGCATACGTTTTTGAGTATTGAAATTAGAATTTTGAGTAAAGCGCTTATTACAGACATTACGCTGAAAGGGTTTCTTACTAGTGTACATACGTTTATGAATATTTAAATCGTAGGTTTGTTCGAAGCTTTTATTCTAAATATCAGAACGAGGCGGCTTCTCACGCGTATGGTAAAGTTTGTGATAATTCAGAGAGGTTAACTGATTAAACTGCTTAGAACAAAGAACACACTGATAGGGTTTCTCACCAGTATGTATGCGCTTGTGAATATTTAAAGCGCCTAGTAGTCTGAAACGCTTATTACAAACATCACACCGATGCGGTTTTTCACCTGTATAGATAAGTTTGTGATAATTCAAGTAACCTTTTTGATTGAAGGACTTATCACAAACATCACACTGAAAGAGTTTCTCACATGTACGAATAAGTTTGTGATAATGCAAACTGGATTTTTGATTGAAGCACCTATTGCAAACGTCACACTGGTAGGGTTTCTCGCCTGTATGGATAAGTTTGTGTACATTTAAAGTGCATATTTGCCTGAAACGCTTATTACAAACGTCACACCGATGCGGTCTCTCGCCTGTATGGATACGTTTGTGATAAATCAAATTGGATTTTTGAATGAAGCCCTTATCACAAACATTACACCGATACGGTTTCTCACCTGTATGGATACGTTTGTGGTAATTTAAATTGTATTTTTGATTGAAACACTTATCACAAACATTACACCGATACGGTTTCTCACCTGTATGGATACGTTTGTGGTAATTTAAATTGTATTTTTGAGTGAAACACTTATTACAAACATCACACCGATACGGTTTCTCGCCTGTATGGATACGTTTGTGGTAATTTAAATTATATTTTTGATTGAAACACTTATAACAAACATCACACTGATAGGGCTTCTCACCAGTATGTATACGTGCGTGATTATTTAAATTGGAAATTTGAGGGAAACGCTTGTTACAAACATCGCATTGATATTGTTTCTTAGCAGTGGAAGTTTCCATTGTATTATCATTGCATTCATTTGGAATTAATGAATTATAATCCAACGATTCATCTTTAATTTCCGACTTAATAGGCATTTCTTCGTATATTTCGATACCTGCACTATGATCGCTATTATTTTCTAAAGGCTCACATTTTACTGCGACATTATCACAATTTTGGCTTACGTACTGATCAAAAAGCTTTTCATTGACAATTTCAAACGTGACCCGTTGATGAAAAGGAAGTAACTGATGTAAATAATTTCGGAGTGTTTTATCAGATTGTATCACTTGCATCTGAAACTGGTGGAATTTTTTCAGTTGACTGAAACATTCTCGACAAACGTAGGCTGGCATTTCATCGTGTTTTGTTATCTGCATCGAAATTACATAATTAATCTCTCCAAAATTAAAACTAGATTCTGAGATTGCTTTAAACTACAATTAAAAAAAAGAGACTGTATTGTACACTACATGCTAGTTTTTTAAGTTACATATTATTTTTATTGTTACTATAATTTGCACTGATTTTTCACTCGGCACGTGGTAGAACATGATTAATAATAACAAGTAATTAAAAAACACTTGAAAATTCTACAAATAATTCTTTATTTCTCGACGATCGTTTCGGACAATAAGTCCATCCTCAGGAGTACTCCTGAGGATGGACTTATTGTCCGAAACGATCGTCGAGAAATAAAGAATTATTTGTAGAATTTTCAAGTGTTTTTTAATTACTTGTTTTATTGTTACTGTTTCTTTTTTATATAAATAAACTCTGTCCGTGCGAACAATTTCACTGCTACTTAGGATTTTGTTACTATTATTAGATCTGGTCTCCTTTTTTTGTTAATACAAAAAAAAATATTCGCTTGTCTAACACGAAAAATGAAAAATTCTTTGCACCTGAACAGGAGCGCATTTCAAAATCGCATTTGATATTTGTCCTTTCAAGTTTTCCGAATAAGAAAATATGTCAATCATTCTCTCGCCGCGTTTCAGGCACAGTCTACACATCTTAATTAAACCGTTGCCATTAACAGTTATTTGTTGCATTTTTTCACTTTTTGATGCAAGGTTCATAATATGTATAAGCAAGCTGCTTTACCAATTTCGCTGGAAAGTAAAAGTGAATTTATTAGATGTGTAAAGTAGCTAAGTGAGAATTTGTACGCCATTTATAAATAAAACTCATCAAGTGGACGTCCAATTCAATTTTATATCTCACTGTAACCTAATTTTTTTTCGTTTTTATACGATCCGTGTCGTGACAACCCTGTTTCACACATTTAATACAATTTAAAGTAGGTGCTTACATATGTTATTTTCTCATAGGGATAAGTAAAATATAAGTACCTACAAGGTGACAGCAAACCAATATTTCTTGTAAAGTATATTCTACCAAAATAAATGCGAAAAAAATTGGAAAATTATACTTTTTATAGAAAAAATTCACTTGCCAACAAAAAAGCGGCTACAAGAAAAAACAATTTAATCTCTAAAACTTACTTATTATACTCATTGAGCTGAACTCAAAATTTAATTATTTTTCGCTTTTAGTGACTTTTGGTGAAAGGGATCCAATTTTGTGTTGTAAAAATACTCAGTTATTTTTTGACAACGATATGGGAAGAACTAATGCCATGCTTTTGCTGAGGGTGGTTATTTGCAAAAAAGGGGATGCTCTTTAGAACTTTGAATTCACTATAATAGCACACCTTTGGAGAAATTATTGCGAAATTTTAGCCATGTCCAGATTTTTTAAAGAAAATTTTAATATTTAATATTTGTGTACTAAAACGCTTTATATAATAAATATATGAAAACATAATATAAACGTATACTAATTTATAATAACTATGTACATGAGACATAGCACTAAAAAACTACAAGATTTATTAGACTCATACATATATACCTACGCAGTGTTGTGTCTCGCTGGACTATTTTTTTATTTTAATTTTTATTTGAAGTTGGTCATATTAAAATTTCATTCAATTCAAAATAAACACAAACAAATTCGACTGTAAAGTCAGTGTACTTACCGTTCAGTAAAAAATCGCTCGTAAATGTCACAAGAGTGAAAAAAAAAACAAAACATTTCTCATTTTATATTTTTAACATAAAAACCATGGCCGTCTTATTTTACTATTCTCGCCCACAAATGGAAAGTACCTAGTAATAATTTGGATTAAAATTCACTTTTCATAATTTTACAATATTTTTTTCGTTTTGAGGTCCCCAGAATCCAAAAAAAAACATATTATTGGAAAACGTCTGTGCGTCTGTTTGTCGATTTGTTTGTTTGTTTGTGAACACGACGCGGATATTCATTTTGCAAATATGTAGAGCCCTATATGGGGAAAATACGGTGCATACACAGAAGAAATAGATGCTATAATGTTTGTTGTTTAATGATGGGATACTTTTCATAACGGTTTATTATTCTATTTATTTTTCCAAGAAAGGTTCGTACACTTTTATTCTTCTATAAGCCTCATAGTTACAATAATATTTTGAAAAAAAAACTGCTGTTCTTTTGTTCTGAAGATCCGTCAAAAATAAATTAGGTAGTCGCATGCTTGCTTTGGTTAATTTTTACATGTAAAACCCCACTATGTAATCATGCAAATAGCGGCGATCGGATGCGTTGGCCACATTCTTCTTTTTTTTTAGAACTATTCCATATTTTCATTTATATATTTTCACAATTTTTTAAATAATATATTTCTTTCATATAACCAAACCAACGATTTTAGAATTGTTTCTCGCCGGAGGGGGGAGTTTTTCGTGAAAGGGTATTGGTGCGATGGCTTTTTTTACGAGGTGAAAATAATTAGAGTGCAGGTGGAAGTTCCTAAAAACGTACGCGGGGTGTGCTGACGCAATCGTGCATATTCTTTGGTCCCTACACTGTTACAGTATATTGCTGTTCTAGTGTTGTTGTTAATCCTTACTCTCTAAACTGGGCATTAGTGCTTTATTTTGATCTAGGTTCAATTTGTGAACTGTCGGAGCGTATACAATGTCAAATACACAACTGTCCAAAGTTAGTTTGAACGTTTTTTGTTACATATTATACAGGCTCCATAGCTTTTCGTTTAACACTTGGCGGTTGCCATTTAATTTACCTATATTTTCTTTCCGATAACTTTTCTCTACGAATTATTTATCAGCAGCTGAAATGTATTTCTTTCAAGGAAATTATATTTACGAACTTGAAACGTGCATTGGTCGGCTTAAGGCTGAATGTAAAAAATTTGTTCTAACATTCCAGCCCCACTAATTTAGGTAAATCAAAAAAATTTTACAAAACATTTCCGTTTTGAGTTCCCTGAGTCCATAAAACATATTTTTAGCAAGTCTGTTCGTTTGTAAACGCAATATTGTACCAGTAGTTGTCAACAACTCGTATTTTCCATAAATATCTACAGTAAAATCTAATTACTGAAGCAACTAGATCCATTTTATTTTTTCTACTAACTTAATTTCTTAAAATTGTATAAGGATTTAAAGATACATTTTACTTTATAACCCCATATTTTAGGTTTAGGTCTGAGCAGGGTCGCAACTAGGCAGCGGCAATATGGGTACTTGCCCAGAGTCCAGATCAGAGAGGCTTATTTTGATATACAGAATGGATAGAAATATTAAATTAAATTAAAATTACGGGTAGAAACAATTGAAAGAATAATAATTTTGTGTTTATTTATTAAGATTGTTATTAAACTTTAAAAAAATGAAAGAACAGAAGCTTCAGAACTATCGTATATGCATGGTAAGTTTTGTTTTTTAATAAAGGGGGGCTCAATTTGAAAGTCTTGCTTAGGGCCCACAAAAACGTAGTTACGGCCCTGGGTATGGATAATAAACATAATAAATATAAAAAAAAAAGATTTTAAACGTAGACAGTGAACTATGAAACAGTTCCGAATAGACATACTGTGTATGGTAATTTGTCAATTTTAGGTTTTTCCCCTTATATTTTGTCAAACTAGTCCTTATAAAATAATGTATAAATCATTTCATTTAAGTCTAAATATATTTTTTATCAGTTCAAATATTAACTGAATCGGTCATTTTGAAAAGGGGTCATCTCTAATATTTTGACAAAATTCTCTTCAACATAAATGCACTAATTTTGACCCCCCTGTAATACCAAAATTTGTTTTTATTTTATTATTATATTCAATTTTATGTGCTTTTTTCATTCAAAATGTCTGAAATATTTTTTTTTTCAAAAAATTGAGACAGTGTGAAGTTTTTTACTTATCCTGTAAAATTTGAAAAAGTAGAGATGGATCCTTTTCAAAATGGCCGATTCAACTTATCTTGGTCTTAGAATACAAGAATACACAGTTTAAATAATTTATTAATTCATTCATTTATTTCATTAATCACAAACATGTTATTGGGATTTGGTACAAAGTAAAATAAAATATGTCCTCGAAAATGAGCAAATTAAAGGAAAAACTTAAATGATAATAACTAAGATAACGCCTAATACGGTCCATGAAACGTTGAGCAATTTTCTTAAATCCTTAGTAATTTGTCTTTAGATTTAAGTTTATTTAAGTCAATGAAAAGTGTAATCAGTGTTAAAATTTAAGAATGTGAAATAAAAAATGAAATATAAAATTTTAACTTCCAGAGTACTCTAAACCTGTTGAATTATACAGATACACCGTAGTAAGCAATTGTGCGTGAATTAAGGTTTTATGATGTTATGTGGCATTATAGTAAAACGAGAGCTAGCGGGTTTAAATTTACAATTATCAGTTTCTCGGATTTCAAAAGATCATGAAAAGTGCAAGAAAATTTTGCGAAAAAATTTATAAGATTTTTAAAAATATTTTCATATAATTTCACACGCACGTTTTAAATTAAAATTATGTTTATAATATCGTATATTATGTAAGCACGACCTTAAAAAGAAGGAAAAGTTACATAGTGTGCTGAACATTCCCCAATGATTTGCTGAATATTTTGTTTATAGACATTTCCTGGAGATGACGGTACGTGGACGTGCTTCACGTTGAATACGTGGCAATGACGCCGATCAACGTCGTCCACGTCCTACTTACTCTCCTGAGAACACTCCTGGAAACAGGTATTCACAACATCCTTTAACCATCATCACACTCAGTCCTGTTCAATACCTAGTAATGATGATATATCTTTAATGGGGCCGTCCCGCATTTCTTTGAATCGTTTTTTTAAGCTTAAGTTTATATGGGTCAAATTCAAGTATTGAAATTTGACTCACTTTCCGTTAATTGTTAAATTTTGTACACATATGTATTCCCGGTGGCAATACATTAATCAGTTGTTTTTGGATTTAATTACTAATGGATAGTTAATGGTTTTTTTCAAATTAATAAATAGACGTGAAACTGGTATATAGGAATAAGGAACAATAGTAGCAAGTTGTGCTAGCTCAGTCGGTAGACTATGAGACTCATAATCACAGGTCCGTGGGTTCCAGCCCCACTTTGGACGAAATCGCTCTTTTTTAAATGCTTTTATTTTTAAATTAAAAAACAAATGTATTTTATCCATTGTATGGAATTATAATAATTAAGATTGCACTAATTTTTTACAAATGTATTTTAATCATGTATGGATGTAACCGGGTTGTGTAGATTAATTTCATAAGTATATTACCTGTAGGTTTGTTTGCATTATTGAAATAAATTATTATTATTATAAGTCACAAATTTTTTGTTATTTTAAAATTTTCTAACTATATATAAATCTAGACTCAAGAGTCTTGTAGTCAAAACCAAGACTACGGTGATCTTGGCTTTGCTTTTGTTCATCAATACTTCTAACTTTCATTAAATACCTATCAAAAAATCTTCCCTGGCTCTTGGACTTTATGGTCAACCCTGTCGGCGATAGTCAAGTTTAACCAGTCCCCGGCTCAACTGACGCACGGAACTGAAGTCAAGTTGGTGGCACAACGACATTTCAAGCGTCATAAATTAATCAAAGCGCCTGTGGAACGTTGAACAAGCAACAGACGTAAGTCAATAAAACAAAATATCTACATAGGTGCATGCATATTGCATAGGTTGGTAATGCACACCTGACGTATCAAACATTACGTCACACGCGACCACACAAAACTAATGACCTGATTCTGTGGACACAGTTTTCAGCACGTTAAGATAACTCTGGGTACAGTTTCAATGAGAGGCATTACACGTTATATGTAAGAATGTTTGAAAACTTTAATAGGCATGAGACACTAATGCTGGGTTGTAGCAAGAATTGTCAGAAAATTTTATTTGACATTGATCTTCTGCAGATCTGTCAAATATAACTTAGGTAGCTGACAAGCATGCTTTGGTAATTTTTTACATGTAAAACCATATTATGTAAACATGCAAACGAATAGTATACTATTTATTTACTAGTCGTTAATAATACCCGCGTCACCGCACGCTTTAACAGTTTTATTTTATTTATTATAATATACTAGCAGACTCGTGCGAATACTTCGCACCGTTTGTGGTCAATTACGTAATATAATAGAGTGGAATGAAATTTTATTCTATTCTATTCAGAGACTTCGGCGCCACGACGTCACTTAATATTACCGACAACTGTTAAAATATATAGATTGCAAAAAGCTTTTTTCGGAATGTCATTTTCTGTAATAAAATTGTTAAAATTTTTGAACTGTAATTTTTTAATGAAAACGTTAATTTTAAAATATAATCTTACTTTCGTCATTAGAGAGAAAAATAATCTTTAAAATGGCGTATCAAACATTAATTTTCATACATTATTAAGGGAGAGATTTCATACCGATAAAAAACACCTTTAATAAACAATATATATCGATTAATGTTATATTTTTTTGAATAAATCATTATTAAATCATTATTATTAAAAGTCAGTATTTTTGTAGTTTGGGCGGTCCTTTCATTCAGTTGTCTGGACTTTTTGGAGTTGGAATAGTCACGGTGGCTCATTTATTAGTGTCAGTTGTAGAAAAATAACGTAAGAAAAGTCCTAGAAAAATACATAAGTTTTACGGTTGTCTATAAACACAGTTCTGTAGGGAATAGTTCCGTGTGCTATGACACTTCTGTCAGAAAACATGTTTAAAAATTAATACGCTATTTTTCGTTAATTGGAAGTCATGTGAAAATATAAAAGTCCGACAGCTATTTCAAACTTACATCAAATATTCATGGAAAAGCTAAAATAAACCACAAACTTTTTCAACGTAATATATCAGGCTAGCATTTTCTAAGAGCCAATCAAAATTTAAAAAAAAAATATGTTATGTTATTATTAGGTTTTATGTACACTTTTATGATAATGACTAATGAGACTAAAAAATGAAAAAAAAATAGTACAAGTGACTTTAATCCCTACGTAGGCAACCCTGCGAGAACGTGATCCGATAGCGGGGAAACAACACTTCCGGTATTCATTCTGATGGAATTACTAGTTCCATAGAGCTAGAGCTTTCAATTTTTATCAATAGTTAATTTTATAGAGTTAATTTTTTATGTAATTGCACGAATCTAGTATAGGTCTCTGTTCGCAAGCGAGTGTTTTCAAAAAATTTATAAGAGCCGATTTGATAAAATTTTTATTAAAATCTAATTTTAATTGATACTAAAAGGCTAAAGTTCAAGCATTGCAGCGCCGATTTTTTTCAAAAAACAATAGGGCTCCTAAAATTTGGTTTCAATCCACTCATCCGTTTAACCTGTATCCTGTTCACAGACAAACAGATAAATAGACATTTTTCGAACATAGGTTTTTTGGATTCAGGAAGTCTCAAAACGAAAAAATATTGTAAAACTTTGAAAAGTGAATTTTGACCTAAATTAGTACCATTTCCATTTTCCGGCAATAACTGATAATCCGTGTTCGTAGCATCTCGAAAATCATTGATGAAAGGCCAGAAACAAACGGATATATGTGACTATATGAGATTCAAAACATCACTAATATCACTGATACTGAACGGAGACTGAGCCAAAACGGAACTGATGCGTGTCAATGAACCTAATCGAACCAGATATTTGAAAAAGTGCGTCAAGAGAATACAATAAACTAAACAATTTCTTTTTTCATAATAATAATAATGTGTTTATGGTAGAAAGCTACAGTGGCGCGTTTTGAGTGGATACAGAGTTTAGGAGGAAGAGAGTGAAGAGGTGATACCGCTTTCATTAGCGCGCGCTAACGTATATATCTGTTGTTGTTTCAAGCATGCCTTTATCTAATCAGACAAAAGCTCCGTACAGTCCTCGTTAGTCTCTCTATATATCTCCAAGCCGACAACCTGCCCGCTACCCGCTACCGAGCATCCACTAGATAATATTTACGTCGATGGTTTTGTAAACAGCAGCTTAACCGACAGCACCACAAAAATCCTTATACTATCCTCCTTGCAGTATTTGACCTAGATAAACTAATCTAAAATCCTATCTTATGGTATACTGCTATGGGGAGCAGCTCCTGATGCCGTGAGAATTTTTAAATTACAAAAACGAGCGATTCGTCCTATAACCAGAAAGAAGTCAGTCGAACAATGTACTCCTTTATTTAAACATTTTGACCTATTAACATTGCATTAGTTGTTAATGTATGCAAAACAAAATTTAGATATTTATGAAGTAGCAAATCAAACACATTCTCGCAGCACCAGAACCTGTTTTGAGATAAGAGTACCATTTTATAACAACAATAAATTAATCAACGGTCCCAGCTTTTGGGTACCCAAATTCTATAATCATCTTCCGGATAGTATAAAGGGCTTACCGCCGAACATTTTTAAAAATAGAATTAAGATTTTGTTACAGAATATGTGTATGTATAATTTCACAGATTTCTTTTTGTGTAATATATAAAATTATTGTATTTTTATCTAACATAAAATGATCTAGATTTGTCTTGTGTGGATCAAATCTAGTAATTAAAATTCTACCTCTTTCCTGTTGATTGATTGATCTGAAATTTGGTACACACCTTTAGTTCTGATGACAATACAATATTATGATAACTAGCGGACCGGCCTGGATTCGTCCGGGTGCAAATCGCACTTTTAAATTTTACTCTCCTCTCGTTAACTAATTGAGTTGAAATTATGCATACAATATGTGGTTACGAAGACAATGCAATATTATGGTAACTAACTGATCGGTTCGGCTTCATCTGGGTGTAAATAGCACTTTTGAATTGTCACCAACTTCCCATTGACCGACTTTCCTCCGGGTGCAAAAAACATTTTTAATAAAATAGACTAAAAACTTAAAAATAAAAAAAAAAATAAAAACGTAGGGCGTATTTAAAATATATCTTTTGGAAGGCTTGGAAACACTTTTTTCGAGACAAGTCTTTATTATTTAATTATACAGTCGTTATACAGATCTTTATGAGACCCACGTTTTTATTTTAGTCTGTTAAAAGTCCCGGATTATTTTCTAGTTTTTGGCACAGCTGATGATTTAAAAGCGTTTAACTTAAAAGCTTTTTTCTATTTAAAAAAAAAATAAACTTTCGTTGTTTTCAAATGCATTTAAGTGATGAAATGTTCGAAATAGCTATCGTCACAACCGTCAAACGTTGGTGCAGAAAGGGAGACAAATATGCGTATGTGTTTGTGTCAGTGCGAACGGGTTGTAAAGGGAAGGTTTACGGGTGGCAGGAGGATAGAGGACAGCGCACCGGTTATGAGGAGGAGACGGACGTTAAAGAGACTCCGGCACACAGGTGATTGGTAAATACTGGCTGGTGATGAACGGGTCATAAAAGAACGGTTTGCCGACGGCAGGAGTATAGACGACAGCGTACCGGTTAAGAGGAGGAAATGCCTGTCAAAGAGACTGTGATATGCATGTGATTGATAAATACTTGCTTATAATTAAAAGCACAACATCTGTGCAAGTGGGTTGTTAATGATCGTTTTACCAAAATACTTTTACTTACTTATGTCCTAGCAGTGTTCCTTAAGGATGAATGTGTGATTAATCTTTATCTCTCTTAGACTAGTACAAGCAAATTATGCACTCATGCGCGGTTAATCAAATTAGGCCACAGGCACTCTCTATCCTCCTCACTCAGTGAACCGAATCAGACTTTTTTTTTAAGATGTGACCAGTTCTGGACTTTTGAAACACCTGTATCGTGCAAGGTATAATACACACATAACTCCAATCATTATAACTCAGCCTCAGGGAGGCTCTAACAGGGTTTGCTTAATTATCGCGAGTCAATTAATTGGGAAAGAGGTGTGTGCACCAGGTGCAATCGGGGTAAAGTTCTAGTGTAGCGCACTAGTGCAGTGTGGCGAGCTGTTTGATGTTCATAACTAGTCGCGTTCTTGTAGGTTGCAGTCAAGTAAGCCAACTGATGTTCTAACTAAATTGTCTGAATTCAACTGTAAAGTCTGTTTTAGAGGAAAACAATTATGATACTGAGTAAACCAAAATTTTGAATACAGAAGATTTTATACAGTAGATTTCTATGGTCACCTTTATAACCTGACTGCACTTCTAAAAGTTGATTTCTTATGTAACAAGCAAAATTGTTACAAAGCTCTGTAGGGCTGATCACCTGTTTTTTTCTTCTTTTTTATTTTGTTTCAAATCGCTGACAACTACTTTCGTTTATACGAGTGGATTATCTAAAAAAATAATTTACTTATTCTTTGGGAATCAAAAATGTTTTTTAACTATATATTTGCAATCCATTAACTTGGATTTATAAGCTTGTCTTTAAGATGCATAGGAACACCAGGAAAAAAAGAAATATTTCCCTTAGTCAGTAACTGTCTGCAGCTAAACTTAAAATTCGAACTGTCATTTTCTTTTTAGATAATTAACACAGTATCAGAGGTAACTGATTTGGAAGCTTTGCCAAATCTGAGACCACATTATTTGTACCGACCGTATGTATTGACGACTTCTATTTGTAGCTTCAACATTTTTAGGATAGACTTTAGCACCAGCAAAGACTTATGTGACTTTAAATCCAGACCTGCTTTTTCTCGTGCAGTGACTTGTGGCAAAATAATTTTATCAGATCTTAGACTTCGACATTTGCGTACGAATTTTGATTATTATTATTACTTTTGATTTTTCAGCATCACTATAAAATTCTTTGATTATGTTTTGTTGTTCAGATACAGTTTTTGCAACACAATCAGTAACAATTTTATCAAGAACGTTTTTAACGTCAATACAGTTCAAAAAATTTTTAAGGCTCGATTTAGGGTATCGGAGAACCCTTTCTTAAAATATCACCATCACTGGTTTTATTTTTACCGCCTCCAGGAGACACTGACGTACTTCCGGCTTTGATTTTAAGGCAGAAAGTCTAACTTGTATGTACTGCTGGAATTACTTGCACGCCGAGAGAAAATAACAGCGGGAAAGAGTTTTTTCTTTTATACCCAGTAATTAAACTAGCGAAAGAGAGAAAAAATCCTATGCATTGTAAATATCCGAAAAAAGCGCCGAAAAAAGGAACAAAAATTAAGCATGACCGCATAACAAGCTACCTGCTGGAACTTGGCTGTATTTTTTATGATAATAATTGAAAATATTGATAATAAACGCACTTTCGACCGGGTATAAATAAAAATAGTATAATATTGTGACAAAACTGTTCTTTGTGGTGGTTTAAAACTGATTTATTATAATAACGAAATAAATACAAAACAGATAAACTAAAAAGTATTTCTCTTACAACAATGAAATGAACTAAACGTATTTCTCTAATAATGAAATAAAGTAAACAATGAAACAAACAAACGGATTCTTAAAAGTAATAACACAACAATACTCTATTCTTAACACACCCACACACACAAATTTATGTACTAACTGATTATTTATGTCTTCTGTACCGCCGTACCAATTTCCTGACTGTTGCGATATTCACTTCACTGTAGCAACTGACCTTGACTCACTCATGCCTGTCGCGCCCCACACGCTCTGTATTTATAGGCGTGTACATTCCGTTCTCGATCGTTCCAGAAACTTCTGTCAATTCGTTCGAGAAGCCTCTGTCATTTCCAGTGGCGTAACAATTGGCGGCGCGCTACAATATTATACACAACGAGAACTAATACTATCCACCGACTGACTGCAGTAAGAACGGCTTACATTCGCAAGCGAATCCAGTCCTGTCGCAATTAGTGCCCATTAGTACGGTGGAGTGAAGACAGGGCCCGACCGCCCCTCCGTATACCGCTATCCGGCACCCCGTCCTCTCGCAGGAGTTTCACAATATAACTATACGCACTGCCGCGGCATGGAACAAGTGAGGATGGGATGATATCGTCAAATAAACGACTGCCTTCCCCGCAGTTGTGTTCCACTCGCCTTACTAAACACCCAATGACATACATTGACTATATAAGCATTTGTTTAAAGATGAAATAAAACATTTATGAAATTATGCTTCTTTTGACGCGTTATCAAAAAAATTGGCCATGTGCGAGTCGGACTCGCACACGAACGGTTCCGTACCACCGTACAACATCTAACAATACACATTTTTGAAGTTCAACTTTTTTAGCGACGTATCTGTCTGAAAAATGTACTAAATTGAGGGGAAGTAGAACTGGGGGAAGTTAGTTTGTCTCCTAAATTATATGAAACTGGCAAGGACAGAAGTTTATAGTGTGTTGCATTTTGATTCGCAAATCAGTAAGACAAGGATGAACAGCTTGAACCTGACGTTTAAAATTACGAACAATTGAAGTATAAAATAATTTCTGTTATTTGACGTACAGACGGTAGGAACTCATAATATATATTTCGCGTAAATTCGGAAAGGAAAATATTAAATATCATATTCTCTGTTTTCAGATATCAGAACAATTTTCGGATTAAACATATTTTAAACACAAGAATATACTGAAACGTCACATAATATGAGGTTACGATGTTGATATACTACAAATAATACATATCAAAAATGTTTTTCTGTAGATTATAGTATGTAAATAAAACTATGGTATGAATGTGACGATCTGTCCATGTGAAAATGTTCACATGACATTAACATCAAAGTGTCCTCTTAAAACGGGTAATAATTTCGCCGTAATTATAATATAAAAACTAAAGAAGTTAAACTTCTTATGTGAGCTTATGAGGGTGAGGCTCATTATAATTTTTTTTTAAATAGTTTAGTAAAATCAAACACGTTCATTAAGTTTTCAGCGCTAAAATGCTTAAACTATAGGCATCTGAAAAATTCCGTTTGATGCGGCTACTAATTTAAGTTAATATTTTTGTAACTAACACAGCTGACAAACACAGAGTGGAGCCTTAGTAATAGGGTTTCTGTTGGCACCCTTTGGGTACGGAACCCTGAAAAACCGACCAAGTGCGTGCTGGTCACACACATGAACTATTTATCTATGTACCTTCACCTAGAAATGCGTCATTGCAATATGATGACACTGTTTTGGAGACTATTAATTAAAAAGAAGTCTAGTATCCATAAGTTATTATTAATTGTACTATTAAAATCACTTTGTAACCTTCCAAAAACCAAGTAGTTCTAAATCGGACGCTTTTTTTAAAAGTTGATTTAACCGTGGGTCTTGTATTAATAGCAAGGAATTATCAGCTGAACCACAACTTGTCAACTGTCAAAAAAGTATGGCTTGGTTCGCCTGTATTAAAAATGGAAATTATGAACGAGTCATAATGTTGGTTCACAATATTTTTGGCATGTTAATGTACAACGAGGCACTGTTTATTAGTATCTATAGATAGGCGGCATATACCTACTAATTAATCTGTCTTTGTGAAATAACGAAATAATATTTTTATTGGACGGTCAATAAACAAAATTAATCGATTACAATGTAATCGGTGTTATTAATGTTTACACATTTAGACGGCTGTAGATAATCAACAACGCTACACCGATCACGCGTCTCTAAATAATTGTCATTAATTAATATTTAATTACATTTTATATTCATTATGCCGAATATCAAAGAAAAGTTAGAAGATACAATTTAATATTTTTGATAAAAATATGCTTATAAATACGTTAAAATAAAAAAAAAACCGGGTCGCAGTTACAAAACCCTGCCGACAATATAGTGTATTTGCTTATACAGGCAGTGTGGCTTTATTACGCGAACTTAAGTTGGTTTTTGGGCAAAATTAAAGATTTGACTCCTTAATACACCCCTTAAAATACAATTTTTTTTCTTAACTGCAATATTATTATCAATCTAACGTCTACACCGAATTAAATACACCCTTCAATAAATAAGTCACTATCTACAAATTAGTGTTTTCAAAAAATTTGTAAGTTCGGTCCTGTTGGGCCGATTTTATTAAAATTTTAGGGACACTTTTTAATTGCTACTAGCGGGTTAAATGTCAATTTTGAAATGATTCTGAGAATTTTTTCGGTATTTTGGGGCCCAAAAACATTTTTCAACCCCTAAAAACTATCCTTAAAGTGGCCCGATTATGCCCATTTTAAATAGGCTTCTTGCGGTGATGGATTTAAACACGTGGACCAAATTTCGTTAAAATCAATTAACTCTTTCGAAAGTTATTGCCCGCACACATATATATATACACGTATATAAATATAAATATATATATATATATATATATATATATATATATATATATATATATATATATATACATATATATATATAAACATTTTTAAAAATGGTGCCAAAGTGTTTAGGAGGTTATGAAACGTCTAGAAATTTTGGTCCGACCCCTAGGTCCCGCCATCCGACCGATTTTGAAACGATTCTGAGAATTTTTTCGGTATTTTGTGGCCCAAAAACATTTTTCAACCCCAAAAAACTACCCTTAAAATGGCCCAATTACGTCCATTTTAAATAGGCTTCTGGCGGTGATGGATTTCAATAATCAATTAACTCTTTCGAAAGTTATTGCCCGTACACACACACACACACACACATATATATATATATATATATATATATATATATATATATATATATATATATATATATATATATATATATATATATAAATATATATATATATATATATATATATAAATATATATATACATATATATATAAACATTTTTAAAAATGATGCCAAAGTGTTTAGGAGGTTATGAAACGTCGAGAAATTTTGGTCCGATCCCTAGGTCCCGCCATCCGACCGATGCCAATAGTGTATGTTGCCATATGGCAAATACACTAAAAATAAGTTATGTCAATTTATGAATTATATTTGCACTGATTTCTCACTCGGAGAACATCATTAATAATAATAATTACAAATAAACAAAAACACTTGAAAATTCACAAAAAATATTTTTAAATATATGTTTTATATTCCTGCGGATGAACTTGTTGTCCGAAACGATCGTGGAAAAATAATTTAAAAATTATTTTTGTAGAATTTTCAAGCGTTTTTTATTTATTTGTTATAATGTATGAATTGCTACAATGAAAATTATTATAGTTATTCGAAAAGAGTTCTGAAATATTTGCAAAAAATTCGATAAATCGCTCGTGATAACACTATATCAAACAGATACTTTATTTTTAGAAATCCGGATGATACGAGGTAATAAAGAGTATTACAAACATAGATACTCGTAAATATTTGTTTTTTACGCGTATGTATGTAACGCACAATCCACCGCTGCTACGCCTATAACGTGAGGTTACTGTTTTTAAATGAATTCCGATTATAATTTAGTTATAATAATTATTACTATTATCAACTATATAGTCATAACTTTCTATAATTGTAATTTGTTAGACAGAGATAAAAAAAGAATCCTGCGCAGACGAATTCTTACACCACACCATTAACATTACTAACAAGCCTCGTTATTTTAAACGATATACCCAGAACACTGTTTTAACTGCTTCAACACTGTGTCGTTAGATTGTTAGAGATTGATATTACTCATTTGTTAAAGCGTTCATGTTACGTCATTCTTAAACCGATCCTGCACGAACATTCACGAGTGAGCACTCGCAGTGGCGGGTTATCGAACAACACATTTAGGGTGTCAGTATCTTAATAGTCTTAAATAACCAAAAAATGATTAACTTTTTTTAAGTAAAACTTGTTTTGGCGTCGTAGGGTAAAATTGATTCGTGAGATTGAAAATGTAACGAATGTGTCGCAATGTACGTATACCATATACTATAAAAACCGACTATCAAACATTAACTAAAGTGACGGTAAGGTAGAATGGTTTCCTTATAGCCTAAAGGTCGTAGGTTTGATCCCGACAGGTAGTTCCATTATTATTATTATCATTTTACAATTACAATAGTTTTAGTGTGTAGTGTAAAATACATAGATTCTCTTTTTTTGTTTTTTCACAATAGTTTCTGCAAAATTTGGCAATTTCGTGGATTTTTTTAACCCTCGACGCAAAAAACGAAGGATGTTATAAGTTTAATGTATCTTCTGGGTGTCTCAAAAATCGCGCACCCAATTATTGGGATCGAAAGAGAAAAATATTCTGAGCCCAAAAATCCATGTTTGGAATTTTTTGATAACGTAGTTAATTAGTAAATAATTAATGAAAGTGACCAAACAGGAGCGCGCTAGAGAAGAATAAAAAGTGAGTTGGGAGGCAGTAGGGGACGCGAGAGTGAGACGCCAGAGGGCCTGACAAGACAGATGCGAAACGTGGAAATCACTGGCGAGGTTAATAAAAATCAAAAGTTTCTTGAGAAAAATAAATCAGCCGACGACACGCTCTCGGTTTGTCTGAGTCCATTATTTTTTTATTGTAATAATAATTATTAATATTTTATTAATTAACCAAAATAAGTCAGCCAACGATACTCTTTCGGTTTGTCTGAGTCCATCGGTTTTTTATTTTAATAATAATAATTATTATTTTAGTAATTAACCAAAATAAATCAGCCGACGACACTCTCTTCTGTAGCGCGCTCCTGATTGGTCACTGTCATTAATTAATTACTAATTAACTACGTTATCAAAAAATTCCAAACATGGATTTTTGGGCTCAGAATATTCCTTCGATCCCAACAATTGGGTGCGCGATTTCTGAGACACCCGTATAGATAAATAGTTATTTTATTTATGAATACATAATATATATTCATAATATATATATTATATATATATTATATTATATTATGCTATAAATACGTCAGTATAAAAAATGGTAAAAATTACATTAAAAATTAATTAAAATTCACCATATTATATATAAGGTCTTAAAATTAACCATGGCTATGAACTGGTATTATATATTTGTACTTATTGCAAAGGCACAGCCCAACCATATACTGCCTCGTCTTTTAAAACAGTTTATGTATATAAAATATCTATTTGTTTAATTTTTTAAAAAGTTAAAGCTTTGGTATTATAAAAAAATGGAGTGTTAAGCAATCTGAAATAAATGGAGAAGATTTGACACTGAGCGTTTGTGATTGCAGGCAAGCTTTGGATTTTCTTCATCATCTGTACATACACGTACCGTATATTATAACTATGAAATCAGTGGCGAGGTGTTTGTTTCCACCAATCGCGAAGATCGAATTTGCAGAATAAAATTTATGTATATTGGATAAATCCAGTCAATGCGAATAATTACTGATAAATATTAATAATTACCTAGCCATTTGGTAAAGTGATAAATAAATCTATGTTTATTAGTTATTACCCTTTTTTTATTATCAACAAGCTCTTTAATTATGCTTTGTACCTATGTACAATTGTCAAAGTCAATATAATAGATGTTCCATTAGTTCTTAATTTAGTCGTCTACTTATTTCATAGGATCCAAAATTATATCCTAAATTGATTCTTAATTGGTGAAAAAAGCCCAAGCAAAAAACACCACTTTATATAAATAACAATTTATAGGTTATTTAATTTGTTGTGTAGTTAACTTATTTAAATTGTTCTTTTGTGTTTGCATTTTCAATATATGGCACTTACACTATTGGCACCGGTCGGATGGCGGGACCTAGAGGTCGGATCAAAATTTCTCGACGTTATAGTAATAAACTATAATCAAATGAATGACTACATCTTACAAGGTTATAGAGTTGTCACCAGTTTTAGACTTTCGTTGACGATTTAAGGCTGTCGGAACGCTTTGAATTTAGGCCAGAAATAGAGCTTCGGCTGTCAACTGATTGTAGACTTATTCGTCAACATTCTGCAAAAATTCTTTCTCAATAAGGAAGATAAAGCACAAATCTAGGTTTCAATGGACTACTTTTGTAATTTATGTACGATTTACTAGAAAAAAGTTGGCATTAATTGTGCCAAAAAAACACACATTTACTACGACCTTATTCGTACTTATTTCACAAAACTGTTCCATCACAAACCTAAAGTGACAGCGGCACCCTTGCAATAACATTTTTTAGCCTCGTAGTTGGCACCAGCCAAAAATTGAAACGTGCGGATGATTTGAGCGAGACAGAGCTAAAGAAAGTCACACCCACAATATGTCTTTTGTCTTCCTCGCCTCTTACCGCTGGGTCTCAGCACAAACTGTGTGAAAGTGATCCAACACTGGTAAGCATCAACGAAAGGAAACAGTTAACTGCATTAAATCAACTAGTTGACAAAACAGTTGATTTCGTTTACTCATATTAACTATAAAGAAAGGCAATCGCGAAAATTGTTTGTATTTCATTGGTTTTAAATACACATCAGATTACTAGTTGTTTGTATGAATAAACATGTTTCCTATGTGTTCGACAACTGTTCGGACTGAACCAGATAAAATTGGATTAAGAACTATTATTGCGGTTCGTGTATGGCGTCGGTTTAGTTTCGTTTGTTCGTTCTGTTAATGATAGGTAAAGTATGCAGTTGATTTGTCAACTAGTTAATATTAAAAACAGAAATAGTTGATTCATTGACGAACAATTACCATAGTAAATTTAACTAAATTTAACTAACCAGAAGCTGTTCACCTTAGTCTGGTACTTTATTATATGAAAAATATATTATGCAACCCCACTTACCGCGGGTGAACGTTCCAATAAGTTCTTGCGCTATATAAATTAAACGAGGTCATCTTAATAAGTAACTAGTGCGGCAACAAATAAAATTGTTAAAATGTTTAAACTATAGTTTTTTAATTAAAACGTTAATTTTAAGATACTAACTCTTTTTTCGTCATTAGAGTGAAAAATAATCTCCAAAATGGCGTATCAAACATTAATTTTGATAGATAGATAGATATAGATATATATTTCTTGGCGTAGCCATAATGGAAGCGAAAGTCGGAAGCAATACAATAAAATATACATATAATATAATTAACATTAAGAATAAAAATAACTAATTTAAGTATTTAAGTATTAAGGAAGATATTTCATACCGACAAAAGCAAAAGAAATAATATATACCGATTAGTGATGACACTTAGGTCATTCAATAAACAACAAACAGTACAGTTTTACACTATGCTTGTTCACTACATTCGGTGTAAACACGCCTTTAGATTGTTATACTGCATCCTATACATTGAAGGCGACTGTTAAATGAGAAACCTTGGTTATTCGTGAGATGCAAAAAAATAATAAATTGCAAAGCGTTTGCTTCTCGTTATGCCTTAATGAGCATTAATAATATCGTGTCATTTTACTTCAGCTGATGTTCTCTTCTTCCTTTCTTCGACACTCCACTTTCATCGTAGCCCCCTTTTTTTAATGAAAATGATCTTCTCTTTCATTACAACAGTATCAGTGCTCGCCAACAATTAAATATTCCTATTAATTATTTTTATTTACTTTCCGAAACACCTGAGATTTTTTTTCTAATATAAACGTATCTCGACCAAATTCTAAATGAAAATTCCAGTTTTCGCGTTATCATTCCTTTAAGGATAGTCTATTGGTTTCATGTACTAATAACGAGCAAAGGCTGTCTGTATGAGTACCACCAACAGCACCAATTTCGAAAAACGTGTAGAGTTTAACTTAAAATTTAAATTACAAACCATTACACCAGGTTATCAAGAGCGAACGAAGCCACGAGTACAGATAATTTATAACATAAAACAAAAAAGGTATATACAAACAATCGATCAACATTCATCCCTTTGTCTTATTTTCATTTATATCAACCATCATCGCAATTTTGATTTTACTGCTGTCCTCGACTTGTTCTTATGAAATTATTTTCGTGTCGATGGCAATGGTGTTTATATTCGATTCCGATTCAAACGAAGTCAAATAATATTTAGGAACAAAGTTTCACAGACACTGATGCAATTTTATAACAATGCGACAAAAATGAATTCTTGACAAATTAGATAATCATCACGCGCAAATTATATATTAATAAAGTAATTAATGAGATAATGAAAGAATAAATACACATTTCACATTTACTTAAGAATTAGCGGAAAGTTGTAAACAGAAATTTCATTGTTAAAATATGTACGCAGAATTGTTCGCTGACTTCAGATTGAAAATTTGAAATGTTTAAAAAATGTAGTTTTACAAAACAGAAACGTTACGTTTATTTGCAGATTAACAGATGTATATTTCTTGTTTTTTGTTACAATTGGTATATCAGTTGGTCAGCCCTTAAGTAACACGACCTTTCCACTAAATTTGAGTTCTGGATCTCCGTCTTTCTAAAGCAAATATAACGAATCTCAATATAACGACTTCCTCGATTTAACAAATTTTTCTAAATCCCCTAGAACTGCCCGTAAGAGTTATTGCAAAATATACGTATACATTATGAATGCTTTTTGTCAAAAACCTCTTTATAACGAATTTTCAATCATTGCAGAATATTTTTAACTAAAGGAGTACCACACGGATCTGTTCTTGGCCCACTTCTATTTATTATATATATTAATGATATGCCACTGTCTAATTCAGTTATGTTTGCTGATGACACGTCCCTACTAATAAATTCTAAAAAAACATCCGATGTCATTAAAATGGCAAATTCTGATTTGTCAGTCTTACATAGATGGTTCGAAGATAATGATTTATTTTTAAACTGTAAAAAATCGGTATTCTTAAGATTTAGTATATCCAACAAAAATATGGAATCCAGTCTATTAATAAAATCAAATGACTCTAGTATTGCCCAGGTTTCTAATACTAAATTTCTTGGTGTTGAAATTGACCAGAAATGTAGCTGGAAATGTCACATAAATAATTTGTGTAACAAATTGGCACCACTATGTTATGTATTGAGACAACTTAAATTTTCTGTACACCATGATGTCTTAAAAACTTATTACTTCGCCCATTTCCATTCTCTTATATCCTATGGAATAATTGCCTGGGGGAATGCTAGTGAATCACTTAGGATTTTCAAGCTACAAAAAAGAGCAATTCGAGCTATGTTAGGTCTAAGTTGTCGTCACAGTTGTAGGGAATCATTTATAAAGCTCAACATATTAACGGTACCAAATCTGTACATTGTAAGTTTACTATTATATGTTAAACAAAACATTACTGATTTTGAAACAGTTCAACATGCCCACGATTACAACACTAGAAACACATTGACGCTGTCTATACCTAGACACAAGCATACCTTTTTTGAAAAAGGTATTAATTATATGGGCATTAAAGTATTTAATAAGCTGCCAAATAATTTCAAAAGTATGCCGTTTGAACTCTTTAAGAAGAAAATTAAAATGTTTTTTATAAGAAAAGCTGATTACTCTGTTCAGGAATTTTTATCGGATTTTTAGTGCACTTTTATTTATGTTTTATTGTTTTACATTAAAATTTTATTTATTGTTTTACATTAAAATTTTATTTATTGTTTTACATAAAAAATTTTGAATTTTAAATTTTAAATAGTGAATTTTAAATTTTGAATGTTGGGTTTTGAATTTTATATCTTATATATATATTTTTTTTTTGTTATATTATACCCAATATTTTATTTTTATTTTGGTATTTATATTATTATATTATATTTTATATATTGTATTTGTATTGTACATGACATGTCCTATAGCAAAATTTGATCAATTGGAAATAAAGAATATTATTATTATTATTATAAATAGAAAGTATAAAAACCTCTATTTGACGATTTTTGTCAACTTATAATCTTTACATAACGTATCCTACCAATCAGTCACACACAATTCCCCAATAACAACAAAAACTCATGTCTCGACAGGTTCAGACACGTTAAATTTCTCGTAAGACAATCATTGTTGTTTGATGTGAAGTAATGTAAACACTACTATTGATCATTGTTGTTAGTAAATTTAAAGTTGCAGCGGCTAAGAAACGAAAAAGGTGTTCTTTAGTCGTCGTAGAGAAACGAAAAATCATTAAGTATATAGACGAGAATCCTACAAAGAAAAAATTAGACATCGCTAAAGAGTTCGAAATTCCAGCAAGTACAAATTTTAGACCAACCTAATCTCTATATATAACAAACTTCATTACAACGAATTACTTGGTATAACGAATATTTTTTCAACAAGTTGTTGGATTTCAATCTGAAATTATGATTCAAACTTTACTATAAAAATATTTATTTGCCTACATTCAAATCTGTAGGTATATAATAATGCAGAATAATATATCAGTGACAAAATTTCTGTTACGTGCAGAACGTCGGTCTGTGTCGAACGGTCTACCAAAAAAAAATAGAGATTTGTTAGGTCTATTAGACCCCCGGGCGCGATCACTGCGTTTAACACATTTAATTATTTTTGATGTACTGCTGCAGTACATGTTTTGTTTGTTTTTCTACAGTGTGTTGTTTTACAAAGCTCACTGAGACTGTCTACTCTATAAAACAAAATTAATCTGTGTGATTATCAGGTACACAAATAAAAATAAACAGTGCTTCATTTTTTAATTAAATTTTTTTAAAACAACAAGAAAAAGTAAACCAGACAAGTTGGTTTTTGTGTGATGTATTTACTGACAGCAATAAACTGATTGTAACTTTTTCTGATATGTAATTATAAATTAATTTCCAACAAACTTCTGTATATAGACAGACGAACAGTATAGAAAAAATTCATCAGTTAAATTGTCACTTATTTTAGAAAAGTAATTATTTTGTCTCAAAATAGAAATCCTAGCACCGTATTAGCAATAATTACATCTTTAAAGTTCAATTCCAGATATATGTTATAATAGAAAAGAGTATCACGGGTAATTGGAATGATGAAAATAAATCAATTTAAACACTCATTGATTGCAACGTTTCGTCTTTTATTTAATTAAGACTTTTTCAAGCTCTAAAAAATGTTAACAAAAATTAACATTCATATAATAAAAATATTAAACATTATGGATTAAATAATTTACTAAAAAGAAACAATGGTGTGACTAACCTCAATATGCTTAAACGATAGTTTAATTAAATAAAAGACTAAACGTTGCAATCCATGCGTGTTTAAATTGATTTATTTTCATGATTCCAATTACCCGTGATACTGTTTTCTATTATAGCAATAATTACGTTCGTATTTTGTTGTAATAAAAAATTGCTATATGACCTTACAAATTATTATTTCTTTTTTTAAGTACCGTGTCCCATAAATCAAAATTTATTTTTTTTAATATACCTCTATATAAGAAAATAATAATTATATAGTTGACGTAATTTTACTACATCAGTATGTAGCGTATAATGTGTTTTCACTGACAAGTAATTTGACAGTTATTTCGATCATTTCTATGTACATTTGTTCATTATAATTTTTGCATTATCTAAAAGAGTCGAACTTTCGAATAATCAGTAATTCAAAGTTTCGCTTGGAGCTAATTTGGTTGTGCAGTTCCAGAGAGTCTCTCATTTATTATTGTGTTTGTGATCGCATTTTTATAATTAATTACTTGAACACTAAACGTCCCAATAAAAAAAAAGTTCAATGTATGAGACATCCGTAAATAACACAAAAATTTCAGGATTTCGTCTGAAAACTACACTATTTATCGATCAAGCTTATTTATTTTATAGTCGTATTTTGAAAAAAAAGTAAGGAGCGATTCACACACTATTTTGAAAATTTTATTCTTTAATTATACACGCGTATAAAGCCAAGGTTACCAGAATACTAGAAGGTTGGGTGTACATGGTCACATCTGCGATTTGTTGAGTTGATTGCTTACGTCCCTGATGCCCATGGCTTGGTTTTTCATTAAATGAAAAACCAAGCCATGGAGTCTTTTTCCAAACAGTTGGGATACCAATAAATTTTATTGGTATCCCAACTGTTTGGAAAAAGACTCCATGTGACATCACAAGCCTACTTCTCCCATCCTTTCTCGCGTCTTGCCTAGTGACACCTCCAACAATGCTAACGCCCAATCTTAGTTATTAGTAACCTTGTGTAAAGCAACTATTTCATACGGATAGTGCAAAAAAACGCTTACGTTTTTCAAATTATAATTAAAAATTATAATAGAAAACAGTATCACGGGTAATTGGAATAAAAATAAATCAATTTAAACACTCATTGTTTGCAACGTTGCAATCAATGAGTGTTTAAATTGATTTATTTTCATTATTCCAATTACCCTTGATACTGTTTTCTATTATAACATATATCTGGAATTAAAGATTATTTTGTCTAGATAAAAGCAAATGCGCTCTTCAAGTAATAATATATCTTAAAAATTAAGTGAAAATAAAATTTCCAGTGTTCTAAAATGACTTACAAAGTGTATTGTATCCACTCAACAACCAGCAGTACCACACAAAATGGAACTTCAAATCCCGAGTCTGATGTAAGTGATTTAAAAATATTATTTTTTAGTCATAACCCTAAAAAAATCCGGTTCCCAGTGGCAATACCCTGCCGACCATTTGCTAATATAAGCGTTGCGACTATGATCTGAATTTATGTTTGTTTTTGAACAAAATAAAACATTTAACCCGTGAAAATAATAGTTTTTACTTAATTTTAATGTTCGTCTCTATTTTATCAATTCATCATTTGCACAAAATTTATATACAGCCTTCAGTATTAGGTATAATTCTCTATCCGCAAACAAGGGTTCTCATATCGAGCCAATTTTATTAAAATTTTAGAACACTACCTAGGAAAAAGAGTAGGGATCCACAAACGGGGCAATATGAAAGCAATCTATCGGCGATATACTCAACTTGTGTGATCTGGGCAACTTATTTGTATAAGCCAATTTTTTTTTAAATTTTTTGAGTTGCTACCCCCTGAAATGGTTCTATATATTGAAAAAATGATTAGCTTAAAATTTCAGCTCAACTTATACAGTTTAACCCGTACCGAAAACGCAGAGAACTTTGAAAATAAGTTACGTAGAAAGAAAATTCCAAAACTACTTCACTTTGTGATTAAGAGGCGAATTGATTTGTCCAGATCCATAGGAAAAGTTATTCCTATGGATCTGGACAAATCAATTCGCCTCTTAAACACATCTTAGGACTTTTTTAAGATATAAATTGGTTGGTGTTAAGTCATAGACAAAGTTACGCACTCGCACAACGGAACGCAATGCTCCGTGGGGGGCCCGCGCAGGCTGGGGCCCGGCTGGCAATCGCCACCTCGACTATATGGCCAGTCCGACGCTGAGTGCTAGTGCCCAATAGGTTTTTTACCCGTTATCAACTCTTTTTAATGAAAAACGTATTAATATTTTTGATTCGTATCCAAATTAATATTAACAACCATGATTTGTACACATTCAGAACAAAAATCTCAAGAATGTGAACGAATAACGAAATGCTTTTTATAATTATAATTCTGGATGCCTGATAAAGGTCAAATAATTATTGACCGGAACGTTACTAAAATAAAAATGTTTTGATTAAAATAAGCATTTATTTTTTTGTCCACGTTTCTGCGATTTTTGTTCTGAATTATTGATTAGAACAAAGGAGAATTGTACCATTGTTAACTATGATATCATTTTAAATGTTTTTAATACACAGTAAAACACAGACATGCGATGATTAAATGTCTGAGTTAGATAAAAATATGAACTTCGAACATCATAAAAACAATAAGTAGCAAGTATTATTTTTTTATTGTACTTTGCTTAGACTGAGCCTACATTAGACAAAAAAAAACTGCTTAAAACCGTGTTAAACTGCATCAAACAGTTACTACATCAGATACAATAACAAAATAACGGACAGTAATTAAAGCCTTTTTTACTGATTACTGAAATAAATAATTAATTGGAGAAAAAAGAATTTAATTGTATTTTTTGTTTTTAATATCAATATATAAGAGTTTATAGTTAATTAAAAATTGACGATCTAATACACATGTCTGTAGTCTGCGTACAAGCAACAAGAAGGTTAAGTTCTTATCAAAGTACATTCATTACTAAGCTACTGTATTTTTATAAATGTAATAATAATAGCCGAAACAGATTTGTACAGAAAAAGAGAGGCATTATGTATTATGCAGCTATATGGATCGACAGCATAGCAGCCTTTTAAGGTCATTTACGAAATCGACAGTTGGCAGTTAAATGTTACTTTTGAAAATGAAACAAAGGTAAATGTACTTATATATAAATGAGAAGACCAGAAACATAACCCAACTTGTGTTTAAAAATGTTTTTCCAATTATATTTATCATCTCCCCAGACATCCGATTTTATTTCAATTATTACGATCACACAAAGTATACCACACCACTTATTATTATTATTTATTTATATATTTACTTTTCATTTATTTATGTATTTTTCAAGTATTTCCGTCGTCCAATTGGCTGGAATTTTTAGAAATTTCCGGTGATTGAGACGTTTTTAAAAGTTTTAACTTTTAACTTCGAAACAAGCAATGATTTTATTAAATATTTTTGTTGCACCTCGTATAAAACAGACATACAGTAATAATAAGGCAGGTAGGAGCGTAGGTGAATTCTTAATGGGGGATGTAGTATTAATTAGTGGTTGAAATTAGTACTAATTAGCTGCGGCCGGGTTTCAGGTATGTCGTGCGGCGCGGCATGTGGTGTGACGATCTGTACATCGACCTACTATCTCATACCTAGGTACCTACAGTTACACACTGATCACGGCAACTTAATACCATAGATACAGCTAGCGGGCGGAAAATTTTAGTCATATTCAACAAACGAATTACACTCCAATCTGTCAAATTACACCCGAATTGGGCTTGAATATGACTTCTAAAAACAATATGTCAAGGTTAACTCCACTACTATTGATGCTGCCGAACGGATGCAGCCTCGCAAGTCGCAAGACAAGACTGTAATACAGTGAAACCGAAGGCTCCACTGCTGTTGTCGCTGCCGTGTTTTATCTCAATCGCGTACGGAGCCTCGGGTAGCGTGCATAGGGGAGAACCACGTACCTTGAGACACTTTTTGTTTTTTGCATGTATAACAAGTTAGTTAGAAAAAGGAAAAACTGTCCTAAGGTACAACATATAGCACGTACTTTGGGACAGTAACAACACAATACTATTTATAATAATTAAGCAACACTATAAGCTGAAAAATCAGCTTCAAACTCAAGCTGATTATTTTTTCGCTTCGTACTACTACTAAACTTAGGATTTAACATCTTTATTTAAATTTATTTTTATTTTTTCTATTTTGGAATTTATGCGTTTATTGATTTTTTTTTTGTTATTTCTGGCAAGTTGTTGCATTTCAATTACATTTTTTTCTGGTGTATCCGTGAGGATACGACATCTTCCAGGTTTCCTTAAGGTACGAACTGACAGATGTCCCAAGGTACGTGCCTAATGAATGTTACTAATCACTTACTATAAATTATAAAATTATAGATTAAGAAACTTCAGAATAAAGAAAATACTTGCTTCGTCTTGCATTTAACAATGTGAGTTATAAATATAAACTATAAACTGCTTACCTTTATAGAAATTGGTTTTGATGTCTGAGAATTAAAAATTACTTTGACACTTCAAAAATACAAATTTATCACTTGCACCTAAATTTCTTATTGTAGCTACACTCAAACTGAACTAAGTGATATCTACCTAAAAATGGTTCTATCACTGATTTTTCAGCTTAAAGCATGGTCGAGAATGGTTTAAAACTAGAATGTCCCACGGTACGAACTGTCTCAAGGTACGTGGTTCTCCCCTATATAATTGCAAAGCAGTTTTGGCGAAATGTCTGACCAATTCTTGGATATATTAAACTCACTTATTGCATACCTGAAGTGAAGCAAGCAGATAAAAGATTTTACTAATTATGTTCAATACTGCGAAATGCAGAGTATGCCAGCTGACGATAAACTGAGAGAGAAAATTCCATGCAGTGTTTTAAAGAGTACAGAAAAAGCTTACTATAGTAATTTATTACTGGATATTATGTTATAAAAGTCGTAACTCGTGGGTATCAAAATCATTCGAACTTCTCGAGATATTTTAATAATAGATTCGATTATTAAAATAGAGATGGGATATTTCGATTAAGTCGAAATACCCCATCTCTATTCCTCGAACACAGTGTACTCTATCTCTGTCGCACGACCTCTTCTGCGTATTTCATGATTCTAGCTGTAATATCTCATAGATATATTTTTATTACTATTTATGCTAATTTAAAGATCGTATGCTATGATCAAGTATTTGTCAAAACGCGAGCGTAGCAACGGGAAAACGCTAGCATAGTTAATAATAAAATAAATTCCTTAAACATAGACCTTCTAGCTAGCACATTATAATAAATAACATGTGACAATTTAACATATTCTATCCGTGGATTGTTCAAATATGAATAAATGATTATTATTACACATAGTTGCTAAATTACAAAGCTACATCAGGTATTATGTAGACCAGCGTTTTCTAAACTGTTTCGTCTTCGGACCACTTCGAGATTAATACCTAAATCATCGCGAATTCCCATTTTCAGATTAATAAATGGAGAAATATCGAAACGTGTTGTTGTAGATATTTTGCTTTGTAATATTTTGCGATAAAAGTAATTTTTTTTTGAAGTTATACTTCTTTTATTTATGTTGCGGAAGTTGTTTCTGATAACGTTAAATAGTTATTTCATAAAACAACAATGTAGGTTATACTAGCGACATCGGACGGAACATCTTAAAAGCTATATAGTGTTGTTTACAACGTTAGACAGTTAAATAACCTCAATTTTTTTAAATATGGTTTCAACAGTAGAAAACCCTTTAATAGTTAAAAAGTTACTTTATGCTGGTACTAAAAATATTATTTTTGAAAATGGAACAAAGGTAAAATGTATATAAATTATAAGACCACAAACATAACTCAACCTGTGATTAAAAATGTTTTTCCAACTATAGTCATCTCCCTAGACATCCTATTTGTTTTATCAATGTACATCTTTAACGAAAATGTGAATATCAATTATCGCGATTACTCCAAGTATAACTTCTGTATACATCGCAGTAAATTTTAAATCATTGTTAATCGTATGGCGCTCACAGGTCTGCGCTCTGAAATTCAGATCATTGACAGCGCGTTTACAGTTCGACTGCTGTCTACCGAACTGTATAGCTTTTAGAAAAAGTCCGCGCACCCTCTCGAATAATTGCGGAGTCCTAGGGGTTCGTGAACCCCAGTTTAGGAGACGCAGATGTAGTGTGTGTGCTCATCAGCACGTACTTAAACCGTGTACGACGCTCTGCAGTTACTAAGCATAGGCAAGCGAGATAGAGCTGAGCCGAACATGAGAGCACAATGCACGTGACAATGTGACAATAAGGTTAGTTTTATTGTATAATTAAGTGTGGAGTAATTGCACGATTCTAGCACTGAATCATCGTTTTGTGTCGTTAGATGGTGCTTCTCTGCTTACTTAACGGTCGTTCGTTAAACCCCATAGTCGTTGCTACCTAGGGCTTTTAATTGCGAAATTACGCACAAAAATTTTAACTGATCAATTCCTCTACTGAAAAAACTTATATCGGAATTCCAGAATTAATAAAAGGATTAAGAAATTACCAATTTTTACTTAATTTTCCGAGCTGAAAGTGGGGCTTAATAATGTCTTTTTTTAAGAATTAGAAAGTTTCCCTTTTTTTACTCTTAATCATAGTCCTAAAAAATATTAAATTATTGGCTAAAAATTTTTTGTAATATATATCGTAGGTTAATTGAAAAAATCGGATCTTTGCGAAAATCGTTCGAAGATAGCAAAAAACCGGGTAATCGGAATCCGATTTTTTGCAAACATTCTAGGATTTTCGCGAAAATCCAAGTTTTTTAATTATTCTACGACATATATATTATAGTCGTTGCTATCTAGGGCTTTGAATTCCAGAATTCCACACAATAAATTTTAATTGATCAATTCCTCAACTGCAGCGATTAATATCAGATTTCTGGAATTATTGAGAAGATTAAAAAAATTACCAAATTTTATTTAATTAAATAAGGTCTTTTTTTACGAATTAGAAAATTTACCTTTTATAACTCTAAATCATAGTCCTAAAAATTGTTAAATTAATGACTAAAGAATTTTTGTAGTATATTTACGTCATTCTATTCTAAAGTTTAAATTTAAATCTGCGTTATGCCGTTCTCTTTATTTGTTTGAAAATTTTTGCCTTAGAGTTTCATATATCGTTTTTTATGACCATAAACATACTTCGAGTTTAAAAAAGACATGTTTCTCCATGCAGTATTTTTGAAGATTATTCTTGATATTTTAACTATTTTTGGAATTTCGGACCCAAGAACTAATAATCGAAACCAGTTGGCAGTTCCGTAATTGAAGATAAATATGGTGTCATTCTGGTCATGTATTAAGAGAACAATTTTCAAATCATAAGAACATATGCTACCTATAAAAAACCATTTGCATCTTCATCTCAAATCATGTTCTTTCGTTTAAAAATGATCCCTTTCTTATCTCGCGCTCAAGGTTTCCCTTGTGTTTCTACACAGTTGAATCATTTCTTCTTTAACGACACAGAAAATTTCAAACAGATACGTCGCTAAAAAGTTTGACTTCAAAAATTCGGATCTGTAGTATGCTTCTTGGACCTTCACTTGGCGTTTACCCGAACCCGTTAGGCTTAGAAATAGCGTCGGGAGAGCAAAGGCAACGGATTTAAAAAAAAGAGTGGAGCGGTATTTGTAGGTACACCTACTCAAGACTTCGTGGTGACACTTTTCTCACTGAACTAACAGCACGCTTGTTCATTCTCCGACCATACAAGAGACAAAATAAGTCGCATATCGCCGACTACCATTCACACACAGAGAGAGAGTGAGAGACAGAGAGATAGAGTAAAGCAACTGCACGGCAGCCAACAGTCTCTCACTCTTCTATAGACACAATCAGCAGTGATAATTCCGCGATTCAGAGCTCATCAGCGACACGTTTCATCCTGATTACGGCTGGTTTGTTCGATTCCGTCGCCACACTCTACACTCGCAGCACCCCTTCCGTCGCCTCGCCATCTTCTGCTAAGTCATAGTCAAAACTCACCGACCATATTCGGGTTTATTTACCATAACGAAAGGAAAAAATTAACATCTTAATAATTTTCGTTGTGTTCGATGAAACTGCTGATCGCTTTTCCCACTCTTCTTACCACTCGGAATCCCCACCTTGCTTCTAACTGCTCTAAATGATACTACTAATTCAATACTTACAATAAATAAATAATATTTCTACCTGTCTGTGGGTTCGAATCTTTCTATGTAACGTAACGAGTACTATAAGATTAAATAAAACCCGCACACACTGGTACGAGACAGAGTATTTTTGAAGTTTAACGTCTTTAGCGACGTATATGTTTGAAAAAAGTAAGAAATCGAGGGGAAGTAGAACTGATAAATAAAGGGGAAGTTAGTTTGTCTCCTAAATTACATGAAACTGACAAGTACAGAAGTTTATAGTGTGTTGCATTTTGATTCGCAAAATAGTAAGACAAGGATGAACATATAAAGTCGAATCTGACGTTTAATACAGTCAAAGCCCTCTAAGTGCACGCTCTCTAAATGCACACGCTCTCTTACTGCACACGAACTCGCCCTCTAAGTGCACGTTCCCCAGCCCCCACTTCGAATAATCTGCGACCAATCACGTGCGACCGTAAGCGCGCTATTTTCAAACTTTCCATTTCCATCATATTCATAGAGTTTTAGAGATATTGTTTATAGCATCTGATTGAATTAAGATAGCTATAGGAGTTAGAAGAGTGGGGATGAAAAAGATCGTAGGGGAAGTGTGCACTTAAAGGATGGGCTCGGTTCCGAGCTGTGCACTTAGAGGGCTTTGACTGTATTACTAACAACTGAAGAACAAAATAATTTCTGTAATTTGACGTACACACTTGACACAGATCATGCATGGGTTTATATATATACATATACGCTATCTGCTTGTTTGAAATTTTCTGTAACGTTAAGGGGGAAATGATTCAAAATTAAAAGGGAAATGATTTAATGCTGGGGAACTTGTATGAACCTAAATGTTCCCCAAGAAATGAAGTATCGAATGGTAAAAACTGCATTCAAATCAGTTAAGTACTTTCGATATTAGCGGATTCAATTTTAAAAACCATCCACTCTCTATATTTAGTTTTGTTACCATAGGTTCATCCCGATGAAGCGTATATAGAGCTTTCTACTTATAAATTGGAATCGATTCAATGAATTTGTCTTTCAAGTTTGTGTTACGTTATTTAAAGTAACAATTATATCGATATAGTTAGTCTCAAAATAGCTTATAAGTGAACTAAAAAATTAAAACATATTTTAAATTATTAATATTTTTTCTTCATCAAAAAAGTAATGGTTCATCAAATCAGATATAAGTGCTTAAATTCAATTATATTTCATAACTTGTAGACAGAAACTTGGTTAACCAAGTACACACATTTTTGGTGTAAAAGTAGACGTTTTATTTCGAATAGAATAGAATAGAATATCTTTATTCACAGAGCTATGTTACAATGTTACAAGTAGATGTGATTGTCAATCAAAATTACAAATAAAAGAATTACATTAAAATCAGCGATAAGTAAAATTTTTACGGTGCATATTTAATTACCAAGTCTTTGTACGAATACAGTGGTTCGTTTGATAATTTTCGCCTTATTTCTTTTGAATAAAGGTTAATTGGCAAGTTTCTTACACTAATGGGAAGTTGATTATATAACTGAAGTGCTAAATAATTTGGACCATTTGTCAGCTTGTTGCGATTAAAAAAAGGCACACGAATGTACAGCTCCTGATTTTGTAAGAGTGCACCTCCTCAACTATCAGGAATTTTGAGAGATTATGTTTTGCGTAGAGTAAATTTTCGTAAACAAAAAGAGATGACAAAGTTAAAATATTATGTTGTTTAAACAAAGGTTTACAAGAATCTCTTGACTTACTATTAGTTATTATTCTCACTGCTCGTTTTTGAAGTCGGAACACTCTTACAGCATCAGGGGCATGTCTCCATAGCAAAATGCCATATGTTATGTTAGAATGGAAAAGACCATAATAAATACTTTTTCTCACATCGAAGGATGCATATTCTGAAACTTTTCTCAATAAATACAGAATCTTGGATAGTTTTAAACATAGGTGATCATTATGCGATTTCCATTTCAAGTCGCTATCAACAAATAAAGACTTATCACAGATTTAAAAGGATACTACTTAAAAGCAACTGATTTTAGAGAAAAAGCTGCCAATCGAACTAACCTGTACATAAAATATCTTATGCAATGCTGATAATTTTCGTCATTCGTGCAATGTGTACTTCATTACAACTATTTTTCAAATATCGTCAAGGAGATAGTGACTTTCAAGATATTTGTTGCATGACCTTCTATAGAACCGCTACTTTTCTGCAAAATGACCCTAGTTCGCACTAGTGCGTAAAGTAAAACAAAGTATTTTGATTTTACAAATCCAATAATAATATATCCGTCGGTTGACATTTAAATCTACATGAGCAACACAGACAAGTACAGTAAATAAATATTGCAAATATTCTTGTGAGAAATCAGTTATTTTACAGGAGGTACGCTCAACATATGTAGTAATTATGTTGTTTTTAATGATATTACCACTCGAGTGACTGTTAACTCTCGTTAAATTTCTCGTGTTAACACTATGCTACAGCTTGTTATATCTTTCATTACGAACGAGATACATAAAATACTATTTTGGAAAAAAATTAATTATATATATTTTTGGACTCGCTCTCTTATAAGCTGTCATTTTATACTCAACGTGATAGCACTAAAATTTTTTTGGTCCACGTACCGCTCCCACATGTGAATTCAATTTTTTGGAGGTTTGTATTTCACATCTGTGATTGAGCTGCTACTTACTTCCGACAACTATACCAAAATTCAACATGCTATATCAAACGGTTTCTGAGAAAAAAGGCTATAACAGGCGGACACCGGGATGTTTTTAAATATAAAAATTATTTTACTATATTTAGATGCTTGTTTATTGAACCAAAAATTAAACCCTTTAACCGATTTAAAAAAATTATTTTATTAGAAAATAGGTACACGCAAACTAAAAATAATGACGGTGCAGTTTTTGTGTCATTCAGTATATTTGTGGTTGCTATGTAGTTGTGTGTGTGTGCATGAATCTTGATTTGTGCTCATTCAAGAAATAATAGGTATGATTTAATGTTTTTTATTCTATTTTATTTCAGTCTAGTTTAGTGAATTTTAACCTCGAATTATTTCGTAATTTTAACAGCGGAGAATATTATTTCAACAAATTTTAATTCAAATAATAAAAAAAGCAATGTTTTTATAGTTTACTTTTTCTTCTTAATTAAATGCGCTTTTGTTTATCGGTGAGTTAACAAATCATCTGTATAGTAATTCAAAAAAGGTCTTAAGAGAACTGGAGACATGTTCTCCCACCACCAAATTCGGGACTTCCACCACATGTTAATTTTCCATTCATTTAACTTATTCATGTAGGTGATTTATTTGACTATTATATATAATCTTGCATAAAAACCTGGCCAAGTGCGAGTTGGACTCCGTACCCTTTTACAATATTTATTAATTTTATTTTATTTTTATTAGGTACACAAAAAGCTGTATAAATGCCTGAACTTAATATTTTCTAAGATATTTCGTCCGATGTCACTATTTTGATTTTTAGAAAAAAAAATTTTTTTTTGTAATGTAACCACAAGTTTACGGTTTTTGGATTTTTCCCTTTAATTGTGCTAAAAGACATTGCTTCTTAACAAATTTCATGATTCTAGGTCAACGGGAATTCCCTTGCGAGTGTCAAAATATGTGGCATAAACGGCCGTGTATTTTGATTGCGTTGACTTAGAAGTTTGAATTTTTCACTGCTACAAGGAATTGCAGACTTGAGTATTTGGTATTAATTTCAACTTGATACCTCAACGCGTTCCTAAGAAAAAGGGTCTTGACAGACAGACGGACAACGAAGTGATCCTGTAAGGATTCCTTTTTTCCTTCTGAGGTATGAAACCCTATTAAATTATAGATTTTTATCGAAGTTTAAGTCCATTTTTTAATAATTTTAAAGTTTAATGGGAAGTATGGACAAATTTGATGTGTTAAACTTTTTTAATTCATTGCCAACGTTTCAACAGTCTTTGCTGTCTTCTTCTTTGAGCCCTGAAGAAGACAGCAAAGACTGTTGAAACGTTGGCAATAAATTAAAAAGTTTAACACATCAAATTTGTCCATACTTCCCATTAAACTTTAAAATTATAGATTTTTGTTCTTTTAATATTTTTGTTCCACAAATTATTAGTTACTGTTTACTATTTCCAATCTTTGCAAGTCTTTTCAGAAAGTCCCTGTATAAGGTATTATACAACAGTTTAATTTACTATAGAAATTACCTTGTATCGAATTTTCAAGTGCCTTGCTATTGCACAGTACTTGTCTAGTCTAGTATATAAAATAATATGTGATAGTTGAGAGCCCGCGAGAGATTTTTCCGACCAAAATCGCCAAAGCTGATTTGAATTTATAATATCGTGGCGCCTCGTGACCTTTAGCTGCGGTACCAGCTTTGGATTGCGCTACGGCAGCCTGCCACGCATGTAAATTAATAATAATAAAAAAAAGAAATCTCCAAAAAAATTTATGTAGGTATTAATTAAGAATTTTATTGGAAATTGTTGCGTCCATATTTTTTTTCAAACATATGCAATTAAGTTAGCAGGAAAGTGGACAAAATTAATAACTGGTTTATTGATTTACCTACATCAATACTGCTAACTTAATTGTATATGATTAATTAAGAATGTTGCTTTAGCCCCATCCACTTCTACTGTTGCAGGTCAAGTCCACCACACTTCAGTATCTATATAAATAATAATTAATTAGATGATGTTCGTTGGCAAGCACACCACTTGAGAACGGCTGGACCGAATTGTTTTTTTTTTCAAAATGTTCGTAATAGTCGAATAAAGATTTTAGGAAAAGAAACATTGGAAAAATTGTCCGAAAAAGTGGAAAATTCAGGAAAAACCGGCAGTGCCTTTTTCTATGGGATTTATTCTTATTAAATCAATATCAGACCTTCGCGAAGCAAGACTAATACGGAGCCGAGGGTAGCGGCTAGTTAATAATAAATTAACCATATAATAGAAAAATAGATCGCAGGCTCCCAGTCTATAAATATATTGCTGATGAATTGTAATACACTCATGTCTATCATAGTCATGCTTTCCCAAACATCTCAAATGTCCTCGAAACGCCATACCTTTGATCCTATCAGATCAGATACGCTACTTAATTATTATTTGTGGCTGATGTACATTAATTGACGCGCTTAGATATTTCTCGGTATATACTATTAATTATTGCTAATTACTACTAATTACAGTTTCTTATACATACAAGAATGTTATTCAGTACTGTAACAGTATGGACCAGAAAATGCCTCTTAAAGATGATTTTAATTAACAACTAATTTCTAATGAGTAATACGTCTGTTACATAAAGCAAAGTACTATATTCGCGTCTCTCTTGATACTAGCGAAAGACTTGAAATACTAGAGTGTTTTAGAGGTTATGGGGACATGGAGAATGCGGAGATTAACAGTACTAACTATACAAAGTACAAACTATATAATATCGAATGAACTTTATCAGACATCTATCCGCGTAGGCGTCAACCGCTGATTTCAAGTTTTTTTTTATACTGTTTATCTATTTGTCTCTGTGAGCACGATACAGGTCAGACGGCAGAACGAATCAAAACCAAATTTTGATGTTTGACGTGTAAGTATGAAAAACCCTATATTTTTTGGGGAAATTCAGCGCATGCGCCGAAGAAACATTAAGTATAAAATTGTTTTTTTCGTAATAATGGTATACTTTTCACAATGGTTTATTATACTTAGAGATGGGAAAAACGGGTCTTTTTAGTGATTCGCATCTTTGTATCTGGATCCCGCATGTGAGCCGGCTCACTGAACCGGTTCAAAAAGAGCCGAGTTCTGAATATGTTACAGTCTGCCACTGAGTTACCTAGTTCAGTCAATCAAATCACGACCTGTATAGAATCAAGAATGCATAGCCAAACATGTGATGCATGAGTCATTTGAGCTGACAGATGCATCAAAGCAAGAACTGATACGTAAGTGTAAAATGTGTTTCTGTGTGTTAAGTGTTTCACTGAGTTATGCGGATCCGTTGACCCGTCGGCTCAAAAAAAAGTGAGTCGGCTCTCACAGATCTTCTGTCGGAGTCGGCTCTTTGAACCGGTTCAGATCTGAGCTAGCCAACTCTAATTATACTATTTATTTTTACAAGGAAGTTTGTAAAAAAAATTTTTTTAACTTTGTAATTTTGAAAATAAAAAAAAAATCAATAATCCTTTTGTTTTGAAGATCTGTCAAAAAAAATAATTAGGTAACTGACAAACATGCTTTGGTAAATTGTTATTCCAACTCCACAAGTGGGAAATCTTACTTTAAGTCAGAATTCTATTTGTTTTTTGTTAAATATTCCACACTGTACTGCAGTATTTTCTTTATGGAATAAAGACTTTATTATTATTATCTGTAGCTATAAGTATGGTGTGTTGTAACACTGGTGGAAGGCTCCACTACTGTTTTGGCTATCGAGTTTCTTCTCAATCACGTGAGCTATATGTATGACGTGTTGAGTTTTTTTTGCAGCCCCATTGTTGGATATTTTGTGTTCAGTAAATATTGACATTGTTATTTCAAATATACGCTAACTTAATTGTATTTCAGATATTACAAATAAATTTACAGCAGCTGTCAGAATGCATAATATTTAATCAGTGACTACACGATATGAGTTCTAATGACTATGAAATCTAGTTATTTGTCTCTAGGGATTCGCTGCGCTATAAATACTATTACTTTACTTCCATATGTCGCACAATAACAGTACAGGCTGTCATAAAATACAACAAAAGGGCTTGTTTTTAATCGACTTAAAAAAAGAGAGTATATAATTCGAACGCTTATTTTCTTTTTCTTTTCTTTTTGAGGTTATACTTCTTTTGGCGCATTGAGAATAAAATTTTCTCTGTTACGGAAGTTGCGCATGCGGCATGCAACGAAAATGAGACACCATGAAGTTAGTTATTGTTTTAATATGAATGCACTACGTGTATTGGCAAGGTTAAAATCGTCGAGATAGCTGACTCTACGATGCAGTATATTTTTCCTTTGTATTCGTAAATGATAAACGTTAAAATAATTATCAAACAACAAAGTAGGTTATACTAGTGACATCAGACGGAACGTCTTAAAAGCTTAAAAACTCAATACTCGTATGTTTTAAATTATTTTAAATTATGGATTCAACAGTATTTTATTTTATCAATGTACATCTTTAACGAAAATGTGAATAACAATTGTCGCGAGCACGTTAAAGAAGAGTAACTTCTGCCGTGCATACATAAGTACACACACCATTTTTTTTACTGTTGGCATCAAATAGGCTTAACGAAAAGAAATTGACTTTTTAATTTATGGCAATGTTTGTAAACAGATAGTATATAGGTCAGTCTTAAGTCTCGAATGGCGCAATGAAAAGCCGATAATATAGAGAGCGTAGGTAATACACGATAGCAAACTTCGTATTGTGTCGCATTATTTACGACCGTATTGTTTTATTATCTGATAAGCAATGAATACTGAATGAAGGAGAACATATAAATAATAGATTACAATACAAATTACATACAAACGTTGTGTTGAAATTATACCCTCAGGAAACGACTATTAAAAATAATACGTTTCATTTTACCCAAGGTACGTGTTATATGTACTATTATTTCTGTCGCTACAAACCAAAAGGCCTATGTCGAACAATTATTACCGTGTATTTGCCATATGGCAACATACACTATTGGCATCGGTCGGATGGCGGGACCTAGGGGTCGGACCAAAATTTCTCGACGTTTCATAACCTCCTAACCACTTTGGCACCATTTTTAAAAATGTTTATATATATATATATATATATATATATATATATATATATATATGTGTGTGTGTGCGGGCAATAACTTTCGAAAGAGTTAATTGATTTTAACGAAATTTGGCCCACGTGTTGAAATCCATCACCGCAAGAAGCCTATTTAAAATGGGCCTAATCGGGCTATTTTAAGGGTAGTTTTTAGGGGTTGAAAAATGTTTTTTGGGCCCCAAAATACCGCAAAAATTCTCCGAATCGTTTCAAAATTGTAATTTAACCCTCTGGTAGTAATTAAAAAGTGTCCCTAAAATTTTGATAAAATCGGCCTGACAGGACCGGATTTACAAATTTTATGAAAAAAACTAGTTTGTAGATAATGAATTATTTACTGACAGGTGTATATAATTTAGTATAGAGGCTCGATTGATAATAATATTGCAATTAAGAAAAAAAATGTTATTTAAGGGGTGTATTAAGGAGTAAAATATTTTATTTTGCCCAAAAACCGACTTAAGTTCGCATAATAAAGCCACACTGCCTGTATAAGCAAATACACTATATTGTCGGCAGGGTTTTGGCACTGCGACCCGGGTTTTTCTTATTTTATATCCTTGGTTTTTTAACTTCCCAGTACATTAGATTCGAAAAGAGAAATACATTTTTTAACATGTTTCAAGGTCACTGCACGTTTCTACACTATTTTTAAAAACAGATATGCGTGTAATGTACGAATTCTCGCCAATAGTGTATATGCCATATATAGTGTAACAAAACTGTACTTTTAACTAACAATAAATTACGTAAAATAAGGGATTATGTCAACACCAAGTGTACATCAACACATAGTCAGAGAAGAACTGATATCATTTTAACAAGGCTCCGAATCGGACATACGGCGTTAACACACGCACACATTTTTAAAAAAGAACCTCCACCAGTCTGTGAAACTTGCAATCAACAATTAACCGTCGAACACATCCTAACAGCATGCACAAAATATCAACAATATAGATTCAACTTACCAGAACAACTCTCCAAGATACTTGAAGACGAAGAAACCGCAGTAACAAAATTAATTAACTTCCTCGAAATCTCCAACCTGAAAAATAAAATATAAATTAAATTCATATACTAACATGTAACCAATTATTTATATGTATTTATTTACTCATTGATTACTATTCTCTATATATCTATTAGTACAGTGTAAATAGCCTTAGTTGCTGCACACTGTTTTTTTAAATAAAAAAAATAAAAAAAGAGTGTTCTTTGTGGTGGTTTAACACTGATTTATTTCAACAAACGAAATAAATACAAAACAAATATTATAAAACTAATAAACATATATAAACTTTTTATTGACTGTCAATAGAAAATTTATATGTTTAATAGTTTTATAATATTATCATATTTATTGAAATTTAATTATGATGCCTAAGGAAGATTTGATTTAAATCGAAACGTTGGGCTGAAATAATTAATTCTATTAATTAATAATAAATTATTTATATTCCAGTTCCTGCAAATTTATTATTGAAATTAAAAATAATGAGTGCTATTATCAATATGGACACTAAAAAAATATTTTACTCTCTTAAAGTTTTTTTTTTATGATTAATATAATCTGCATTGTCCATAAAACAAATTTTTCGGGAATTTTTCGGAAGCTAATTGTGCAATAAAACCATCTCAAAGTGCGTTTTTAGTGTATTTGCCATATGGCAACATACACTATTGGCATCGGTCGGATGGCGGGACCTAGGGGTCGGACCAAAATTTCTCGACGTTTCATAACCTCCTAAACACTTTGGCACCATTTTTGAAAATGTTTGTATATATATGTATATATATATATATGTATATATATATTTATATATATATTTATATATATATAAGCGTGTGTATATATATATATATATATATATATATATATATATATATATATATATATATGTGTGCGGGCAATAACTTTCGAAGGAGTTAATTGATTTTAACGAAATTCGGCCCACGTGTTGAAATCCATCACCGCAAAAAGCCTATTTAAAATGGGCCTAATCGGGCTATTTTAAGGGTAGTTTTTAGGGGTTGGAAAATGTTTTTGGGCCCCAAAATACCGAAAAAATTCTCCGAATCGTTTCAAAATTGAAATTTAACCCTCTGGTAGTAATTAAAAAGTGTCCCTAAAATTTTGATAAAATCGACCCGACAGGACCGGATTTACAAATTTTATGAAAACACTAGTTTGCAGATAGTTAATTATTTACTGAAGTGTGTAAGTATATAATTTGGTATAGAGGTTCGATTGATAATAATATTTCAGTTAAGAAAAAAAAATGTTATTTTCAGGGGTGTATTAAGGAGTCAAATTTTTTATTTTGCCCAGAAACCAACTAAAGTTCGCATAATAAAGCCACAGTGCCTGTATAAGCAAATACACTATATTGTCGGCAGGGTTTTGGCACTGCGACCCGGGTTTTTTTTTAGTGTTTAACTTTAAACATATTGACAATACCGCTAAGGAATTGACGCAAAGTATGAAGGGATTGAACTTATTTCAAAATTAGATGTAAACACTTTTACCTTGTGGACATAGATTTATGAACTGCGTTGTAATATGACAACATTATTTCATTATAAACTGTTTTGTTTATAAATTATTTTTATTTAAAATAGCAGGGCATATCAGAATAATTGGAGAATTAGAATTGTGATGTAAATTAATTAAAAAAAATATTTATTTTAATTTATCAAAACGCCGTTTGACTGTTTTAGGGGAAAACGGAATATAAGCAAAATAATAGGAGTATTTATTTGTTAAGCTCTGTTTCGACATAAATTGCTTCTTCTTCAGGATTTTAAAAATTAACAAAAGATATTGAAAATTCTAAAATAAAAATTTGTCTTCAAAATTATGAGAAAATAAATAAAAATAATAGTGCCAAAGTGAATGGTATCCACAACAAACGACGTTGTACTTCGACACTACTACAGTCAAAGTCCTCTAAGTGCACGCTCTCTAAATGCACACGCTCTCTTACTGCACACGAACTCGCCCTCTATGTAAGTGCACGTTCCCCAGCCCCCACTTCGAATAATCTGCGACCAATCACGTGCGACCGTAAGCGCGCTATTTTCAAACTTTCCATTTCCATCATATTCATAGAGTTTTAGAGATATTGTTTATAGCATCTGATTGAATAAAGATAGCTATAGGAGTTAGAAGAGTGGGGATGAAAAAGATCGTAGGGGAAGTGTGCACTTAAAGGATGGGCTCGGTTCCGAGCTGTGCACTTAGAGGGCTTTGACTGTAGAACTTTCTAAGTCTCTATTAGAGTAATCAAAACTTTAGTTATTTCCTTATTGAGCCTTGTTTAACTGCTTATTATGTTTATTTTTATCTACATGTAAAATATTGAATCATGTTTTGGGGGCTTCAGAACGTTTGAGCAAAAAGCTAAGCTTTGCCCAGCTTATTTGTTAAACTTTATGTTCAGCGATTTAACATTTCCTTTGGCTTTAAGCATGCAGTTGAATGCCCGCGTTAAACTAACGGGTTAGCCGTTCAATTAATTGGCTAGTTTAACTATCGGCCTGCGACATGTATAGTGTTTTCAATCAGTATGTTGACTTAACATGTTAAATGTCTCCATTTGATTTACATTGAATAAGCTTAAATATCGAATAGTAGACTCGGTCCATAAATATCGTGGCGCCCTGGGAAAATACAAATATAAGTATAAAAATCCCGTGTCACGATTTACGTCTACGCTAATCTCCGAAACCGCTCAACCGATTTTATTAAAATTTTGTAATGTGTATTGTAAGGTCAAACTTGATAGATAGGAGAGTTTTTAACTCGATAAGTAAACCTCAATATTTTTTAATGCTACAAATATAAGTATAAAAATCCCGTGTCACGATGTTCGTCTACGCTAATCTCCGAAACCGCTCAACCGATTTTATTAAAATTTTGTAATGTGTATTGTAAGGTCAAACTTGATAGATAGGAGAGTTTTTAACTCGATAAGTAAACCTCAATGTTTTTTAATGCTACAAATATAAGTATAAAAATCCCGTGTCACGATGTTCGTCTACGCTAATCTCCGAAACCGCTCAACCGATTTTATTAAAATTTTGTAATGTGTATTGTAAGGTCAAACTTGATAGATAGGAGAGTTTTTAACTCGATAAGTAAACCTCAATATTTTTTAATGCAAATTTAAGGAGTTTTTATAAAACAAAGAGTTGCAATTCATTTATAAGCTGCCTAATGGGGTGCAGTCCTGCGAGGCAACATCGAAATACGGTGGAAGCGAAGGCTCCACTACTGTTAATGCTACAGAGTGTGGTGCGGCGCGGCGAGGTAAAGTAATACGGTGGAAATGAAGACTCCACTACCGTTGTCGCTGCCGTGTTTTATCTCAATCGCGTGCGGCTATTAATAATAAATAGAATCTAACAGCGGGCCAATTCGCCTAGAAAGTCCACTGCAGCATAATATCTTTAGTAGGTAATCCGAGTGAAGCCGTACTGGGCCGTGAGTAACACTATACTATTACAATAAGTTCGCTGATTTTGTTAAAAAAAATGCGAAAAATATCCATCTCTCATTAAATACCACAACAATAAAAACAGAAGTAATTAATTTACGGCGCCTATACAATTTTGAATAAAACGTCCACATTTCTTAATTAGCGTTATACGGCATATGTAGGTGCATTAGTCTAGATAGGTAGCAGACATTGGTGGGACAGTGGGATAAAGGGGGGCACACAACATGTGATGTCCACAGTTAACAAACTAATTGATATGAGGGATCACGAATGGTGCGACTAATTGGCCGGTGCAGTCGCCACGGATCATTAGTCTAATTCTGGTGGCGTGCGTTCTCTCTCTTTGTCTCTCTGTCTCTGTCATGCTACGCACACACATTTGCACACACACGTTCATCTACAGTATATAGGGTGCGTCAAAAGAATCTCCCAAGTATCTAATGGATGCTGGGTTGCAGAAACATTGTCGGAAAATCTGATTTGATAAAGATCTTTGGTGATAATATAATTATAGCTTTTCTACATGCAGAAATAATAGGGATGTTGATTATTTTTGGGAAAGTGTTTTAAATCGTGCGTAAGTACCTAATATAGCTACAAATATTTATTATTTTTATTTAAATACAACTCAAGCCTTAAAAATCATGTATTTTAAATCCCGTTTCAAATTTCGGTCCAAAACTCCAATACTAGTCGCGTGACGTCACCTGTTCATACCAAAGGAGGCTCAAAAGTTTACACAGGAGCTACCATTCTATAGATGCGGTCACAAAGTAGGAGGCTGTGCTCATAAACGCTAGTAAACTAATGAGGTTATGAAAACATTTTTCGTAATTCTTGTTATAAAAGATGAATTCTAAGTTTTCGAACTATTAGCCTTAATAAATACACTTTCAATGACGTTAAAACTCCTTGCAGTGTTTTTTTAAAGAAATTTTCGAATAAATTACACACTAAATATTAACCAAACAATGAAGTTTTTTGATAGCGGCTGAACATATGACGTCATGCGCTCTGATTGGTGTCTGTTGTCACGTGACTTGAGAGTAATTTTATTAGGTTTTATTTATTAAATATTAATTAAATTCCTTAAAAATAAGGAAAAATATAGTGTTTTTAATATTTCTATCATAGAAACTACCACTTACCGTTAAAATTATGTTTTTATTTGAGCACAGTCAACATCCCTATTTAACCAAAGGAAGCGGGACACTACCTACATTTTCTGGAAACGTTTCGTCGTATTTTCGAACCGTCATAGTTTCGGTCTGGACAATGCTATGAAGCTGAAATTTTCAGGATACGATATCCTTAGCAAACTTATTAAACATACTAAGTACCAATTATCTAGCTTTTATGGTTTCATATTTATTGACGTCTGAAATACGCCGGATTCATCACTGACTGAAGATCATCAAAACATTTAGGGTACTTCTTGAAGTCCTAGAAGGCTAAAATTTGGTGTATAGACTAGAATTTACCAATAAACAACGAAAAAATTCGGAAATTGAACCCCTCGTATAGGGGGTGCATATCTGTGCATACAGGAATATGTGCAAAAGTGGTTCACAAACCCTCACTGATGATGAAAAATAGTGAGAAAAAAAATCTAGAAGGCATGCCAAAAAGAAATGAAATTCCATCAAAAACACTTCATGTGAAGTAGGTTGCCAAGACTCACAAGTTCATAATGCTTTCACTGTTAAAAAACTTATGAGATCTCGAGTAGAACCAGGCCCCTAATCTACAAAGTTTAAAGTATATACTTTGAACTTCAAAAAACTATAAGAAGCCACGACAGTGGAAGAAATACTTTTGACGCATACTGTATAAGAATTGCTGGCAACATCCGAACTCCAGCTATCAGTCCCCCAGAAATGTGATTTAAAGTGCGATACACGCTGTGGTTTATTGGCCATCGATGTTATTCCATTAAAGCTTGGACAAATACGGTTTTACTTTTAAGGTTGACATGTTCCAGCTGATTGCAACCATTGGTTTATAAAACGCTCATTCGCACAATAAATATTTCTACATTAACGCATATACAATAATTTACCTAAAACTGTGACAATCACGTAAGTAATATTAAAATATTTTTCTCTAGGGAACAAAACCAAAATGAAGTCGGTCTCTTGTTTAATCCGAAAGCGCAAGTGGGGCCTTATGGGTCACGTTTTGAGCGAAAATGATATACCTAGGGTTGCAATCGAATAGAATCTGCAAGGTTTGAGAAGAACCATTTTTACAGTCGTAGTAATAAACCCGTTTGTTAGAAACCAAAATTCCAACAACTGCACAACTAACAATTATGATTTGGTTCTAATATACTCCAACCCGAATTGCTTGAAAAGTTTTAGAACCGTTCTAGAACTCGACCAACGACTCCGCCTAATTTATTCAGACACATTTATAAATCTCAACTCTACTCACCAGAAAAAATTCTCAATCGCAGTTTTTCTAGATAGAGTTGAACCTAGAAAAAAATCGATTGCGAATCGAACTAAATGAAAGCAAAAAGTGCACGTCCGCGCTAATGCTACAGGCTTTTGGCGCGCGAATTGGAGCAACTATAAAAGCATAGATTGGCAGGTACAGTGCACAGTATCGACAGACTCAATTAGAGGCTCATTAAAAAGTTTCAATCATTCTGTTAGCTTACATTTCCAGTACGCGGTCGATGTATAGTTCGACAACACAACACTACCCCGTGAATAATCCTCAGCTTTTCCATGTTCTAAACATATCTGTGTGATCACAAGACAAAACGACTATATCAGTTTTTTGCTAATATATATAAGACTAGCGAGACCCGTGCGAATAATAATAATTTTAATCATAATAATAATAATAATGCGTTTAACGTCCGTTTCTCGACTTTATGTCATAACAGACGCCATTCGCACCATTGCTATTTTCCATTTACCACCTCCCGTTATTTTCTACATTTTTTAAAACTTCAACTTATATAATAGCAATGGGCGAATGAAGGAATTATAGGAAATTAGGATAAGGTAGGTAATTTTTGAACTAGGAGTTTGATAGGTAATCGGCCATGGCCCCAAATAAGGAACCATCTCGATATTTATCTGGAATTAATTGAGGGAAACCATGGAAAACCTCAATCAAGATGGCCAGTACAGGAATTACCGTTTCTCGGCGAGAGGCAGTAGGAAAAAGTCCCAGTCACATCTGCCCCTACCGGGAATCGAACCCGTACCTCCCGAATGCGAGTCTAGTGCTGTACCACTACTCTACCCAGCTCGGTACCCGTGCGAATATTTCGCACTGTTAGTGGTCAGTTACTCTTAGGACGCGGAAATCGACTAAAGCCGTCCGATTTTTTTTACCTTTAGACGCGTAAATCGACTATAGTCCATGACATTTTTTCAAAATGTATTTTAAAACACTAAATTTTGCATTTATATTTCGAAAATTATAGTGTCAGTCATTTGTTGTCACTGCAGGCGTCAATTAATTTACTGCGCTTCTTATCATGGCTTACTATGTCGCATAATACAGACTCAGTATCTATCAATACGTATATTTATAGTAAAAACAGATAATAGCATTACGGCGGCATGGAAAGGTCACGTGGGGTCGTTCTTTGTAGAGTTTCATATCTCAAAAGGAAAAAACGGAACCCTTGTAGGATCACTCGTGTGTCTGTCCGTCCCACTGTCACAGCCAATTTGCTCCGAAACTACTGGACCGATTGAGTTGAAATTTAGGGTATATATGTAACTCGGGTACCCAAAGACGGACGTGTAACGTAAATAGATGAATTTTGAACATGGAGGTCACTTTTGGGGGGCAAATTAGGAAATTAAAAAAAATTTATATGCAAACTGTAACGTGTGACATCAAATGGAATGGTTGTAGTAAGGGTCTAAAATATATTTTTTTTTATAATTTTAAAATAAAAATTTTTAAAGTTATTTAAGAAAATAGATTAAAATTGACCTTTCCCTCCCTTATCTCCTATACTGGACGGATTGAGTTGTAATTTGGTACACATATGTAAGTCGGGTACCCAAAAACGGACGTGTAACGTAAATAAATGAATTTTGAACATGGGGCTCACTTTTGGGGGGCAAATTGGGAAATTAAAAAAAAAGTTTTGCAAACTGTACCGTATGACATATCAAATGAAAGCGTTTGTACTTAGTAAGGATCTCAAATATATATTTTTTTATAATTTTAAAATAAATAGTTTTAAATTTATTTAAGAAAATAAATGTTTTATACGAGGAACGCTCAAAAAAATGTAGTGTGTATCCTGTAGGTACTAATATAATAATAATGTTATTATGACACGTTTTTTATTTAGACTGTTCATATTTGTGGTTATACAGTTGTATGAATCAATAAAATTGCTATTACTAAATTGCTATAACAAACGTATGTGGATATAATTAACACAATGTGTACTAAAATTCAATTTCTGTATTAGTGCGAAGAAGACAGTCGTAGTACTGTCTCAACATTTAATCATAATATTGAAATCCAAAAGAATAAATACATATGTTATTATGTTTCCGGTAATCTAAAAAATAAATAAATATTTAATAATAAAATAATATAAATATTAGACGCTTATAACTAGATAACGCATAAAAATAGAGGAATTGCGGTTGCAATATGGAAAAACCATTTTCTTCAATTTTAGGGTTCGATATCTCAAAATTAAAAAACGGAACCCCTATACTCTATAGGATCTCTTGGTTCGTCTGTCCGTCAAGACACTTTTCCTCAGAACCAACAAGAGGTATCAAGTTGAAATAAAATCAAATACTAAGGTCTACAATCCCAGAATTCTGTAAAAAATTCTATAACTCATTGCATTAAAAAAGGATTTATAATGAGCCTCATCCTTATAAGCTCACATAAGAAGTTTAACTTCTTTAGTTTTTAATATTATTCCCAAGTTTAATTTTTTTTATGTAAAACTTCAAATTAATAATATTTATACAAAAAAAATTCTATTTATTTTCTGTAGGATATGTAAATCCCTAAAAATTCGAACTGGTCAACTTTGCTATCCTACTATTGTAATAAGAGATATTAAGGCTGTCGGAACGCTCTGAGTTTAAAGCCAAAAATAGAGCTTCGGCTGTCAACTGATTGTAGACTTATTTGTCAACATTCTGCAAAAATTCTTTCTCTATAAGGAAGATAAAGGACTAATCTAGGTCTCTAATGGACTACTTTTGTAATTTATGTACGATTTACTAGAAAAAATTTGGCATTAATTGTGCTAAAAAAACACACGTTTTCAATGTCACACTATGACCTTATTCGTACTTATTTCACAAAACTGTTCCATCACAAACCTAAAGTGACTCTTCCTTTTTCGGAAAAGTTTTTTGAATCTTCAAAATATTTCCAAAAATTAGAGTAATCAATTGACAGCGGTACCCTTGCAAAAAAAATTTTTAGCCTCGTAGTTGGCACCAGCCAAAAATTGAAACGTGCGGATGATTTGAGCGAGACAGAGCTAATGAAGGTCACACCCACAATATGTCTTTTGCCTACCTCGCCCCTTATCTCTGGATCTCAGTACAAACTATATTCAGAGCGTTCCGACAGCCTTAATGTTGGAAATATTAAAATTTTGTCTATTAAAAATAATATAATTGTTTTTACTTAGATTGACGATCATAATTACGGCGAAATTACTACACATTTTAAGAGGGCACTTTGGTGTTTGTCACGTGACAATTCTCACATGAACAAATCATCAATTTTATACCATAGTTTCATTTACATACTATAATCTACAGAAAAACATTTTTAATATGAATTGTCTGTACTATATCAACATCATAACTTCACATTATGTGATGTTTCAGCATAAGCTTGTATTCAAAAAAATGTTTAATCCAAAAACTGTTCTGATATCTGAAAATAGAGAATATAATAATATTTAATATTTTATCTCTGAATTAACATGAAATATATTTATTACATACAAACCCAAGTTTGTACGTCAAATTACAGAAATTATTTTGTACGTCAATTGGTCGTAAGTATAAACGTCAGATTCAACTTTATATGTTCATCCTTGTCTTACTATTTTGCGAATCAAAATGCAACACACTATCAACTTCTGTCCTTGTCAGTTTCATGTAATTTAGGAGACAAACTAACTTCCCCTTTATTTGTCAGTTCTACTTCCCCTCGATTTCTTACTTTTTTCAAATAGGTACGTGGCTAAAGAAGTTAAACTTCAAAAAGGCTTTTCAAAAATCTCCTAGCTTGACACTGACTCATTTATCAAAACCTGTAGGGTTTTTCTCGTTGACCTAGAATTGTGAAAGTTGGCACAACGGAAGGTCTTATATGTAAATGAAAAAATTCAAAAATCATTAATTACTTCTATGTGGAGTTTTTGCGTCACAAACTTATTTTTTATTGTTTGGTGTCAACCTACACAAAGTAATTCTTAAATCGTTATAACGTAATCAAACCTTTATGACGCGAGTTCTACTAGCTCGTGTCAATTTTTTATATTTGCCTAAAAAGTGTTTACATTGTAAAAAAACTATATACTTACGACAGCAAGAAAAGCAGTGTTTAGCACAAAAAAGTATCCAACACGGGGAAATTCGGGCAAGTAAAAAAGTTTGTCTAAGAATAATTCTATTTGAATACGTTCTTCTTTACTCATACCTCTCAAAGAATATTCCATTAAGATATTTACGAAACTCAATGGCTGCATATAAAATTAAAACATATTTCAAATAATTATTGTTTTTTCACATTACCCGGGCGCCAGACATAGCAACAATATTTGAACACTTATTTGAACACTTGTTTTAACTAGAGATGGGGATTATAAATCGATTATTCGAAATAATCAATTATTTTCCTGCCAATCGATTCCGATTATTTCGAAAAACCGATTGTGGGGAAAACCAATTATTTTATTACCCTAAAATCGGATAATCGGTCCAAAAAAGAATATTTTTCCCGATTTTATAGAAGAAAAAAAGTTTTATTGTTCTTTTAAAACTATGGGCAACTTGCCTGTTCGTTCCCACAGTTTTAAAAGAACAATAAAACTTTTTTTCTTCTATAAAATCGGGAAAAATATTCTTTTTGTGATTATTTCGAATAATCCATTTATAATCCCTATCCCTAGTTAAAACAAGTGTTCAAATAAGTGTTCAAATATTGTTGCTATATCTGGCGCCGGCATTACTGTCAGTGTTCTTCTAGGACCTAGGCAGCAGTAATAGATTATATAACTAGTCTCGTAACGGCTTATATTACAACCAGACGTAATACGTCATATGAATGCTATGAAATCCTGTCGTCTGTGCGCCCAACGATAAATTGATTACGTATTGCCTCAGTGTTAAAGATCAATGCTTTCATTTTTGTAAAAACAGGCAAATTTATAAGGTGAACTACTGCAGAAAAAAGCAAGAAAATAAACTAGATTTTTGTTTAATTTGAACATTTTTAGTTATTTGACAAACATATACAATTTGTAGATAGCGCTTCCAAATCAGGGTAACTGGGCAGTTTTCAAAAAGTCTTGGATAAAAATACGTTTAAAAACATTAATATGAATTAATAAATTTTTGTACCTTTTCTATGAGAGCATCTCCACCTTGGCAAAGACTAACATAAAACAGTGAACCTGCCATCAGTAGGTATCCACAATATAATGCAGTTAGAGCACATTTTCTGTTCTTTAAAGTGTAAACATCGACATAGGTCAGAAATATAAACGCAATCAATTGAAGCATTATTGAAATTAATAGACTATTTCTTGTTATTTTGCCTATACTACCGAACCATTTTTGATTTGAATATTCATGTAAACATCTCACGTAGTCAATTTTTTCTATGTTGCTCATTCGATTCATCAGTTGATCTGAATTATGAAAATTGTTACACTTGAACATTCTCAAAAGGTATCCAGCCAGGTAAATAGTATTTAACGCCGTGGTAACTTTCCGATATGGATGAACCTCCTGTCGTTTTACATGTTTTGCCATTGTTTTGTATAAACAGTTGAAGCCAGATATGATTACCAAACCGATCTGACAGTTTAACATATTAAATACATAAAATGGAATAAAAAAATATATAGCCAAGATCATTTCGATAGTCCACATGTCATATATCCAATAAATATACATAAGCCCAACATAAAAAAATAAAAATATTAACAATGCAAGAATTAAAATCATTTGATAACTTTTCAGACGTTTAATGCCACTTGAACATACAACCAGGTTTACATAATTGGCACCGGTGGTAAGAGTCGTCCCCATTTCTTGAGCTCTGACCACTGCAATGAATGTTACGAATCCAGAAACGGTTTGCAATACGCATAAATTGACGATGAAAGCAGGAATTTTTTCTTGGTTCCAATAGCTTTCGTAATCGTTTCCTTTTAATAATGAATAGAACGCACAGAAGCAGATGAATAGAGTATACGCAAACCAAGGTTTGGAAATTTTACAAGTGCAGCGAGAATTTTCATGATTCCAGGTGAATGGAAATATTCCACCTATCCGACCCATAAACAGTGAAGGAGCAAACGATTTACAGAAACAGGATTTTTGAGAATTCAGTGGAATCATTTAGATTAATTTGTATTAAAAACACTTTTAACACAGTTAAAATACTAACGCTTAAATAAAATGTTACCCAACTAACTTTATGCTGAAAAAGTGATGCTTTGAGCATTCAATAATATAAATTTATACTAACTAATTAATATTTCAGCGTTATTTGGTAACCATAGGAGACGTAAAGAAAACATATTTAATAATTAATAAGTGCGCTAATGTGTTTATTTTATATATATATATATATATATATATATATTTATTTATTTATTAGTTACATATATATATATATATATATATTTATTTATTTATTTATATACAAACATTTCCAAGAATGGTACTAAGTTGCTTAGAATAATGTGAAACGTCTTTAAATTTTGGCCCGACCCCTAGGTCCCACCATCCGACCGACGCCAACAGTGTATGTGCCATGTATGGTAAATACACTAACAATTTCCAGTGAAATTTTGTTAAATATCTGCAATGGCAAGATACAATTTTATAATATAACCTTCGTCGTCCTCTTTTCTAATTTTGCAAGTTATTTATTTATATTATTAAGGGGTTGAGCGATGGTTATTTAGGATAATACCAACTAAAAAATAATATTTTCACACCAATTTCGAGAGCTGTACGAGTACATTTTTTTAATTAAAACATTCGAACTTAATACATACAAGTATTTCATTAAAAAATAAATTGTTTCACATATTTACTTCACACTACATTCTTTACATAAAAAATGTTTTAATTAAATTTTTTAAATATCTGTTAGAAAAACAAAAACCTTTTTTAAAATTAAAAAACATAAATATATAAATATAATACAGGTACATAATAACGTCCAGTTTATTAACTGCATATGTACTTTTGAAATTGCAATGCATGCAGATAAATTTGTTATTTTAATTAATTTTTACGTGTTCAATAGTTTGTTAACTTCTACTAATTAAAAACACGATTGAGTAATTATGATAAATTTCATAAATTTTTAATCAGTTTTAATAAAAATTATTTTTTTCTAGTAGATAATGAATGATTTAATTAACATATTTTGAAAACAATTATCAAAGTGTAACAAAAATGCACGGATTTTAGAGGATGACTTATACCTAAATAAAAACTTTCAATCCATTGGGCGACAGGACCATTTGACACATATCATAATAGCACTGAAACAAAAAATCAACATTTTGTTAACTGCAGATGGCAAATCTAAGTCGGATTAACACATTTTTTTAGCAATTTTGGTTTTTATTTTATTTTTAAACATTCACAATTAAAAGCGATTGAATTCGTGCAAATTCAATACACGTTGATTATTTTATGATAATGATTCTCATCGTTTATGGCTATGGATAATTAGATAATCAGTGTTATCCGTGCGAAGCCGGACCAAGACGCTAGTTAAATATAAAAGTTAAAAACAAACCAAAAAAATATTTGCGTCAGAATTGGATTGTTCGATTCTGTATTTGTAACCGATGCTCTGTCCGTTCATTTGAACAATCTTGATAATTGTTGAATGTGACTAATGCAAAAATGAACGTGCATGGCCACCCTTCATGAGTAACATTTTCGTGTCAGGATAACATTGAGAAAGACTAAGAACCTAACGACTTTCACTTATTAACGTCGCACATCTGTCTCTGTCCAACCAACAAGTGACGGATAATCATTTCTCGTGCCCCTTATCTTATTAAGCGGATCTCACGTGCCATACGTGAAGCACGCATACGTATATCCCCCCACACCTCCCTTCACTCCAACGATCGTGGACGCCTGCACCCGCCCTCTTGACACTAGTTTTCTCACGGCACACGAACGGTTCGAATGAAAATGAACGAGAGTCGAATTATATATTATATGTAGACGCACGGCAGTGTGTGAGCCAAGTTCGGAAAACACTGTGTACATGATTAGAGTTGGGTAACTCAGATCTGAACCGGTTCAAAGAGCCGACTCCGACAGAAGATCCGTGAGAGCCGACTCACTTTTTTTTGAGCCGACGGATCAACGGATTCGCATAACTCAGTGAAACACTTAACACACAGAAGCACATTTTACACTTACGTGTCAGTTCTTGCTTTGCTGCATCTGTCAGCTCAAATGACTCATGCATCACGTTTGGCTATGCATTCTTGATTCTATACAGGTCGTGATATGATTGACTGAACTAGGTAACTCAGTGGCAGACTGCAGTAACATATTCAGAACTCGGCTCTTTTGAACCGGTTCAGTGAGCCGGCTCACATACGGGATCCACATGCAAAATGCAGATCACTAAAAAGACCCGTTTTTCCCATCTCTATACTCTTGACACCAGTTTTCTCACGGCACACGAACGGTTCGAATGAAAATGAACGAGAGACGAATTATATATTATATGTAGACGTACGGCAGTGTGTGAGCCAAGTTCGGAAAACACTGTGTGCATGACAATATAATCATTTCGAGCTGCTCCTCTAACACAAAATCTATTTGATCTGCACCCTTGAAATTCATGCGCAATTTCCGTAACAGAGAAAATTTTAACTTCAGTGCGCCAAAAGAAGTATAACTTCAAAAGCATAATATAATGGCAAATACAATACACAACAAATTTACTGTAGTACGATGGTGTCGAAGGCTTACTATAGTGCTGTTATTTTGTGTGTCCAGGGTTGCCAGAAAGTGTTCAACCAATCGGTGATCATAAGTCGCAAAATATTCTGAATAGTCGCCCAATCAGAGGTTTGAAAATATTGTATTGGTACGCTTAAATTTTAAAAGTGAGTGTTTTAGAACTAAAATTAGTGTTTTAATGCAATTTTATAAGGTAATTCCAGAATCAATGCGGTACTCAAGAAAATAAATTTAATTTTATTAAATAGAAAAAATTTGCATATAAAGACTGTTTTCTTAAATTACAGCAAACTATTGTGTATAATTTTTAAGGACAATTAAAGAAAATATTAGAAATTACCAACAGATATATCTAATCTTGTAGTTTTAAATCGTTGCCAATATTAAGAAATGAAAAGAGTCTAATTTGCGATTTTTCACCCAAATTTAAATCACCCAATTCACGATAAATCGCTCAATCTGACAAGCCTGTGTGTGTTTTTGGTTTTACAATACGAATCACAGATGGTAAAAAAGGCATTAAAGAACTGAGTCAATCATAACACATTCCGAATCGTTCATAACATCTACCCAACGCATATGGGCATTCGAAAGCTCGTGAGTTTTATCGCAAATGCTTTATAATTTTATACATTGATTGCCTACGATTATATAGAACGCCCACGTTACAATCGTGCATAAGGTTCTCCTTGTCTAACAGATTCGCGCATCTATAGCTACGTCTTTGTTTAACGCCTACTGTTATCTTCTTAATTACCGGTATTGTGCTTGTTTGTGGACAGCCTCTACGAACTCATTTGTAAATCTAACACGTAATAATAATGGAAAAAATCACGTGATTCGAATTTTTAATTATTTTATAAAATGTCACTGATTAGTTTTTAATTGAAAAAATAATGAGAATTAATTGTGTCTTTACTAATGACATTATAAAACGTACTTCAAAACACTGTCATAAGGTTGAACTTCAAGAGTCCAATTCATAAGTTTTGTGAGGAGATGTAACTACCTATTTGACAAATTTTTATGTTAATCTGCATCCTTTTATAACAATTATTATTAAATTGAACTAAAATGTACAAAACTGGGTATATATGTAATTCCTTTGTACGCCAAAAAATAAATATTCCCAAGATTAGTACTTGTACCATTCCAACTCCACAAAGGGGGAATGGTACCTACCAATTTAAGTCAAATATCACTTTTCAAAATTTTACAATAAATTCACATTTTAAGGCTCCTCGAGTCCAAAGAACATACATCTATTTGGTATTGGATTGGTAAAATCAATTTACTTGTTTCATTTTACACACGAGTGCGAAAAAGGATCATTTTACAACCGCTATACAGGCATAAAGAGCAAATATTTTATAGGGATTGTAAAAAAAAAACCGGCCAAGTGCGAGTCGGACTCGCGCACGAAGGGTTCCGTACCATTATCTATAAAAAACGGCAAAAAATCATGTCTGTTGTATGGGAGCCCCACTTAAATATTTATTTTACTCTGTTTTAGTATTTGTTGTTATAGCGGCAACAGAAATACATCATCTGTGAAAATTTCAACTGTCTATCACGGGTCATGAGATACAGCCTGGTGACAGACGGACGGACAACGGAGTCTTAGTAATTGGGTCCCGTTTTACCCTTTGGGTACGAACCCTACAAATAGTTCTTAGTATAAGAACATATACTATGGCGTCGGTAGGATGGCGGTAAAATCGGATTGACAAGACCATACTTACAAATTTTTTGAAAACACTATAGTTTGCGCTTACAAATATGCTTACTGAGGGGTATACTTAATTTGGTGCAGATGTTGAATTGATAACAATATTTCCACTGAGAAAAAAATATTAATTAAAGGGTTAATTTGTTTTATTTTGTCCAAAAACAAACAAAAGTTCACGTAATAAAGCCATAAAGCCTGTATTAGCAAATACACTATATTGTCGACAAGGTTTTGGCACTGCGCCCCCAGTTTTTTTTATGGCAATACTTTAACTATTTTCGAGAATTTAGATTCCCTAGGTGTATTAATGGCGTTGTGTGTAATGTTTTAAGACAAATTAGTAATTATACTTCCTTCTTGTTGTGTACAATAACTGTCCGCCCCCTTGTCATCCAGTTTTTAACATGCGCCAGATCGGTTTAATCTGAAACAAAAACGCCAAGGTTAAAATTAACATTTTTTATAGACCTCGTTTAATTTAAATTTAATACTACATCATGATAATAATTAATTGTATTCTTTTATAACTCAGTGCAATTTGAAAGCATTTTGGGCAGTTATGATATTAATTGAAATCAGAATCATTGGAGCAGTGGCGGATTTACAGATTTTTGCCGTCAGTAGGCTATTAAATTTTTGCCGCCCCTTCTGACCTCTGAAATTCGATACCGTAGTTCGCAATCATATGAATTACAAAAACGACTACCCAAGTACGTTGTACAAAAAAATATTTAAGTGCTGAAACATATTACACGTTGATTGAATTGCATGAGTGGACCTAGTAACATTTAGGTAGGTACATGAAGAAAAAAATTATAGTTAGGATTAATGAAAAAAAAAATAGTAAAAATTACTAAATTTAAATTGTAATATTGAAACGCTATTGGAATATTTTAAAAATTCATTATCACAAAAGTATATTTTACAGAGCGTTTAGTAATTTTTCATATGCAGACGTTAGTGTTCATTATAGTGTCCAGTACTAAAATATTGAAATATGTATACTTATATAATAATGTTTTTTTTTTTTCATTTCTGTAAGACAAATATTTTTGGGCCAAATTTGCCGCCCCCTAAAATCTGCCGCCCTAGGCTTCAGCCTACTCAGCCTGCTGGTAAATCCGTCACTGCATTGGAGTTTAAAATTACAAACTGTTACATTATTTTAGCCCTTTCATGGTTGACCTTGAAACCCTACTCTAGAGTTCGACGGAGCATTACGAGATATTATGACTTGTATGACTGTCAAAACTCTGCATCTATAATAAATAGGGTATCTATGTAGTGTGTGAATTATTGTTTTATGACGCAGTGTGACGTTATGGAAAAACAAACTCCACCGAGGTGTACAGAAATCATAAAATTATTTTTTGAAAGATGTACCACGTTATGTTCAGACCATAGACTTCTTGTAGGTTTTCCTGTAATCTATAAGCAAAGAACTATGTTCTGTATTTTTTTCAAATTTTTAGGCTCAATAGTTTCGGAGATACGGTTGGGGAGGATGGTTTTAAAATTACAAAAAAAATATATATTTGAGATCGTTACTACTAGCCCTTTCATTGGATATGTTACACGGTACTTACAATTTGCAAAACTTTTTTTTTATTTCCATAAAATACTCCCCAAAAATGACCCTCACGTTCAAAATTCATTTATTTCAGTTATGCGTCCGTGTTTAATTGACAGAAATTCATATGTGTACCAAATTTCAACTCGTTCGGTCCAGTAGTTTCGAAGCAAATTGGCTATGACAGACACGAGTGATCCTATAAGGGTTCCGTTTTTTTCGGACGTACAGAACCCCAAAAAAGATAAAGAAGTTGTTAGATAACAACTAGACTTCACAAATACCCGTAACACTACGTAATACCAAAAAAAAAGTAGATTTATAAACTCTGCTCAATAAGAACTGGCAAAAAATTTATCCCAATATCGGTTGTCTTACCTACTGTAATAGTACTATAATAGTCGGTGGGATTTGTATAAGCTATCGTGCAACTCGCAGGACTGGGCAAGAAAAATGACCACGGGAAGCTTTTTCTGCATGTAAGGTCTGAAAGTAACCAGTGCAGCAGCAGGCATTATTTCACCCAAATTAAATACGACTTCTGAACTACGAAAATTCCCTATATAAAGGTCTTATATTGGAAGAAGAAGAAGAATTGTAGATTATAGACACTCAACAGCTCAGGTCATCAGCGTTTAATTATTTATTTTTATTAGAAAAAATCAGGTCTTGAAATAAATTAAATAAAAAGATCAGGTGAAAAGACCAATTTTTTAAGTACGTTTTTATTCAATTTGGTCTTTTCACCCGATCTTTTTATTTAATTATTTATTTTATTTAATTTTGAGGTCCTGGGGTTATGTTATGTCACTATGGAAATATGTTGTCATTATCAAGTATCTTGGTGCCTATTTGAAACAAAACAGGGACAGCTTCGAACAATTTCTGCGAATACTTGATAAAGACAACATATTTCCATAGTGACATAACGCCGACCTAAAAATTTAATTAAATTTATAAGTCCTGTTTTTCTTTTAGTTTTTTAGTTATTTGAAATATTCATTCGTCTATTTGATTTCTAACGGTGTGAAAAAAAAGAATCAATTTCATAATCATTCTGTATAACACATAGTCCTTTATAAAATTCAAATTTCTAACTGCAATAAAAAAAATAAAAAAAATGTATTTTTTTATAGTGAGTTACTAAACAAAACGTATAAGGATATTTCTTGTTGACCTAGAACCTTGAAATTTGGTACGAAAGAATTTTGCAAAAAAAATGGATTCACTGTTTAAAAGACTATTTTCCCGAGTGTATTAATTATTAGTATCTTACGACAAACAGAGAATGAGCAGTGAGCGAAAATGTGCAGCAATTTGGGAGTCCTGATAAACAATCGATAAAAAATATTTTGAATTTTTGCTGTGAATTATTCTTGATAAAATGAAATGTTTGGTCTACGCCACTGAGCTTCAACTTACTACTAGCTGTGGTCCTAATGTCTTTACGACACCGCGATTTGTCCAATCAGATAGCAATCTATAGACAAACTACAAATAGGTGTTCTTCTATTGTATGCGATTACTTAAAAAACGCTAAGCTTGCTGGAAGGGAAAGACTTCAGTTTAATGTCTATTTTACTTATTTCCTATACGACTGTCTAATGTTTAAAGCAGCGCTCCTCAACATGTTTATTGATTTAAAACGAAATTTGGTCCACATGTTGGAATCCATCACCGCACGAAGCTTATTCAAAATGAACCGTTTTAAGGGTGGTTTTTAGGAGTTGAAATAAGTTTTTGGGTCTAAAAATATCCAAAAAAAATCTCAGAAACGTTTTAAAATTGAAATTAGGCTTTTTAGTAACAATTCAAATGTGGTTCTAAAATATTAATGAAATCGGCTTAACAGGACCGGATTTACAAATTTTATAAAAACACTAGTTTGCAGAGAGTGAGTTGTTTTTAGAAAAGTATACTTAATTTGGTGTAGATGTTGATTGATACTGATAATAATAAAATATTATCTTTTTTTGAAGACTGTAAAACAGTGGGAATGGCGTCATACAAAAATATATAAGTATATTACATATATTTTTTTATTTTGTCCAAAAACAAACTTATGTTCACATAATAGCAAATGCGCTATATTGTTGGAAGGGTTTTGGCACTGCGACCCCAATTTTTATAAATTGCTACCCGAGCGAAGCCAGATGAGACACATAGTTAAACATAATTCGTTTAAAAAATAGCTTTTAAGATACCTGAACTATATTGATAACATTTTTATTATTAGTTCGAGTAACGTTCACTTCTTTTATGACTATACAAAAAGCGTATACCATGCAGATTGCCAAAGTTTAAAAATCCCAGTTCGATTGAATTTTAAAGGGTAATAAAACTTTAACAGAAATGTAATGGAAACTTTGTTACATTGAAGAAAAGAACTGCTTCTCTCAGAAAATTGATATTTATAAAATTGACAGTAATAAGTTAAATGATAATTTTATAAAATACCATGAATACGAATACAATAATATTATGAATAAATAAATACATAGCGATCAATGAAACAAGTGGCCCTAAGATTTTCAAGACCAACTCCGCAGTTTGATGAATATTGAATACTAGCGGCCCAGTGCAGCTTCGCCCGGGTGTAAATGTAATATATAGCATATAAAAGATGAGAATAATTATTATAAAATTCTTAACGCTTATTGAATTTGCGCGAATTCAATCGCCTTTAATTGTGAATGTTCAAAAATCGAAGAACAATCAAAATTGCCAAAACACAAAAAAAACCTGTTGATCCGATTGTTTCCAAACTTCTCAAGTTCTCATTAGGCTAATCTAAAGATTGCCTGAAAATTTAATCCAAATAGGTTCAGCCGTTTTGGAGTCCATAGATAACATACATACATACTTACATCGCCTTTTATATACAGATTGTATCAACTCAAAGCTGTCCATAGGGCACTCTGTTTGTAAGACAGAGCACCATACACAAACGATAAGCAAGAGTGAGATAAATGATCGCTAATAGGTAGTAATTACTGTGGTTACTGTAAAATAAATTTCAATAAACGTCTTTGTTTTCTAAGTAAAAATAGCCATTTTATCAATTAATGACAGTCTGTAGTCACTACCGAAATTATTGATAAAATGGCTATTTATACTGTTCACGAAAAAATCCAAATAATTAAATGGCTTTATGGTGGTAATTCAACCGCCGACGTAATAAATTAATTGATAAAATGGCCATTTTTACTTAGAAAACAAAGACGTTTATTTAAATTTATTTTACAGTAACCACGGTAATTACTACCTATTAGCGATCATTTATCTCACTCTTGCTTATCGTTTGTGTATGGTGCTCTGTCTTACACACAGAGTGCCCTATGGACAGCTTTGAGTTGATACAATCTGTATATAGATTATAATAACAATGATAAGACATACCTACCAGTGAGTATTTTAATCATTAAAAAAAACACATTTTTGCCACTAGAACAAATTAGATTCCATACCTATGTGTTAAAAAAAGTTTTGGCAACGGTATAGTTTGTAAGACTATCATAATTAACCACAGGAGGATAGTTACAGTTTTGCACCATTGTTCAGAAACACATTGTTACAACGTAATAGTAGAATTTTCTTTGTTTTTTTAAATTAAAAAACTATTAATTTTTTTTTATTACCATTGTGCTTCTTATTTAATAATACATAATATATGGCGAAAGGAACTTTGTTCCTATCGGGTATCCCACGACACCTCTCGTCTTTTTTTTCTGTCAGGATTAAATTAAAATAAATTGATTTCATCGCTAATTTTCAGACACATCCTGTAAAATTCACCGGCCGCGGCAGGTGGAGTTATTTGTCAGTGTGCTGTGGTACAGATATAATAATGTAAACATTTAATTATTTAATATCCGCCTGTAATATGTTTGTACCGTCAATAACCAATATTAGATTGGCTGCGTTTTTGTGTTTGGCTCGATAATAAAATCAGTTTTAATATAAAATGATTTTATTGTGGCGGCAACCTTTTACCGATAGAGTTTGTAGAACTCATATACAGTTCCAGCGCTTCTAGGTCAGCGATTTTAAGGTCACTGCATTCGACGCTAGTTTAGAGTTTCTCTAAGTAAGAGTTAGGACAAAGACGACATATTTAGCCAAAACAAGAGAAGGGATTATAGTGAACATTGATTTCCATGGTAGTGAAAATACGCGCGTATTTTTGAAAGCTCTCACTTTGCTCGTATTTAAAATCTATTAATATCATTCGCTTCGCTTGTTTATTATTGGGTATAATATTACATTTTGCTTTTGACAGTTATTATAGACCTAAACTTTCCCCAAGAAATAAGTTTTCGAGTGATAAAAACAGCATTCGAATCTTTTCAGTATAGCGGTTTCCATCCGATTTTCACTCGGGTGAAGCTGGACCAGACAGTTATTATAGACCTTAAACCTCCCTGAAAAATAATCTATCGAACTTTCATAGCTAAACTCCATCAACTTCTCATCTATTTATCACATTCAGTTATTTTTCATCACCATCATCGCCAGCTTTACTCATCGCAATCTGGCCATAGACAATGTCATCATCACTCCATCTTCAATAAGTTCTTTTCTACAGCATCAACATCATAATCATCCATCTCATAACAGTGCTGTGTTTTTTTCTCCCTTTCTTCACAAACAACGCATATAGTTTTGATGCTCCGCGTTTAAGTAAAAAAAAAAATAAATAATAATCTATCAACTGATATAAACCGCTTTCAAATCTTTTCAGTATAGTGGTTTCCAATCGATTTTTGACCGGAATAAGGGGGCGAAGTCGATTCGGACAATTCTAAACCTTTCTGAAGAATTAATCTATCGAATGGTAAAAACCGTATCTAATGTTTTTAGTCATCCGATTTTTACCAGGACCGGAGACGAAGCTGGGTTGGACTGTTAATATAAACCAAAACTTTCACCAAGAAATAATTTGTCGAATGATAAAAGCAGCGTTCAAATTTGTTTTAGTAGTTACCGAGCTTACAGACAGACGTTTACCGAGGCTTTCTTTTATACTTTGTATGACACCTATAAATTCTTGATTATTATTAGTCGATTAATTAGTAGTCGCCAAAGTATCGCTTAGTTTCCGCAAATTTCACAAATGCTTTTGCCGGTTTGTTGGAATTTCCAATTAGGTACATCGTTCGAGTCCAGACCGAGCCACGCGTTCGGCAATGTGCTCGCGGAAGGGGAGGGGGGCGGTGCGGGAGACAGAGAACTGGTAACAGAATGCAGCCAATACCGGCTGAATAGACAAGCGTCTATATTGAAAAATACAATTTGATTAATTTACTATATGTTACATATGTGTACATATGTTATAGGTAGAGAGTTAGTGACGTTTTTACTCATAGTATTTCCTCAAACCTGAGTTTTCTGAGTTCATTAAGAGCACTGTTGTGAACATAAAAACCGTAGTCTGGCATCTGAGACCGGGGACAACGTGTGGGTGGACACGGTCAAAGATGTCAAACTGGAGATGTCACCAAATATATGTAATTCCTCATGTTTGAAATTCTCTGAACGATAAGTTCAGGTGCTCTTGAGCACAAAAACTCGTCTGGCGGCCCGTGCTTGGGGAAAAAGTTTGTCTGGTAGACCTACGATAGTGTTTTGAAACAGAAAAATGTGTAAGTAATAATAAATGTCAAAATTGTTTACCAAAACCATGGTAACGTTTTTAAGGTTGTTATATCAAAAAAGTGAATTGTTTAAAATAAAAATTATAGATTTCGACATATTCAACCTTTCGCCAGTCGGGGATTGTCCCGGATACGAAATGCCAGACTAGTTTTTCTGCTCAATGGCACCTGAACTTATCATTCAGGTAATTTCAAACATGAGGAAATATATTTAGTGACATCTCCAGTTTGACATTTTTGACCACGTCCACGGTCTCAGCTGCCAGACTGCGGTTTTTATGTTCAAGATAGTGCCCTTAGTGAACTCACAAAACTCAGGTTTGAGGAAATACTATGAGTAAAATCGCCACTAGCTCCCCGTCTATTACATCTATGGTCAAAAGACAAAACCACTCTTATTGAATAATGAAGTTTCCACTTATTGTTAGAAACTTAAATGGTGTTGCATCAGGTAAATAAGGATAATTTTTAAAATGCTAAGAAAGTTACTTCAATGTCTCTAAATTCAAAGGAGAGAATAAATTTTTTGTGTGGGGCCGCAAACGAGACGTCACACGGCACGGTGTGTCAAATTAGTAGTATAGTATTAGTAACTAATAATATAGTAAGTCATGAATTTAAGATATATTCTGATATGTAAAATCAGATCTAATTACCTCAATAAACCCTTTCGCTTGGCGAAAGCCCGATCTCAATCAATTGATTCGCCCTAAAGATATCGCACGACAAAAATTTGTTTACACACGCACTCACACATCCGGATGTCTATCCAAAAATAGTCAGAATAGCTTTCTAGGACCCCAAAACGTTAAATCTAATGAAAATCCGATTTTCGAAAATCGGATCGAAACCAATAACTTCCCTTTTTTTAAATTTTCAATAAAAAATCGACATAAGCTTTTTTGTGCTCTTGTCGAAACAGAACAATTCCGGTGTGTATTAATATATTATTATATTAAATGAAAATATGAATGTATGTGTTTTATATAGAATTTAATATACTTGATGGTTATACGACGTGTTACTGGAAAAATTGCTCTTTCGTGTTTTTAGGTGCGAATAGCGTAAGCTAGCTTTGTATGTGAATTTGTCACGCTTTTTTCTGCCACGCATACGACTTAACCAATTTTGAAAAACTTTTTATTGTTCGATTCGTCTCGGGGTCTGTTTGATCCTAACGTCGCCGGATTCTTGGACTTTAATCCAGAACGGAAGTAATTGAAAAAAATGTTTTTTGCTTATAATTCGCTTAATTTAAATCAGACCGATTCGAAACCTGTTTTAAACGGTATATACCTCATCAATGTGACGTTTCACAAATGATATAAAGAATACGCTTTCCTCTGAATATCGATTACCCGAAGTGCAACTAGCGATACTACAAATTTTTGTTGGCATTGTTACTATTTTTTTACTTCTTTTTTTTGTATAAAAATTTATAATAATAAATTTTATCACTAAAATATCACGTTAAAAAATGAAAAATAAATGATGTTTGTCCCTACCACAAGTGCTGCCTATCATGGCCAAAGGAGACACTACTCTCAAGAAAACGGCTATATTGGAATGTGTGTTTGTAATTCAGTGGACAACTTTACCAAATAAAATTTAATTAATTTAGACTCTAATTGATGGAAAAATGAAACATATTTTGTAGAAACATTCTGTACGTAAATAGAGAAAAAAACGTATGTTCATTTTCGTGTTTGTTTATTATGTGACATTTAGACCGGAAAATTATCGTGATTAAATATTGATTTTTGTAGAATAGAGGAAAGTCGTCAGTTCGTTTAGCAGTCACTGCTAGGACTATTTTTTTTATATAAAAGGAATCTATCTGTCACAAGTTTTCGGGATTATATTTTTTTTTTCAATTTAGTAATCCTAAAAACTGCACTATGGATTGTTTAAATGCCCGTGAATTATTTTTTGATGGTGGATTAATAATCCAAATAATTTAAATTATCCATTAAAAAAATAGTGCATTATTTTTAGATTATTATTTTTTCAACCCTGACGCCAAGTGGAGGGGGGATAGTATACCCCGGCCGCAGGGTACTGCCGGAGAACCGACTTTCATTGTTCAACAGGCATACTAGATATACCTAATACCTACATTTTCAAGACTCTAAATCCGTTGCTGATTCTTCCCTCTATATTATTTAGACACATCATCAAAAAACCGACCAATTATCTTGTCTTTTTTTCAAAAGTGCGTATGTAATTTATGAACGACTCCAAACTTAGTACAGTACAACCTCGATATAACGAATCTGAAGGGAATTAGAAAATATTCGTTATATCAAGGAATTCGTTATATTAAAGTTCCGTTATATAGAGGTTAGGTTGGTCTAAGATTCGCTATAACAAGGTAAGAAAACCTGTTTATTAACCATTTCAAAACACATTCCTCTATGTCCTTGTAATCGTACGATTTTAATCTTCTACTATTTTCACGCGACCCATTTTCTTCTGAAATCTTATTTTTAAACTTTAAAATTGGGGCCAATGTACTTGCGGGAATTTTGAACTTTTTAACTATGTCTAATTTTTTCTTTGTAGGATTCTCGTCTACATACTTAATGATTTTTCGTCTTACGATAAATTTAACGTGTCTGAACCTGTCGAGACATGAATTGTTTTTATTGTAGAGTTGTGTCTGATTGATTGGTAGGATTCGTTATGTGAATGTTATAATTTGACAAAAATCGTTATATAGAGGTAAATTATACTTTCTATTTATTTATTTTTTTCATTGGCTTCGGCAGCAAGGTCATTAGCTCCAAATCTATAACTGATCACTGTATATTGTATATATATAACTGTTTATCACTGATTAGATTTTGTTGTGAAATCTAGTTTTCTATTTATAATATTCTGCAACGATTGAAAATTTGTTATAACGAGGTTTTTGACAAAAAGTATTCGTAATATAAATGTATATTTTGCATTCTGTTACGGGCAGTTTCTAGGGGATTTAGAAAAATTCGTTAAATCGAGGAAATCGTTATATTGAGGTTCGTTATATGAAGGTTACACTGTATTTACAATGGATTGGGCAACGTTACTCCAAACCTGTTTTGTCTACTCTATTCGCTTATTAAAGGTGGACGTCATTTAGTCAAATTATTTTATTACAGATTTGATATATCATTTTGTGATTGGTTTATAAGTCACGTTGAAAATTAAATTAAATTAAAAACTGGAAAGTAATTTTCAAATGAAATTACAGTCCGTTTCGAATACTCATCGGGAAAAACAATATTATCAGTAGCGTAGCTGGAAAAGATATATTTATGACAAATATTTTGAGTTCTACAAATAAAATATTAATTAGAATTAGACAAAAATATTTCAACATCCTCAAATAACACAAGAATATTAAAAAAAATCAGGCAGCAGCTGAAGTTATCTACTACGAGTAAAAAATAAAATTGCATACAGCTAATATTTTCCAATTTACAATTTTTATAATAATACAAAAATTGAAAAATTTCAATTAAAAATTTTTATACCTATCAGTTTTCAAATTAGAACCAGCAAATTTAAAGATTTTTTATTCGCAAATTACATATGGTAACCGGCATTCATTTCTTTAACTTGAAAGCGTGGTAAAATCATTTGTCATGTTGAGCAGCTACTGACTGAAGTGATTAATACAATAATAGGTTTTTTCAGTTCTCCGCGGTTAAAGGTTCAGTTCATATATAAATTGGAAATAATATCTGAACCTTTTAACAAAAATTAATTTATAAAAAAGTTTTCTACATATTCTGGTGACAAATGCAGTACCTACAAATTTAATTTAAAAAACCGGCCAAGTGCGAGTCGGATTAGCGCACGAAGGGTTCCGTATCATTATCTATAAAAACGGCAAAAAAATCATGTCTGTTGTATGGGAGCCCCACTTAAATATTTATTTTATTCGGTTTTAATATTTGTTGTTATAGCGGCAACAGAAATACATTATCTGTTCATGAGATACAGCCTGGTGACAGACGGACGGACAGCGGAGTCTTAGTAATAGGATCCCGTTTTACCCTTTGGGTACGGAACCCTATAAAAACTGGCTAAGTGCGAGTCGGACTCACACACGAAGGGTTCCGTACCACCGTACAATATTTATTAACTTTATTTTATTTTTATTATTTGTTGTTATAGCAGCCATAGTCATAGGTGGGCATTAACTCGTTAATCCGTTAATCGTTAATTAACGAAGTTAACAAAGTGCTTAACGATTTAACTGTTCAGTTAACTTTAAAAAATGTTAACGGACACATTAACTTCCGTTAACTTGCCATAAGTCCGTTCAATCGTTAATTAAGTACCTACAATTCGGTCACTCAAAGTAAAGAAAAGTCTAAAAGTCACAAATCTTTAAGAACTAAAGCTCAAAGTCTCGTCAAAATGTGGCTAGACATGAAGTCAAAAGACTCTTTTAACGATGCGGCATTCCTCGGAGAACAGATAATAATAAATCTGTTTATTAAATATAGTACCGCTATACCGTCAAGTGCTGCAGTCGAACGCCTTTTTTCTACGGGAAAAGACATTTTAACGCCTAAAAGAGCCTCACTTTCCGACGAAAACTTCAATATATTGTTGTTTATGAAGGGGAATATGCACCTTATGTCAGACTAGCTGTATTTTGAGTTGAACATTTATTATTAAAAACTCTAATGATACACCCTTCTTTTACTAATATTTCATGACCTGCCTAAACTTCCATAGCCCGTATTAACATTAAATATAAAATAGAATTTCTATCGCGAGTTAACGATTTACGATTCGTCAATCGTTAACCTGCAAGATTAACGGCTTAACGACTAACGAAGTTAACTTTTTTAGTAACGGATTAACGATTAACGAAGTTAAGTATTTGATTAACGGTGCCCAGCTATGGCCATAGTAATACACACTAAGGCGCAGAAATGCCTGAACTAATAGCTTTTAAGAGATTCCATTCGATGTCGCTAGTATGCACTATTTTGACGTTTATATAGAAAAAAAATTTTTTTCTGTGATGTACCTACAAATTTACGATTTTTGGATTTTTCCCTTTACTTGTGCTATAAGATATTGTTTCTTGCCAAATTACATGACTCTAAGTCAACGGGAAGTACCCTATAGGTTTTGATTCCCTTGCAAGTGTCAATATGCGGCATAAACGGCCGTATCTTTTGATTGCGTTGACTTAGAATTTTGATTTTTTCACAGCTCCAAGGGATGGCCGACCTGAGTATTTGATATTAATTTTAGTTTGATACCTGCACGCGTTCCAGACAAAAATGGTCTTGACAGACAGACGAACAACGAAGTGATCCTGTAAGGGTTCCTTTTTCCTTTCGAGATACGGAACCCTAAAAATAGATTTAAAAAAAGCCTTTAATGGTTTCTGCTAAGCGGAAACGTTAAGCGATCAACATAATTATTTTTCCGCTTTAGTTTTTTGTATTTTTATTGTAACAGAATCTAATCGAAGTCAGTTCACCCTATTCAAATACAAAATGAATCACATGCCAAAACAAACATACGTAATATTGGTAATACAGAGTGGTACAAAAAATTACTATCTGGTAAACCGAAATTATCACAGAAATTAATTTATGTACAAGAAACTCGTTGTTTACAAATATGTAGATTTAAATAAGACCTGAAAGAAATATAACAAAAGAACAAAAAGAAAATTAAATTAAAAAAAAACCCGGGTCGCAGTGCCAAAACCCTGCCGACAATATAGTGTATTTGCTTATACAGGCAGTGTGGCTTTATTTTGCGAGCTTAAGTTGATTTTTGGGCAAAATAAAAAATTTTACTCCTTAATACACCCCTTACAATAACATTTTTTTTCTTAATTGCAATATTATTATAAATCGAACCTCTATACCAAATTATATACAACTTTCAGTAAATAATTCACTATTTGTAAACTAGTGTTTTCATAAAATTTGTAAGTCCGGTCCTGTCGGGCCGATTTGATTTAAATTTTAGGGACACCTTTTAATTACTACTAAAGGGTTAAATATCAATTTTGAAACGATTCTGAGAATTTTTTCGGTATTTTGGGGCCCAAAAACATTTTTCAACCCCTAAAAACTACCCTTAAAATGCCCCGATTATGCCCATTTTAAATAGGCTTCTTGCGGTGATAGATCTCAACACGTGGACCAAATTTCGTTAAAATCAATTAACTCTTTCGAAAGTTATTGCCCGCACACATATATATATATATATATATATATATATATACGTATATAAATATATATATATATATATATACATATATATATAAACATTTTCAAAAATGGTGCCAAAGTGTTTAGGAGGTTATGAAACGTCGAGAAATTTTGGTCCGACCCCTAGGTCCCGCCATCCGACCAACGCCAATAGTGTATGTTGACTTATGGCAAATACACTAAAAAAGAAGAACAAAAATTAATTATTTTGGCATAATAAATAATTTGAGAATATTTTTAATATTATAAGTTATGAGTAATATTCATATGCAATAAAATAAAGAAATAAAACAATAACTGCAAAACTTCTTGGTTTCCGGGCTTGTACGCCGTGGTCCATTGGTATTTCTGGATATACCAATGGACCACGGCGTGCAAGCCCGGAAACCAAGAAGTTTTGCAACAACGCCAGCCGTGAAAGCCTACACAATTGGATAAAACAATAACTTTTGATTTATGTGAACAAGGTCTAAATAGGTCACAGCGAGATTTAAAATTGAAATAACTTTGCAGGATATTGATGTAGAATAGATCACGTGACAGATGTCTGAATTTGGCAATTTATTAAACCAAATACAATTTTCATTAACCGTTTTGTACATTTTTTTGTGCTAAAATGAATCATCTTCAATATAAAAATAATATAAAAATTTAAAACAATTCGTCTCTCTACATTGAGGTGTAAAAATGTAGTGCTAATGTACTACTGCGCATACAAACCGATAGGAAAGAGAAGGGTATATGTATGCATCCTTCTCATTGACTTTTTACTTTTTTGGCGTACAGAAATGGAACCGTTGGCAGTCTTAAGGTAGTTCTAGGGTAGTAAATAAAGCGAAATCACTTTTTGACAAATTTTGTTTGTTTTTTTTTCATAGCCTCAAAATAACGTTTTCTAATAAATCCCAAAGTATCAAAATTTTTGACAGTATATAATTAATAACAAAGTTCCCAATTTTCACATGCTGACCGTGAAATTTGCGAAAATTATTATTAATACAAACCGATAACCTAAATGGTCATAAATTCTGAAACTACGGCATTTATTAGAAAACGTTATTTTGAGTCTATGAAAAAAAACATAAACAAAATCTGTCGAAAAGTGATTTCACTTTATTATACCACGTTGGAACTACCTTAAGATCTGTGTATCATTTTGGTTCCATTCTTTAGGTTTTGACAGATATGTTTTAAATAAAAATAGAAATATTCCTACTGAATTAAGCAAAGACGAAATGACTACCGCCAATATCGCTAACTAAGAATTTAAAAAAATGACAAATTGTCTAATACTAAAAAGTCAGTTTCTACTGGTGCTTTTCCACGCGAATATGCTATTCAATGACAATTTCTGATTAGTAATTGTTAATGAAACACTTTGTATATATTCAATGTGTATAATAAAAAAGTAGTGTGGTTTGGATGTGAGGTTGGAATTGACTATATCATCTCATTGGAATCGAATCTATCTGATCATTGCGAGATCATTTAGTAGCCACGCCTACGAATAAATTTCATTCTTTTCTGTCTGGATAAAAGAACAGCAACCCATTTGTTATCGGAACATCACATCGTCATTCGTCGACTACGTTCTGCCTGAAAATTATTCTACGTCACAGATTTTATTCCTGTTTTATTCAAGCTAGGTACTCAATTTTACATAATATCTCAAAGATATAGTCTTCAAATTACATTTCAATCGATGTGCGAAATAAGATTATGATATAGCAGATACTGTGAAAACAAGAAATCATTTTTTTTTATATTGTACAAAAATAAGTTCCCGTAATAAAGCTGCACTGCCTCTATTAGCAAATACTATTGTCTGTAGGCTTTTAGCACTGCGACTCGAGTTTTTTATTTATTTTTTAATCTTCATGTAGACCAGAAAGTATCCAGATAGTGTCGGATTTCTACTAGTTAAAGCCCCTCTCTTTCCCATTCTTCCTAGAAAACCACCGAAGTAATATTTGTGTCAACTAGAGGTTGCAATTTACATAACCTTCAACTAATTCTAATCGAATACTATTGTATACGTCTTGAGATCACATAGTATATTACACCACAAGGGCAGGAATTTCAATCTTCTGCCCGTGTGGTGCATACTATTTTTGTTTACGCCCGGTCGAAAGTGCGTTTATTATCAAAATTTTTAATTATTCGTTCATCCTTTCCTTTGATTAGTTTTTACTTAATATCACTATTTAACTTTTTTTCACCATTATATAAAAAGAATACTAACTTTTAAGTGAGCAATTTTGAGGTTATACGCAATTATAGCTGTTAGCTAGGTACTACTGGCTGACGACAGTCTCACGTATCAGTGAGTACGAAAAAACTCTTTCGTTTCGCTGTTATTTTCTTTCGGCTCGCTGTTATCGATGGCAAAGCATAAATGTTAGGCTTTCTGTTTTTGAAAAATCGATTTTATTTTTTTTTCATATTCTGGAAGTATCAAGTTTCAAGAATATTCTCTGAAAATTTTAAGTCAATCCGATGAGTAGTTTTCGAGATATTCAGTAATTACTGACTAGAGCAGGTTTAAAGGCGTTTTTCTGAAAATTGTGTTTTTTCATTCGGTGACCACTATAACTCGAAAACCACTCGGTGGATATTGATGAAATTTGGATATTTTCTTTTTGGCATTAAAAACTAGTCTTTAATCGAAGGATATTCATTTTTGTTGAAAATTACTATTTTTTTTAAACAATTAACTTTTAACATTTTATCGAAAATCAGTCTAAAGTTTCGAAAGCCGCCATTTTGTGAATTTTCAAAACAAAAAAAAAGCTTCGATTAAAGACTGGATTTATTATTAAACTATAGGTTTATTTTTAGTTTTTTGAATTTAGATGATCCAGAAGGCTGCTGTGATGGTCACCGCAGGACACTACTCGCGCGAGAGGGTCCAACTAAGATGGCGATATTTTAACAAATAATAATTTTTTTTTAATTTTTTTTTTGTAAAAGTGAAGTTAAAGCATTGCATGAAACCTCTGTATAATTTATTTTGTAAAATAAACTTAATTAGGTACTATAAAAAATACATTTTTGAAAATAGAGCTTTTTTTACGCTTCTGAGTGCATCTACCCCCTTAAAATCAAAGCTGAAAGTACGTACTATCGAGCGGGTAAAAAGAAAAAAATATCCCGTGCTTGTATTCGATTTGTGACGTGAATATATTTTCTAAAAAAATACACTTTACAGTTAAACAAGTGAATTTCTTCTAGTTTGACGTTTTTCCAGCAAGTACGGTTTACAACACTGATTTAAAAGAAAGAAAACGCACACACTGACAAAGAAACGACACGGCATTCCAGCTATTTTGTGGAACTGAATTACGGCAAAATGATCTAAAAACGCCATTGTGTGAAATCTCTAGGACTGAAGACATTGTTGAGGTCAGGTCAGGCGCTGATACGCTGAACAACTACGATGACATCACGAAAAGTTAAAGCACGTTCAGACTAAAGCGTTTAGTATGTAAAGCATAGTTTTTATGACTGCCTGTTGCTTTTGCTTAATTTAAATAAAATTCAAATTTTGAACTAACAATCAGGTTAAGAACAGCTGCTTCTGTTGAGTGTCGTTATTTATAAAAACAATTTCCAATATTTTATAAAATACAAATACATATTTTTTTTAAGAATTGTAAAATTAAAATCTAAACAATTCATGTAATTAAAATAATTGACTCGTGTGTGAAAATTTGCTAAATGAAAAATTGGTATCTCAATTCATTTTTACAGCATGTCACCTTTTTGGTATATTTGCCATATGGCATTTGTATTAGTGGCGTCGGTCTAGGGGTCCGAACGAAATTTTTTGACGTTTCATAGCCTTGGTGACCTATCCTAATCTGAAAATTTCAGATCTGAAATGTTATTCACACCAAAGCTACGGGGGATCAAAAATACTCGAATCTGTTTTAAAAAGTGTATGCAGTGCTTGACTTGATTTATATAGTCTGTACTCTGTAAAGCAGCTGCGTGTATTTTCAGAATAGTTATATTAGCGAATACAACGCGTCTTGAATGTTTCTGGTTAAATTCAGCTGAGGTAAGCTACTTTCAACGTATCTACTTCAATGTTATATCCTTTACATATATGGAACTTAGATACACTGAATTGATAAAAGCGTATTGCTGACGAAAATTTATATAGAATTGACTTGTTTTATGGGTATTTTACAGTTAAACCGGAAATAATAAATCGCTTTGATCAAGAATATAAAAGAAATCTATTTTTATCGTAAGATTGTATGTCATGATTATTTAGCAGTGAAAAATAGTAGAAAAGTGGATCAGGATGCGTGTACTTCTTTGGCATGATTAAAGATGAATTTTTAATATACACACTAATAATTTATTGAAATAAAAGTCTAATAATAGGTACTACTTGCGAAAAATTAATCTCGAATGTTTGAAAACACTTTAAAAATAACTTGCATTTTGGTTTTAACTTTTATATCAATTCATTGAGTAATCAAAAACACAATATTATTAATTCCACTGGGTGACACTATTGGTTTGTATTATGGAATTTCCAGAAAGTGCATTGATTTCGTTTATTTGTCATATGGCCAACTTCATATTGACGAACTAGAGTTGTGAAACTCAGATCTGAACCGGTTCAAAGAGCCGACTCCGACAGAAGATCCCTGAGAGCCGACTCACTTTTTTTTGAGCCGACGGATCAACGGATCCGCATAACTCAGTGAAACACTTAACACACAGAAGCACATTTCACACTTACGTATCAGTTCTTGCTTTCAAGCATCTGTCAGCTCAAATGACTCATGCATCACATGTTTGGCTATGCCTTCTTGATTCTATACAGGTCGTGATATGATTGACTGAACTAGGTAACTCAGTGGCAGACTGCAGTAACATATTCAGAACTCGGCTCTTTTTGAACCGGTTCAGTGAGCCGGCTCACATACAGGATCCAGATGCAAAGATGCATATCACAAAAAAGACCCGTTTTTCCCATCTCTATGACGAACTTTACCTAGGCAATGGCCCTGCAACGACCCTGCAATAATTTTGTTGTTTTTAACATGCTTTTATTAGCTTCACCTGCAAGTTTGTTTGTTTGTCTTTTTTTGTTTGTTTTTTTGTAAAGGAATCTTTGAACGTTAAATTCATCTACTTTAAAACATCAGATTAAACTGAAATTTTGCACATTTATAAAGGACCGATGACAATACAATAATTTAATAAGTTTGTCCCATTATCCTGATCAGGATCTTTAGGATAAAAAACTTAAAAAATTACATCAAGCAAACTAACACGCTGTACAGTAACGTCCGCTGCGTTGCCTACTTCATTTATTTTGATCTGTTCACTGTCGCAACAACAAAAAAAAAATAGATACAGTAGTTAGTTTGTGAACACGTGACAGAAGCTGTTATCTATATGTATTTTTATATTAATGTTTAAAATGACACAAAAAAATAGAGTTTAAAAAAACTAAAACAACACGCTTTTATGAAGTAAAAAGTGCAAAATAATTTGACAGCAAAATTATCTTTACTGCAAAAAGTGTGGAATGCTTAATATCGGCAATAAATTTTTCGTTTACTAGCTAATTGTAAACGTAGAGCTATTATGAAAATTTAAGTAGATAGCACCTCACGCTTTATACAGTACGTAAAGCTAAATTTGTTGTCAAATTATTTTGCATTTTTTTAGTTCATAAAAGCGTGTTGTTTGAGTTTTTTTAAGCTCTAATTTTTTTGTGTAATTTTAAACAATATAAAAATACATATAGATAACAGCTTCTGTCGCGTGTTCACAAACTGCTGTATCTATTTTTTGTTGTTGTTGCGACAGTGAACAGATCAAAATAAATTCAAGTGAAAAAATCTGCAGTATGTTTTAGTGACATTGATGACAATATAATCTCTGCCGATAAAATAAAAGTAAAAAAGCGGACAATGTGCAGTGCGGTTATTTAGGGATGAAGGTTGAGGGTTGAACTAACATGACGACTGTTTTTTGCCAACTGGGGGCGTCACCTCTGGTGTACAAGGAATCAAGATAGCTGGAGCTAATTTCTTTTGTCCTGCACAATCAGCAAGATAGATAACCGCATTCGAAAAAAGTAGTTTGCAGAACAACGAATTGAGTCGGATTAAGGTGACTATTACACTATAAACTAGATATCCCGCCGTCCGGCTTTACCCGGGTGGACTCAGTGGAGCCACTTCGCTCGTTCGCTCGATATGAAAATCAGGGTATATTTATGACACTTGGAGCTTAATAATATAATTTAATTTACTCAGTTTGAGAAAAAACAACAACAAATAAAAAAAAACCCGGGTCGCAGTGCCAAAACCCTGCCGACGATATAGTGTATTTGCTTATACAGGCAGTGTGGCTTTATTATGCGAACTTAAGTTGGTTTTTGGGCAAAATAAAAAATTTTACTCCTTAATACACCCCTTAAAATAACATTTTTTTTTCTTAATTGCAATATTATTATCAATCGAACTTATATACCAAATTATATGCACCTTTCAGTAAATAATTCCGTATCTGCAAAATAGTGTTTTCACAAAATTTGTAAATCCGGTCCTGTCGGGCCGATTTTATTAAAATTTTAGGGACACATTTTAAATACTACCAGAGGGTTAAATTTCAATTTTGAAACGATTCGAAGAATTTTTTCGGTATTTTGGGGCCCAAAAACATTTTTCAACCCCTAAAAACTACCCTTAAAATGGCCCGATTAGGCCCATTTTAAATAGGCTTCTTGCGGTGAAATATTTCAACTCGTGTGCCAAATTTAGTTAAAATCAGTTAACTCTTTCGAAAGTTATTGCCCGCACACACACATATATATATATATATATATATATATATATATATATATACGTATATATATATACATATATATATACATATATATATAAACATTTTTAAAAATGGTGCCAAAGTGTTTAGGAGGTTATGAAACGTCGAGAAATTTTGGTCCGACCCCTAGGTCCCGCCATCCGATCAACGCCAATAGTGTATGTTGCCATATGGCAAATACACTAAAAATTGCTAGTTAACAAAACAACAAAAAAAATTTTAAACATTAGAAAAAAAATATAATGAGCCTACCCTCATAAGCTCACATAAGAAGTTTAACTTCTTTAGTTTTTAATACTATTCCCAAGTTTAATTTTTATATGAAACTAATTAATAATATTTACACATACTTAGCAACACACTATAAACTTGTCTTTCTCATGTATTTTAGGAGACAAACTAACTTCCCCTCTATTTGCCAGTTCTACTTCCCCTCATTTTCTTACTTTTTTCAAATAGATACGTCGCTAAAGAAGTTAAACTTCAAAAAAACTTTTAATATGAATATTTTATTGAAATGTACAAAACAGGAAAAATATTTTTTAATAAGTACTTTAGATTCGAAATTGTAATATCGTGGTCTATAAATTCTATAATTAATCGGACCGTTTAGGATGTACGCGTGACACAAAAAAGCGTAACAGAATCACAGTTTCACACACAAAGCGAGTTTATATAGGCGCTTTAGCTTACGTTCTTAGCTAAATAAAAGAAATAATTCAAAAACTATATATTTTTTTGGCAATGAACTCCTAAGCGGATATAGAATTATTAATAGCTCCTTTCCTTTGCATAATTCGTGTTGGTAATGCAACAAACCATAGTAACGAACTATGCACCAACAGTTTAGCTCCTCCCACTTGTACATAGGCCATACAGTCATGAAAAGCACCGTTTTATAAGTAGGTGTACAAAAAAGTATTTACATGCGGTATTTGAAATACTTTCATTCAAATACTTTACAAGCCAGACACTTGATTTGATTCGATTAAATATTTTGTAAAAGTGTGGAAGGCAAATATTTCCAATAAATTTCATTACATCATGCTATGAAACTCTTTCAAAGGACACGCATAATATTTGACATGACAATGTAGAAACGTTTTTTTCTGCTTGAAAACATTCAGTAAAATTAAAAAATCACAAACGAGTCTAAAAATAATTGTAATGAAAGGAATTAATTTGGAATAACAATTAAAATCACTTTCCCGTGCATATAAACGACGTAATTTTACTAAATTCAGGATCCGAAAAGAGTCGGATATAAAAAAATCCCTGCCTGTTTTTTCCAACCCGGCATTAGGCGCACATTAGCAGTGATTCATGCATTGCTTTAAATGCGCGAATGCGATGGGTGGGGGTGTGGATGAACGTATATATGACTCCAGTCCAGTCTGATCCAAGTGCGTGTTTTAAATGCTCGAACATTTCATTGGGTGGACAACGGAGTTGTTTTCTCATTAAGTCCGGTTCACATAAGGTAAATTGCAACAAAAAAGGGCCAAAAGTTCGATACAAAGAACAACTGGGGTTTGCTGGCTTTGCTGAAAAAAAGAAGTGAGATATATAAGAAAGTACCATGTTTTTACTTAGCAAGTTTACATTCATGAGTCATTTATTAGTGTATTTGCCATATATCGTCGGTCGGACGACGGGACCTAGGAGTCGGAACAAAATTTCTCGACGTGTCACGTCATTCTAAGCAGGATGGCGCCATTTTTGGAAATATATATGTGTGCGGACAATAACTTTCAAAATAGTTAATTGAATTTAACGAAATTCGGCCCACATGTGAAATCCATCACCGCGCGAAGCCTATTTAAAATGGGTTGAATATGGTCATTTTTATGATGTTTTTTAGGAGTTAAAAAAAGTTTTCCTGGCCAAAAATACCGAAAAAAATTTCAGTATCGTTTCAAAATAGAAATTTGACCTTTTAGTATCAATTAAAAGATTTTTATAAAATCGGTTTGACAGGACCGGACTTACAAATTTTATGAAATCACTAGTTAACGTATACGAATTTTTGTACTCAGGGATGTATTTAATTTAGTGTAGATGTTCGATTGATTATAATATTTCGACTGAAAAAAAATTATTTTAAGGGGTGTATTAAGGGGTAATTTTTTTACTTTGTTCAAAAACACACTTAAGTTTAGCAAATATACTATATTGTCGGTAGGGTTTTGGCACTTCAACCCGAGTTTTTTATAATATAGAACTTAAAAACTTGCAAAGTGAAAACCTGGCACCTTCTTAGAGCTCACTTCTTTGTTTAGACGAAACAGGTAAACCCGCTTGTTCTTTGTATTGAATTTGGTTCATTTTTTACATTTATGTTTTCGGGGGGATTTAAATAGTTTTTGTAAAGTTCTTACTTATTTCACTTAAGTATTATCTAGAGTCTAGACAAATAATATTATAGTTATATACCATACTTCATTATATTACACCAACTAGTCTTCGGACAACCGGTTGATGCCCTCAGCACCCACTAGATGCTTGTGAATTATGATGATCTATCAGTCAGTCAGTCAGTGAATGCCCAAAATCGTGATTTTTTAAACACTTATACCTTGGAAACCTAGACGTATGAAATTTGGAACATTGCATTTTTATGGTAACTTTAACCGCTTTGAAAAAATCAGTTCTGTAACGTAATGAATCTCGGACTAAAGGGGAATCGAAAAAGGTTCTAAATTTGCGAGAACAGAGCCGCCGCACCCGTGCGCTATTCCAGTTTCGTTTCACGATCACTGATGATTGATTTGAACCCGTCTTTAGTTAGTCGCGGGCTACGATGCACGGAGCGAACCGATGGCGAGTTTTATGTGATTTTTTATCGGTACAAACGGTTAGAAATCTGTACAGCGAGGGGTGGTTCGGCTGCTGCAGAGGTGAAAGTGTACACACACACATACATTAAATGGGTGCCAGGTTTGCGGTAGATGAATCAACGCCTGCAAATGCTATAATTGGTTAGTCTGTGCGATAAAACACCAGAACGCTAAAGTTGCTTCACTTTTAACAAAATGCGATAAGCGTAAGTAACGTGTGCAAATACCATTTAGGAAACTATGTAAGACTAGCGGTATTTTTGCGAATAATTCGCACTAAAATTCGTTTCTAATTTCTCACACTTTATAACTTTCTTCTTTTCGTTGTATTACATTACGAAGCTCAAGAAAATATTTTTCTAAAACTGTCACATAGAGGCGCAAGTATCGAAAACATTGAGCTGAAGCGCCACTATATGACAAGTATTGATACATACGTGACTTGATTTGAAATTAAACGAAAGAGTTACCGACCGTCAATCATATTGACGTTGTTTCAAAATCAAAGCCGTCAGATGGCAGCATTGCTGTATCGTGTCTTAATGTATATCTATATATATACAGATTGTATCAACTCAAAGCTGTCCATAGGGTACTCTGTGTGTAAGACAGAGCACCATACTCAAACGATAAGCAAGAGTGAGATAAATGATTGCTAATAGCTAGTAATTACTGTGGTTACTGTAAAATAAATTTAAATAAACGTCTTTGTTTTCTAAGTAAAAATAGCCATTTTATCAATTAATGACAGTCTGTAGTCACTACCGAAATTATTGATAAAATGGCTATTTATACTGTTCACGAAAAAATCCAAATAATTAAATGGTTTTATGGTGGTAATTCAACCACCGACGTAATAAATTAATTGATAAAATGGCTATTTTTACTTAGAAAACAAAGACGTTTATTTAAATTTATTTTACAGTAACCACAGTAATTACTACCTATTAGCGATCATTTATCTCACTCTTGCTTATCGTTTGTGTATGGTGCTCTGTCTTACACACAGAGTGCCCTATGGACAGCTTTGAGTTGATACAATCTGTATAATGTTAATAATTAATAAATTTACAAAAACAAAAGCAAAAACCCGGGTCGCAGTGCCAAAACCCTGCCGACAATATAGTGTATTTGCTAATGCAGGCCGTGTGACTTTATTATGCGAACTTAAGTTGGTTTTTGGGCAAAATAAAAAATTTTACTCCTTAATACACCCCTTAAAATAACATTTTTTTTTCTTAATTGCACTATTATTATCAATCGAACCTATATACCAAATTATATACACCTTTCAGTAAAAAATTCCATATCTGCAAAATAGTGTTTTCATAAAATTTGTAAATCCGGTCCTGTCGGGCCGATTATATTAAAATTTTAGGGACACATTTTAATTATTACCAGAGGGTTAATTTTCAATTTTAAAACGATTCGGAGAATTTTATCGGTGTTTTGGGGCCCAAAAACAATTTTCAACCCCTAAAAACTACCCTTAAAATGACCCGATTACGCCCATTTTAAATAAGCTTCTTGCGGTAATGAATTTCAATACGTGGGCCAAATTTCGTTGAAATCAATTAACTCTTTCGAAAGTTATTGCCCGCACACATATATATATATATACGTATATATATATATATATAAATATATATATATATATACATATATATATATAAACATTTTTAAAAATGGTGCCAAAGTGTTTAGGAGGTTATGAAACGTCGAGAAATTTTGGTCCGACCCCTAGGTCCCGCCATCCGACCGACGCCAATAGTGTATGTTGCCATATGGCAAATACACTAATAATAATTTTTTTTAGTTGTTGATGTCGGTAGAGCAAGTAATTATTTATAAAATGATATAAAATTTGTGAGGAGCAATTGTGTGGTTTTTTCGAAAAAAGGAGGCAAACATCTTAATTTTAGCTTATTAATATATATGATTTTACAAAAACAAAAGCAATAATAATTTTTTTAGTTGTTGATGTCGATAAAGCAAGTAATTATTTATAAAATGGCATAAAATTTGTGAGGAGCAATTGTGTGGTTTTTTCGAAAAAAGGAGGCAAACATCTTAACCTTAGCGTATTAATATATATGATTTTTTAAAGTGTTGTAGTCCGGTGGACCATGCCAAAACTAAAAGGTGTGGTACGAAATATAGATAATGTACTCGTAAGTGACGACAGCCTAAATGGATTTGTAGGTTTCGTGAGAAGAGGACCCATGAGCCATTTCCCTGTTTTCATTCACCCCTGACCCACAAAAAGGAGATGTTATGTGTTTGGGTGGTGTTTTTTGTTAAAGACAGCAGTTACTAACGTTACCAGTATTACGTGATATAGACTTTTGTTTTTGTAGCTTTATTTCTATCAAACTTTTGATGGAAAAATATTTGGTTTCTATACGTTATCCCTTTCAGTTTCATTTATCTCAAATCTGTCATCATTTTTATCAAAATTTTCAATTTGCAATTGTATAACATTTAATAAATCATTTCAATCTGATGCTCTTTCTGGTTTCATCAAAAGATTGTGCAAAATTATGAGTTCTGGTAATTCGATCTTTTACACTCGTTCGTTGTTTCATTAAAGCATCGATTTAGCTATTGTTTTTAATCTTTTTTTTAAGAGGGGACAATGAACAGTAAATCCTGTTTTGTGAGATGAATTGACAATAATTGTATTTTTAGTTGAAATGTCATTAATAATTTCACCAAATGAAATGTCAAACTTAAAAATGAATTAGCACAAATTTTGTTGGTATAATATATGTGTAACTGTCTGTGGCACCAAAACTCTTCAATCGGTGGACCGATTTTGATACGATTTTTTTCATATGACGCAACATTTTTGCGACAAAATTGGATAAAAAAGAGACCATGAAATTTACACTACATTACTAAAACTGGAATAATTGTAAAGGAAAAAAAAAGTAATAATGAAACCGATCACCGAAATCGAGCCTACGACCTTTAGGTCACGAGGCAAGTATTTTACCTCTTCGTCAACTTGGATTGCGTCACGTTGTTACATTTTAAATTTCAAGAATGAACGTTATTGTCTCAAAAGAAGTTTTACTTAAAAAAACTGACGAAATATGTAAATAAAAATAAAAGAATAGTACCTTCTTACCACAACAGATTTATTCAGTGAATGTACATTTCGAGAGCTTAGCTCCCATCTTCAGCAAAACACTAGGTGTTTTGCTGAAGATGGGAGCTTAGCTCTCGAAATGTACATCCACTGAATAAATCTGTTGTGGTAAGAAGCTACTATTCTTTTATTTTTATTGTTCCAACCACAGTGCTCTTAATATTTATAGAAACACGTAAAAACTGAAAAAAGCAAAAAACACCTTTAATATGAAATGGGCAAATATTTTTGTCGCTTATGTAACTCTATATGGATGAATTATCACGCACCAGTCGGCTCGGATCGACTCGGTGGCATCCAGTGGGCGTACACAATGCCGAGCCAAGCCGATACGTTCCGATTCAGTGGATGTGAATATTTATACACTAAAAATATTGAGAAAGCGATATTACCCGTTGCTATAGAACTAATTATTTTAGTTCAAATCGATTTTTGTTATTATATTAGACATAATATAAACATCCTTTCCAAAAATAAAAATTAAATTTAATGTAAATGGAAAATATTTACAACGAGATAGTATGGTCACCGCAAGAATCCATATTCAAGTCAAGACCACCTCACTACCGCCATGAACTAGTGGGTAAAACAATACCGTTTAAACTAGCTCTAGAAGTTAAACTGAAAAGGACATTTTTTGCTAACTTTTTGCAAGAATATAATGAATCAGAGCCACAATGGATTGATTTGCATAAAGAGAAATTGGAAATGTTAAAATATGAATTGAATCAAGAAGATCCGGACCTTGTCCCACTAATACATGCCGAAAACAATGTTACAAAATATGACATGATGGAGATGTTGAAAGAATTGACTATTTACAATAAGGAGCTACTCATAGACTTGAATTTATTTTACAATCAGACATACTTAAGACTTTCGGACTGTTATGTAAGTATAAAACAATATATTGCAGTAATTGTTATGGACCTGCAACTCACACGTATTTTTTTAAAAAAGCGTGATATAACTCACTCTTTCGCAAAGTTATCGAAAGTATATCAGGTCAAGATACTCTAAATATTACTGAGGTGGAACCTCCCTAAATGGCGATCTCAAAATGACAATGCTAGTTAAACATGTCTTATTCTAATTGGTGTGAGAACCATACTAGACAGAATAAAATTGCAAACGTCATAATATATTAATTAAAGTCAATAGTTTAGAAATGCGTGTCGCTCGAATTTATCGCCACAAACTGTTAATATGTCACTTTTTGCCAATTCGGACCATAAAGACGCCATTTTGGTAAGTTCACACCTTGTCAAAGAAATGGAAAATGCTTACAAAATCCATAATTTCAACTCGTGTTTAGATTACAGAAACTGACAGTGAAATAAGAAAATTCCCAAATCTTGCGGCATTAGTTTTAACTGGTAATTGGATTGAATATATCTCGGGTCACCATTTGCCAAGAAAATTGAGATATTTGGAGTTATTTGCTAATAGCATTTCCGATTTGGCTTCACTTATGGATTTTATACCTAGGAAGCTACATCACCTAGGACTTGGACGAAATAAATTAACAGAAGGTAAGATTATATAAGCGATTGCTTTAATAGTTAAAACTGCAAATGACAGTATTTTCTTTAATATCGAAATTGTTGGGATCTGGCATAATGTGACTACGACACCACGTCAGCTAGCAAAAACTAAACTTCGAAAACGGGATATCTACTAAAAATGACTTTTCCTAAAATCGTCTTCTAAGGAGCGGAAAGCGGGGTGTCAGTAATTAACACATTCTAATTTTAATTTACATGTCCTATTATAATGATCAATTTGATCTATTAACATAAAATAAAAATAAATAAATGAAACACACTAAAATTTAATTTAATCAAGCCGAAATCTAAATACGTCTAATCACAACGAGATTGAAAATTATACTATATACTTGTTTGTTTCTTAAGCGTTGCTAATAGAAACTCAAAACGAAACAATGTTGTGGTCGACGATGCAGAGTATTAATGTTGTCTCAAAAAGACCCAACACATGGCCTTGAAATTTAGCTGCTATATTTTTCATACCTCTCAGATTGTAATACGGTGGAGTCGAAGGCTCTACTACTGTTGCTTCTGCAATGTTGCATCGCAGTCGCGTGTGGAACTGCGGGTAGCGACTAATAATATTTAAAATAGTAGTAACGAGTATGTGTCGTCTAGCGATTCTGGTCACAACATCCTTTAGCAGATAAGCGCAGCCGTTTTCTGAGTGATGTTTTATATACATAATATAATAAGATTTATTATGTTTTCATATGACAATTTTTAAATTATCCTTCGTCACGATTATTATAGTAGAGCTATGTAGCTCTCGAGCCATAGCCCTGTGAAAATCGCTTAAAATATGCTCTGGATCACAATTCTTGGAGTTTACACTTTAATGGACTTGGATCGTCATCGAATCGGGAAATATGTAGCGACTTTATTGTTTTTAAGCGACTTTAAAAAGAGCGTATCAATTTAGCGTGTGCACAATTATCTGGAACTTGGACGGATTTAAAAAATTCTTTGGCAGTTTAAAAATCTCCTTCTCGAGTAATATAAACTACAACATATAGATATTTAACTAATTATTTTCAGAATGTTGCCACAGATATATCAGGATTTGTAGTTAATTAAATTAATAAGTTCTTCAGTATTTATTAACAGCATGTCAAGAAGGTGAAAAATATTTTAGATTTTTCAACAAAACATCTGGCATTTTTAATCTATGTATATAAAAATCGAAGTGTGTACCTATGTATGTTCCCTATGGACTCCAAAACGAGTAGACCGATTTTGATGAAATTTTCAGGTAATCTTCAGATTAGCCCAGCGGGTGATCCTGTAAAGCTTAGTAGCGATAGGATCAACAGAATTTTTTTTTGTTTTTTGGCAATTTTGATTTTTCTTCGAATCACAATTAAAAGCGATTGATTTCACGCAAATACACGTTAAGAATTTTATGACAATAATTCTCATCTTTTATTTAATTAGATAATTAGTGCTACCCATGCGAAGCCGGACCGGGCCGCTAGTATGCAATAATCTATCATGTACAAGATTTAGGTTTTGCGGTTGGCTTAGGATAATATTAATCATTAATTAAATTTATTTTGAATTTTTCTTCATTTATTATAAAAAATAACCGACTTTTACTTTGGGACACTGGTGAATACTGAGTCATTTTACATGTCTGTATAAATGCATGTAAATCAGATATTTTATAGGGGGTCGTACAAAAAATATGTCAACCCTACTTACATAGTTAATAGCATAATGTCTATTGGATACAAAATAACTAGGTTATATAAAAGCTCTCAAACACTAGGCCGGTAATGTAGGAAACTGATGCTCGTTTGCATATAATAATGCATGTACAGTGCCTCGAAAAATAGGAATACCTGTCACAATAGAGAACTTGCTGAAAGCCTAAAATTCAATTTATTTATTTACTCCACGTTATTTCATTATATTTTTAATTTATATAATAATTAATTATTTAAGTTTTCCAATCCAACTTGGCAATGCCAGTTCTAGGGGCTAGCAAAAAAGGTGGAATGTGCAATACTGAGAGGTTTATTTAAAATATGTCACTTTTGTGCAAAAATATCCTTATTACGAATTAAGTGCAACGGAACGTAATTTGAAACACCAATCAACGAATATTTACGTTAAGGTACATCGATTGGTACTCTAACGTCATTTTTTATTCTTGAGATTTCGTCTTAGAAAAAAATGACTACGGACGTACGTAGGTACAGCGAGAGGGGGGAGAGAGAGAAGTAAGAGAGATGAGAGAGAGATATCTTTTCAAATATAGTTTGAAAATACACCCATACCTGGCTTTACGGCCTAGATACGTTCCACGAAACTTGGCCGCAAAGCGAAAAGCCGTATAAGGAATCAATTATTCAAAATTGCAAGATTGGCAACACGTAGATATATCGACATCGAAAAAAAGTTTTTTTGCCGTTATAGCCGTAAATCGAAAACGTGCCTTAATTGAATAGGGCCGTTATAGCGAAATGCCGTATAAAGAGCGGCCATATAGCGAGGTATGAGTGTAGTGTAATAAGCTTGAACCAAAAATTTGTAAAAAATTTTGATTTTGATTTTCGGTTCCATTACAGTAACTTCTGGCACCGACGCATTTTTGTTGCATTTGATAAGTCCATTACAATTTACCGCACATAATATACTCTCAAAAGAAGAGGTTCAACTATATACACAGTTGATTTATAGCCATATTTTTGACACAATTACACGTACAAATTTTAAATGGTGACGCAAAACACAATAATGAAATAAAGTTAATTTATCAAAAAATTATATTTTTTTGAAATTATTTTTTGCGAATCACTGTACGCGGATGTATGTGGAGGTAGGCATGTAAAGTATAGTAGATAATATGTCCGAGTGCCGTATATGATTCATCTACGTCATTACTCATCATTCTTCAATTAGGCAAATTAACGTGTTTATATTAGAGGTAGTGCACACATACGGGTATCTGGCTAGCGCAGGTATGCCAAGCGCAATCTGATGGCGCTCTAACCATAGCACAAAAATAACAAACTTGGATTGCAGTATGAAATCCCGCCGACAATATAGTGTATTTGCTAATACAAGCAGTGTTATAAAGATACATTGTAGATTATAGACGCTCAATATCGGAGGTCAGTGTGGTTTTATTATGTGAATTTAAGTTCGTTTTTGGGAAAAATAAAAAACATAAAATAACTTGTTTTTTTTTTAATTAATTAAATACACCTTTCAATAAAAAACACAATCTGCAAACTAGTTTTCATAAAATTTGTAAATCCGATCCTGATGAGCTGATTTTTTAAAAATTTTTAGGTCACTTTTTAATTGCTACTGAAGGATTAAATTTCAATTTTGAAACAATTCCGGGAATTTTTTCGATGTTTTCGAGCACCTAAACTATTTTCAACGTCTAAATACACCCCTTAAATCATCGTTTCCCAAAGTGTGTGTCTCGACTCATCATCGGGTCGTAAAAAACTTTGGCCGGGTCGCGAAAAAAAATTATAAATTTTTGTGTATGAAATAAGCAAACAAATAACTTGATTTTTATTAAAAAATAAAACTCGTTTTGTAAATAAATGTTTTTTTTTTTCATAAGGTGAGTCGCGAAAAATTTTAAAACTTCGTTCCGTGCCGCGGTCAAAAATGTTTGGGAAACGCTGCCTTAAATGGTCGGATCAAACTTATTTTAACTAGGTTTTGTGTGGTGATGGATGCCATCATGCGAGTTAAATTTCGTTAAAATCTAACTTCTTCGAAAGTTAATTGACTGCCTGGCGCTAACTGTTAGAAACTTTATTGGCAGTATTTAAGAAATGTGAAAGACATCAAAGAACGGAATATTTATGTTATTTGCAATAGTTTGTATTCTTAAGGTAAGAAATTTACAGTCTCAGGTAAATATAAACGACATATTTGATATTGTCATTATAGATTGATACAAATATGGCATCATTACACAGATTGGTCAGGTGGAACGAGGCATCCTCTGTAATCTAGTAACCTTGCTTTTGACTTTTGAATAGGTATTTGTTAAATATTTACATACAAGCGTCTGGATTTTGATTCGAAAATTATGTCAATCAACGATTTGAAACACCACAGTTAGGTAACGAAGACCCTACAGCCAGTGTTCCAGCGTTCGTTACTGGTCACTCTCTGCTCCAGTCTAGCGTATGAGAGTGGAACAACTGGAGAATGGGAATGGGGCACATAAAGTATATACCTACACTTGTATCGTTATTATTATTATTATTATTAGTTATTACGTATAAGCATTATATGACTGTAGCTGTAAAGAGCGAGTAACCGATTTAATAAGCCGCTGAAAATAGTAAGACGACTTTGTTGCAGAAAACATTGTATGACGGTGTATTATGCTTATTTCTTTCAATATATTAGATACGGAATATTGTTTTGGGGTAACTATTATGGACTACGGAGCGTTGGAATTTTTTTTCTTTTAAAGAAGGCGGTGATTCAGTAAAGGTTGGGAACTTGTTTTAGATTCTAAAAGCATAAACCAGGGTATCATAGCGCTCGGAGTGCGCTGGTCAAGTTCTCGCAAAGCAGTGTGCCGTTTGGACTGTCTTCTGTCCCCGAGGATAGTTGCGTTACAGAATTGATTTTTTTTTTTCAGGGGAGTTAAGGTTATCATAAAGAAACAGTATTCCAAATTTTATACGTCTAGGTGGAATAGTTTCTAAGATACGATTGTTCAAAAATCACGATTTGGGTTTTCATTGACTGACTGATAGATTATCATAATTCACAGGCACCTAGCCGGTGCTAAGAGCATCGACCCGAATGCATTAATCGGTCATCCGAAGACTACTCACGTCTAGTCACATACTGTATGACTATAATATTCTGTGTTTAGATAATATTTAAGTAAAATAAGTAAAAAGGTAACTTGAAAAGTAATGAAATCTCACCAAAAACATAAATGTAAAAAAGGACCAAGTTTGATACAAAGAATAACTGGGTTTGCCTGCCTTGTTGAAAAAAGAAGAAATGAGATCTAAGAAGGTGCCAAGTTTTCACTTGGCAAGTTTACATACACAAATCATTTATTTATAATATAAAACTTGCCATGTGAGTGTCCGCACTTGCCTTGATTTTTGAGCTAAATGTTGAGCGAAGTCGCCTTCAAACTGATATTCGTGTAATATTTAAAATGCGTCTCCTTGATATCAAGCCGGATATGGCAGGTTAGATGTGGGGTAGAATGGGAAATAAAAAGTTTATGTTTCCCTTTATGAGTTGGACGGCTAATTAATATTACCTGGAGGCTTCACCAATGAGCAAGCACACACACACACAGACAAAAATTCACACATATGCATATTCTGCTCATGTATCCTTGTAGAATTAAGGCTGGGCAGTTATAAGTACTTCAGATTGTAAGCTTATAATATAGACTACTCATTTAATTATCATCTCATCACAACGACATGAAATCATCACGAACAAAAATATCTACTCATATAATACATTATACAGTTGTATATTAATAATAATAATGCGTTTAACGTCCGTTTCTCGACTTTATGTCATAACAGACGCCATTCGCACCATTACTATTTTCCATCTACCACACCTCCCGTTATTTTTCTACATTTTTAAAACTTCAACATATGTAATAGCAATGGGCGAATGAAGGAATTATACGAAATTAGGATAAGGTACGTAATTTTTGAACTAGGAATTTGATAGGTAATCGGCCATGGCCTCAAATAAGGAACCATCACGATATTTATCTGGAATTAATTCAAGGAAACCATGGAAAACCTCAATCAAGATGGCCGGTACAGGAATTACCGTTTCTCGACGAGAGGCAGTAGGAAAAAGTCCCAGCCACATCTGCCCCCGCCGGGATTCGAATCCGGACCTCCCGAATGCGAGTCTAGTGCTACTCTGCCCAGTTCGGTTATATAGTTGTATATTGTGTTTGAGTTCATCTAACATTATAACTTTGCATGTTTATTTGATTTACGTTGAATTTAACCTAAAAAAAAATACGATTACAATATAAACTTTAAGTCATTTTATAACCGCTATAACGGCATCAATAGCAGCTACTCTATGGGGGTTCCTGCATTTTTTGTTTTTTCAATTTGTAAAACAGTCGCTACTTCTAGGCAAATTTTAAAGTTAAGGTCCACTAAATCGAAACGGATCGAGTGGACACGAAATTAAATGTGTTCCCAATAAATAATCGGCTTGGATTGTCTCAGCAACATCCAGTGTGCATATTTACTGCCGATCCGATCCGATTCAGTGTGTGTGGACCTTCAGCTTACTATTTTCGTCAGCTGGAACTTTTCCAGCCCTTAGATTTATCTATCTAAAAAGAGGGCACTGCAATCTGGTTTTTGGTTATTAAAAGAGTAGCACTATCCCTAGCTGTGTACATTTACACTGAGTACACATAGTGACATTTTTATGGCTGTGTATTTTCACACTGAATGATGCGGACTAACTGGGTCAGTCTGCATCATCAATATCCTTAACTCTATAAAATATAATCTGTACTTGAAAATGACTGTTGCCCAGTTATACAGATGGGTAAAAAAGTGATGTGTGTACTTATATACACGCGGCAGAAGTTATACTTCTTTGGAGAGATCGTGATAATTGATATTCACATTTTTGTTAAAGATGTACATTGCAAAAATAAAATAGGATGTCTAGGAAGATGATGAATGTAGTTAAAAGTTAGCCTCTTCACTTCGAGTAGTATTTATTTACTTTGGATAATAGGTGGACAACTCCATCAGAAATAAGACGTGTCATCTATGAATACACTGCATCGAAGAGTCAACTTTATCGACGATTTAGACCTTGCCGATACACGTAGTACATGGTGTCTCATGTTCGTTGCATGCTGCCTGCGCAACTTCCGTAACCGATAATTTTTTACTTTCAATGCGCCAAAAGAAGTATAACTTCAAAAATCGCTGATTTAAATATTAGGAATATTTAAACAAGCTGGAAGGAAAAATATTACCTACATTTTTATCAGATGATAAAAAAACTGTTTCTGTACTTAAAAGTGGGAGTGTACAAATAATTCAAGAAGTTCGTGTGTGCGACAAAAATAATTGATATCAAGTTTGAGAGTGTTGTAAGAATTAAATTAATGAAACGAACTCATTGACGACGAAAATTAAATTGATTGTTTTATAAAGCATTTATTATTTCGTGTCGTCGATCGATGAATTCGTTCTATTAATTTTATTCTTACAACACGCTCAAATCTTGAAATCAGTTATTTTTGTCACACTTACGAATTTCCAGTTTACATTGTAAATATTTGTAAAAAGAATCAGGTGAAAGGACTAGGTTTGTACGTTTCAACACATTTATTCGTTATACGACGTTTCGTCGGTTTTATTCCGACTTCCTCAGGTATCTAGTTTTAACAGACATAAATAGATATAATAAATTACAATTTATAAAATAAATTACAATTTATAAAATAAATTACAATTTATAAAAATATAAATTGTAATTTATTATATCTATTTATGTCTGTTAAAACTAGATACCTGAGGAAGTCGGAATAATACCGACGAAACGTCGTATAACGAATAAATGTGTTGAAACATACAAATTGGTCTTTTCACCTGATTCTTTTTACCTGATTTATTTCAAGATCTGATTTTTCCTAATATTGTAAATATTTTTATTGAGGATATCACTCATTTTTTGTTTTGTTGGTATAATACATAACGTTTGTATACCTATTTGCTTTAAATTATAATTGCTTGTTTTTGTAAATGTAAAAATGAGAACAGTAACGCTATCTCTCGGTGTAAAAATGAAAAGTCAAAATGTATTTGTATTTCGGTAAATAAAGGTTTCTAGTAGATTATCTGTTTCACGAACTCGGAAATCTATCGATCGTCTTGATATGTGAACACTAAGTGGTCATATGTAAAAAAGGCTAGTTTGATAAGCTTTTTAAATCAAAGCAAAAAATGTATAATTCCTGAAAGAGGTTTTACTAGATGAAAGTAATATAATATAAATATGATCATTATGTATTCATAGTATGTAAAAAAACCCGGGTCGCAGTGCCAAAACCCTGCCGACAATATAGTGTATTTGATAATATAGGCAGTGTGGCTTTATTATACACACTTAAGTTGGTTTTTGAGCAAAATAAAAAATTTGACTCCTTAATACACCCCTTAAAATAAAATTTTTTTTTCTTAATTGTAATATTATTATCAATCTAACGTTTACACCGAATTAAATACACCCTTCAATAAATAAGTCACTATCTGCAATTTAGTGTTTTCAAAAAATTTGTAAATCCGGTCCTGTTGAGCCGATTTTATCAAAATTTTGCGAGCACTTTTTAATTGCTACTAAAGGGTTAAATTTCAATTTTGAAACGATTCTGAGAATTTTTTCGGTATTTTTGGGCCCAAAAACTTTTTTCAACCCCTAAAAACCACCCTTAAAATGACCCGATTGGGCCCATTTTAAATAGGCTTCGTGCGGTAATGGAATCCAACATGTATGCCAAATTTCGTTAAAATGAATTAACTCCTTCGAAAGTTATTGCCCGCACATATATATATATATATACATATATATATATATAAACATTTTCAAAAATGGTGCCAATGTGTTTAGGAGGTTATGAAACGTCGAGAAATTTTGGTCCGACCCCTAGGTCCCGCCATCCGACCAACGCCAATAGTGTATGTTACCTTATGGCAAATACACTAAAAAGGCTCGCTAGATAAGCCTTTTATGTTCAAGTACAATTTTGCCACCCCTAATCATGGAGACTCACATATGAATACACATGCAGAGTGACACATCTCTGCTTTCACATACAGACAAAGGCTAGACGGGCTAGCTAGATCAGCCTTCTGTGTCATTGCATATCATATTACACAAACAGATGAAAAGATGAGACATTAAAGCATAGCCTAATGGGTATCACATTACTTTGCCTGTTATATATTTTGTTCGCCTGGGATTTTTTTATTTCATTAAACATAAAATGTATGTGTATTTTACCTTTGTACGGAATAATTAGTAATTTTGTTAGCTGAATGTGTCATATGGAGTTATTAAAAGAGCTAATGTGTTGATTGATGGCTCTTGAGCGAATACCGAAATTCCTTACTTTTTACAAATATTAATGTCGGTTTAGCACCGTACATCCAAAAATATTAATAATATACATTGGATTATAGAAAACAAATAGCAGAAAATTTTGTTCTGGAAAGAAATGACCACGAAAGTTAGTCCGAGTTGTGTCGGACCAATTATTTTTCCCACTAATTGTGTACGTGAAATCGTTTATTTTTAGGCTGACTCTAATACAAACTTAGTTTGTTGAGGAACAGGTGATGGCCAATACACAGGGAATGAGGTGCTAGTGAAATGAAGGCTTATGACTCTTTATTTATGAATATTTAAAATCATCGCCGTGTTCACTTATTTATTCCACTTTATTTTATCTTATATAACTCGTTTACTATGGAGAAGTAACGATATATTTTTCTATGCTTCAATTATTGTTTGGACGACTAGACTTTAGAAAGGTGTTTTTAGTAGTGGAAGTTGATTCAACGAAGTAGGTAAATTAACTGTTAATCGTTCGTTTAGGTGATATCGGACGGTTTATTTTTTATTCGTTTCTGTCTTTCATTCAGCATTTTTCATTTGAAGTAAAATGAAACAATAATGAAAAATGAATTCATTAATAAACCGATCCAACAACGCTAGATATCGGCATTCGGCAATTCCAAAAAATCTCTAATTAATGATTTAAACTTAAACTTTGCTTCTTTTTTGTTAATTCTTTGATCAAATAATCACAAAACAGACTTCATTCGATGATATCTTCAAGGAAAAGATTGGATGAACGTTCATTTCTATGTCATTCTGTCTGTGTCGTGTGAGCGCGTAATGAAACAAAAATAAACATTCCATCAAATGAACATTCATTCGGAATGAACCGTATGATATCACCTTAACCAATCAACCGTTTCTGTTTTTAGAAAAGGTATACAAGTTGACTATTTTTCTACTTAAAAGTTAAAAACTGGTTATTCAAAAGTTTGATTCTGTTAGATAACGTAAAAATTATAATGAAAAAAGTCCACGTGTAGTTTTTGGGAAATATTGTATAAAAATTGACGAAATAACTGCCAAATTACTTGTTAGTCAGATATAAACTCTGTCTCTGTCAAACACATTATACAGTCAAAGCCCTCTAAGTGCACAGCTCGGAACCGAGCCCATCCTTTAAGTGCACACTTCCCCTACGATCTTTTTCATCCCCACTCTTCTAACTCCTATAGCTATCTTTATTCAATCAGATGCTATAAACAATATCTCTAAAACTCTATGAATATGATGGAAATTGAAAGTTTGAAAATAGCGCGCTTACGGTCGCACGTGATTGGTCGCAGATTATTCGAAGTGGGGGCTGGGGAACGTGCACTTAGAGGGCGAGTTCGTGTGCAGTAAGAGAGCGTGTGCATTTAGAGAGCGTGCACTTAGAGGGCTTTGACTGTACGCAATGTGCCGCTGTAGTCACTTTATGTAAAATGCTTAATTATTAGTTTCTAAATTTCACAATATTTGATTTATTTAGGATCAGTCTTTTATTAGAAATAAATACGGACGTAATTAACACTAATGTCGTGCTAGGCGAATAACCAACATATGATTTCTCTCAACATTTTCGGAGTGAACGTACAGTATCAGTAGCTCACTCATAGGGGTGGCTCGTCTATATAATAATAGGTCTGAGTACTACCGCGAGGACACTGGATTTAAACGTATATAATTTACAAGTGATTTGGCATGGGAAAACGAACACACTGTCACCTTATTTCGAATTATTTTTTTTTACCATTTTAAGACAGGTATACATTTATCTACGTACAAATTATATGTATTTTACAGGGACCTGCTTGAATAAAAAACAGAGACATTAAAAATATTCATATTAGGAAAAATCAGGTCTTGAAATAAATTAAATAAAAAGGATCAGGTTAAAAGACCAATTTTTAAGTACGTTTTTATTCGATCTACGACGTTTCGTCGGTATTATTCCGACTTCTTCAAGTATCTATTTTAACAGATATATATTTAATTAAAAATATTGTTTTGAGATAGCAATTTTCACTAACGTTTCGGTACGCTTTGCAGCATCTTCAGAGTTCAATTTAACAGCATTTGAACTCTGAAGATGGTGCAAAGCATACCGAAACGTTAGTGAAAATGCAATTTTAATCTCAGTATTGCTGTTTTATTGATCCTACGCCACGGATTTTATCCTAACTTATCCAAAAAAGAATCTCCTTCAAAAAAGTCCTTTATAATATGTCAAATGTGAATATTTTTAAAAATGGAATGGTCCTGTTGCCCAATTAGCTGGAATTTTTGTTAAATGGTAGCGAAAAGGATATCATATCTAATATCAATTTTGAAAGCGTTGGTAATGTTTTTTTTTCCCAAATTCATTGTACAGTGGAATCTCAATTAATGCTTAATAATAACCATGTCACATGTATCTAAAATACAACATTTTTTGCAGTGACACTTTCTATCTCAAATTGTTAAGCAGTAACTTTTTAATTATTAATTAGAATTTTCTACATTAACAATAATCAAAAACTTACCTTTAATTGCAATTGACTGTAGACTTTAGCAGCTTGTGCAGCGCTCTTTTAACACGAAAAAAACCCACACTTTCTCCTTGCAATCGTAAAAAGTTTATTATAAATTGTTTTTTTCAAAACTACTAAATAATGAAGAACTGAAAACTAAATCATACATGTTGTTCAAAACACATTTTGAAAAAAAAAAATACAAAACCACATAAAATCAGCAATCAAAAAGTTGTTTTAATTCTCGTATTTATGAAACGTTAGAATAATTAACACACGAAACAAAACACTTAAATCCAATAAAGCGTACATATATTTTTTGAAGTCCCTTAAGAAAACATAATGACAAAATAAAATCACAGAATAAGGTACGATACACTCTATTCAGAAATCACGTTGGAACTAAAAATTCTCAGCAGGTCATTTTTAAAACGTGAATTGTCCTGTAGATTACGCAATTATGAAATCGATCATGCAATTTAAAAAACCAAGAACGCTGTTTCATTTATTTCATTTTTATAATATTGGAAAAAAACATTTCAAATATTTATACAAAGCGTCCTCTTTATATTTTTGTCTTTTAAAATAGAAATACGTAGTATCAGTTGAACTAAAAACTAACTGAATGAAATTTGTTAGGAAGTATTTTGCGAATACTTCGTATAATCGTCAGTATAAACTAAAGAAAATCAATTTAAAAAAAATAATAGATATTTTTTTCTATTGGGGTGTTCTAAAAAGCAAAAAATTAAAATTAATCTTCTAAAGAGATGATAATATAAAGTAGTAAAATTTTGGAGCAAAGAGATGAAAATTTTTATGAAATTTGTAGAAGGTTCTATGAGGTTTCCAGAATGTTCCATACTTCTTACTTTATACTTTTACTATAGAAATGGTAATACACTACGTTTGTTTTATTGTACGCACTAGTGGGAAATGGATCATTTTACTACCGCTATACAGGCTTGAAAAGTTGTCCAAAAATTACAATTTAAATTCGAACTGAAATTTCGTCAGTCTTTTTTTCTATACCGAGCAGTGTAGCGTAGTGGTGAAAGCACCATACTCCCATTTGAGAAAAAATAATAATTTAAGTTCATAATTATAAGAGCGTGGGTTGTGACTAATAAGCCATCATATAGGTTATAACCTACACTTTTATAATTATGAACCTAAATTATTAATAAAAATAAAAGAATAGTTACTTCTTACTACAAGAGATTTATTCAGTGGATGTACACTTCGAGAGCTAAGCTCCCATCTTCAGCAAAACACTAAACTCAGAGTTTAGAGTTTTGAGTTTAGTGTTTTGCTGAAGATGGGAGCTTAGCTCTCGAAATGTACATCCACTGAATAAATCTGTTGTGGTAAGAAGTAACTATTCTTTTATTTTTATTGTTCAAACCACAGTGCTCTTAATATTTATACTAAATTATTAAAAAAAAACTTTATGTACATTTCAATAAAAGCATGTGTTTAAAAAGTTCTTATCAACACTTTTTGACCTTAGTTTCTTGAAGACCTGTTAGTAGTTTGTAATAATAAATCATTGTAATCACAATTTCACAAACAAATAAATTTAAAAATAGCACTGTAACAATTATTTTAATGGGTCACACGTACCTGGCTGTCATATTTTCTAAGCTTAACACCAACAGTATTCTATACAACGGAATATTGTGACAATTTTCACAATAAAATGACATATAAAGAGCGTAAATATGATAGAAAGACAAAACGAGCTTATTCTGAACAGGTACAATACACACGTGGATAATTCGTATTGTTATGAGTGACATTTGTGTAGTTTATCTTTGTAGAAAAATTAATGTAAATACCACCTGAAATATTTATAAAGCCGGACATTATTTTATTTGATTAATGCCGAGTAATATTTTTGAAGTATACAATTTCAATTTGAAAACGTACCTCGGGAGCCGTTACTATACTAGTTCAAGCTTATACAGGGCTGGCTTAAGGGGGTATTCTTATGTGAACGCATACATTTTACCTCTTTTTAGGGAACTTTTTTTTAGACGACAATAACATTCAATCATTTTAATTTTTTTATGTTTTTGTTTGTATTTTTAACTGTATAAAAAAAATGTTTTTTCTCTTATTTTACATTTTTTATATATATATTTTTTTAAATTAAATTAGACACTAAAAAAAAAGCAGGTCACTGGTCTGTTCATGTTGTTTGAAATAAAAAAATCGAATGGATCATTGTTCAGTAGGGATGTCGCTATCGTCCCTACCAAAATTAATCAATTTCATTAAAAAAAAAGAAATGGCGGACTGTAGAAAAAAGTTTGTGTTTTTTGTTAATTTTTTTGTTAAAAATCGGTTAAAAAAAATAAGAAAATATTTTCGAAAATAAGCAATTTTGGTACGGACGATAACCATTAATGAGTAGAAGAACATATATAAATTTCAAAGCAATTGGTTGAATACTTTTTTTTTTAGGACCATGACAGTTTTAGAAAATAATGTTTCCAGATAAATGCGTTTAAAGTTTCAAGAGCCAATAAGTCGCTTATAAGGCTCGTCGGCGACTATGAGTTGTAATTTATTTAAAGCTAGGAATTTCGGTCTCTATTTTTCACAGCATATTTTCGATAGGTTTTACTATTGAAATATGAAAAAAAATCGATTTTTCGAACTGGTCACATAAGAATACCCCCTTAAGCTAACTATGCACCCTAGGTAAGATTGAATTTGCGCCCCCCTTTTTAGCTATTCATATCAAGATGAAAAGGAATATTTCTAAATAATATAATTAACAGTTTAATGAACATATTTTATATTTTCCATCAAAAGGTATTTATATTGTCTACGAGTATAATTCAAAAAGCAACTGACACTCACAATAATACATTGGCAGTTTATTGTAATTTATTGTAATTCTTATTTTTCTGATTCAAATTTTACTGGTAATGTATGTTCTTTTTCGGTGTCTGGTGCATTTCACTGAAACGTTTTTCTATAATGCATTAATAATTTCCATAGCTACCATATCAACAAAACTTATGTATTATGGTGCGTCTCAAATGAAATTAACTGTATATAAAAAACTGTAAACGTATCAATATTGTTTACATGTTTTACTTCAACCTCGCGTAAAGGTAACACGCACTTTTTTTTCCTAAATAATAATTAATTGGTACTTGACAGCGTGGACCTTAAATAATAATAAAAAAAGGTAAACATTAAAACATGGAATTTAATGGATTCGTTTTTTATGACTACAATTAATCGTTTTTTTCTTTTAAATACCTAGGAGGGCCCATTAAAGTGTTACATATTGATACGTCCAATTCACACATAGCATCGCTGTACGAAAAAGTACATGCAATATGTAGGTAAATACGTCTCCAGACATAGGTACAGAACTATTGTCATTTCCCGGAGGGCATATTCTCAAAAACCAATCCACCTCAAAGTGACAACGTGTCCCCATGTCCTATAAAACTGTATCCAACATACCCAGATCTTGTATATCGAATGTTTGACGAAACGTAGCTTTATTAACCTGTTAACTAGGCATGCCAACATATTTCGTCATGGAAATTATTAACCGTAATAATGTTGAACTGATTACGTTCTATGTGGTTCTTATTAGAGATGGGAAAAACGGGTCTTTTTAATGATTTAATTTTGCATAGACGCGAATACGTTTTTACTTGTGTTTAAATTTTATCTCTGTTTTGTGATGAATAAGAAGAACCAAACGGAATTTGAAATCCTCAAAAAAGAAACACCCTAGAAATGCTATTTATTAGTCAAGGATCGAATCCAAAAGTTATTTTGATTCGGTTATTCTTTTTTTTTTAATTGACATATACCAACCTAGTACAGTCTGATTATTCATGGCATAGTAAATTATTTTTTTTACGATCTCTTATAACCCTTTACACCAGAGAGATTAAATTCTTTTAAATACTGTTAAAATGTGATTACGTGGTTTCTTTAGTAGAGATGAGAAAAACGGGTCTTTTTAGTGATCTGCATCTTTGCATCTGGATCCCGTATGTGAGCCGGCTCACTGAACCGGTTCAAAAAGAGCCGAGTTCTGAATATGTTACCGCAGTCTGCCACTGAGTTACCTAGTTCAGTCAATCATATCACGACCTGTATAGAATCAAGAATGCATAGCCAAACATGTGATGCATGAGTCATTTGAGGTGACAGATGCATCAAAGCAAAAACTGATACGTAAGTGTAAAATGTGCTTCTGTGTGTTAAGTGTTTCACTGAGTTATGTGGATCCGTTGATCCGCCGGCTCAAAAAAAAGTGAGTCGTCTCTCACGGATCTTCTGTCGGAGTCGGCCCTTTGAACCGGTTTAGATCTGAGTTACCCAACTCTAGTTCTTATCTATTAAATCCTATTGTAAATTGTAGACACTCGACAACTTAGGTCATTAGCGTATTAAACCCTAGCGTGGTTATATCGCATCATGGTGTTGACGGGTCAGGCACATATACATTCATGTTTTTTGCAATTTGTCACGCGCTATTCGCAATGTGTTAGCCTCATTTTGATCTGAAAGAAATGTTATCAAAATCGGTCCACTGCAAAAACATGGATTTTATACAAAATCTTGCGAAAAAAAAATGATATCGACTTTGTCAGGGTAATTATTTGCGAAGCTTATTTACGTCAGTATAATCTGAAAGAAATTTTTATCAAAATCGGTTAAAGAGTTTTTTTTTTATATTAAAACAAAAATACTTAACAAAGTGTATTTTAGGAGTTTTTGAAAGATATTTCTCGGGTCAATTTTTGTTAAGATCATACTGTGAAGTTGATTTTGATTTACATTGTCGCTGATGACCAGCTGTTGAGCGTCTATAATCTACTCTTTTTAATAAATGATCCAACATTAATAACAACTACTTTCTGCAAACTAGCAAGGTTTTTATACATATTTTTGGTGGCAGTCGGTAGAGTCACACGTCTTACCGACTGTAAATTTGAAGATTGCTATTTAAATATGTATGATTTCTTGTAGAGCTGCAGCATCAGGTAGGCCTCCGTACATGGAGACATATAATACTGTTTGTTGTGTTTACATCCAGTGTTTTCCAATACAGGTTGCCACAAACAACTGATCACTCAGATTGTAAAATATGCCCTCTGGAAAATTCGAAATGTGACAGCAAAATTCATAGTATATTACTGTTTTTGTCAGCTGTGATTAAGCTTAAGCTTCACTGCTTGCTGCTTAAAAATTTCAAAAAACATGTATTTTTGTCCTAAAAATTGAATTACGAGGAGGCAAATCAACATTTGAACATTTGAATGTATATCACTTAATGTTTCGTATAATATGCCTGAAGGCAATAGTGCTAATGACCTCAGCAGTCGAAGCACAACTTTATTTGTTTGTTTTTTGTATTAAATAAAAAAAAACATTTGAAGTTTTTTCTTCACAAACTTATGTTAAAAATACTGACAAATTTGGCTTGCTCAATAATTTTTTTGAAATTTAATTTTTCCTGTACAAAAATTTGTTTAAATAATTTCTCGTTTTTATCTGTTAGTTTGTTTAGATCAAATAAAATGAAAAAATTTGGCTAAAAGTCATATGGGAAGAATTGTACATAGGTACTTCTAGTTTACTTTGAAGCATCTACATCAAAGATTGAATAAGATTTTTCATAGAAATTAGAGATTTCCGAAATATGTGTAAGTGCATTTTACATCATCCAGTAGGCTCTCGTAAGATAGAGCTAAGCGAGCGAAAAATATAAAAAAAAAACTTTTGTAAAGACTAGCTTTTATTGCAGTATATTAAAAAAGATACAAATAATTTTTAATAATTAAGTTCATAATTATAAAAGCATGTGCCGTGACGATCACAGAGCTTATAATCCACGCTTTTATAACTTAAATTATTAAAAACTATTTTTATCCTTTTTAGTACACTGCAATAAAAGTCTTTATAAAAAAATTTAATATTTTATTTTCAAATTTTTAGTTACGCCTTTTGGCCGCTATATTCAATTTTAAAAAAACCCGGGTCGCAGTGCCAAAAACCTGCCGACAATATAGTGTATTTGCTATACAGGCAGTGTGGTTTTATTATGCGAACTTAAGTTGGTTTTTGGGCAAAATAAAAAATTTTACTCCTTAATACACCCCTTAAAATAACATTTTTTTTTTCTTAATTGCAATATTATTATCAATCGAACCTATATACCAAATTATATACACCTTTCAGTAAAAAATTCCCTATCTGCAAAATCGTATTTTCACAAAATTTGTAAATCCGGTCCTGTCAGGCCGATTTTATTAAAATTTTAGGGACACATTTTAATTACCACTAGAGGGTTAAATTTCAATTTTGAAACGATTCGGAGAATTCTTTCGGTGTTTTGGGGCCCAAAAACCATTTTCAACCCCTAAAAACTACCCTTAAAATGACCCGATTAGGCCCATTTTAAATAGGCTTCTTGCGGTGATGGATTTCAACGCGTGTGCCAAATTTAGTTGAAATCAATTAACTCTTTCGAAAGTTATTGCCCGCACACATATATATATATATATATATATATATATATATATATACGTATATATACGTATATATATACGTATATATATATATATATATATATATATACGTATATATATATATATATATACGTATATATATATATATATATAAATATATATATACATATGTATATAAACATTTTTAAAAATGGTGCCAAAGTGTTTAGGAGGTTATGAAACGTCGAGAAATTTTGGTCCGACCCCTAGGTTCCGCAATCCGACCGACGCCAATAGTGTATGTTGCCATACACTAATAACGTCACATAGTTTACTGTATTATTGTCATGTCCTCTCATTTGATACCCATATCAAGAGGATTGTAAAGAAATAGATGATCTGCCATTTTGAATTTGAAATGAAGTCACACTGCTGTTAGTATTCTACTTATCATACCCTTTCATTGAATACCTATGTGGAGGGGGTTGTAAAAAAGGTGGGGGTTATATTGAATCTACAATAATATTCAATGTATTATATTGTATTGTCTTCAGAACCAAAGGTGTGTGCAAAATGTTAGCTCAATCGAACAACGGAAAGTGGATCAAATTCAACTTGTAAAATTCGATTACAGACAGACATCGGGACAGGTGAAACTAAATAAAAACTTGTAAAAACGCAGCCTATCGAACAGCTTCACCGATTCACAGGCACTTTAGCTTACACTATTCGCGCCTAAAAAATTAAATATCTTCACTGAAGTTAAGGATGCCGAAATAAATCTGTCAGCATTCTTAAAGTCATCTTGATTATCATCACACTATCGTTATTAGTATTTTCGTCAAAAATGGAAACTTCTTGATTGTATGAAATAGTTTTGAAACAATCTGTATAGACACTATACCTGAATTCAACCAACACATATATCGGTCGATAAGTCCCACTGTTTATTATCTGTCTGCATGGATCCGTAACACCGCGCCGCGCCGTTTAGCGGAACGAGTGCAAATAGTCTCTATCAAATATTAATCGGCGAGTTGTTGCCGAAAAACGGCCAGTAGTTGCCGCGGTCTATCCCTATCTCTTTCTAGCACACAGATAGTTTATTGTTTTATGGCAGGTTGGCATGAAACCATTTTATGTTGAATTTATGTTATATCTAGCGCCTAAACACTTAAACTGAATAATAACTTCTCGATTATTATGATATATTTATTTCGATCAAGCAATGGAAAATTAAAATGTTACAAACGACACGTTTCATAAAACCGCTCTGTTTTGAAAAAAAATAGAGTTTAAAAAAACTAAAACAACACGCTTTTATGAACTAAAAAATGAAAAATAATTTAACAACAAAATTAGCTTTACTGTGAAAAGCGTGAAGTGTTTAATACTTATCGGTAATACATTTTTCATTTATGAGCTAATTGTAAACGTAGAGCTATCATGAAAATTTAAGTACTAAGTAGATAGCACTCCATGCTTTTTACAGTACAGTTAATTTTGTTGCCAAATTATTTTGCATTTTTTAGTTCATAAAAGCGTGTCGTTTTAGTTTTTTTAAACTCTAATTTTAATTATAAGACTAAAACACAAATTGCATTTAACTATGAAGTGGGCAAATTTTGCAGCGCAGCTGACTACGTTTTGTAAAACGGCGGAAATTAAATTATTATTTTTAACTTTCTAGTATATTGTAATGGGTTCGAAAATATAAATAATTAATCTTTAACGCATTTTTATAAAGGGTATTACAATCTTTTTACTTTATCTTTGAAAAAAAGTATGGGTATCTGTACGCTGTCATTTCTTTCTGTAGCACGAAATATAGACAATAAAAAATGAGAATCGACGCGTATTCACGTAAATATGATCTACAAGATTTTTATTCACAATCGGTACGGCTGCTAATTTTGTGTAAATAAGAAGACTGTTAAAAAAAGTATATTTTAAAGCTTAGACAATATCTCGCAAATAATAAAATTATATCGACTTCGTTGAGGTGTCAATCGAAGCTTGTTAACGTCATTTTGATCCGAATGAAATTTTATTAAAATCGATCCAGTCATTTTTGTTGAGACAAAGAGACTACAAAAAAGTACTTTAAGATTTTTTAGCAGGATTTCTCAAATCTAATTTGTTAAATACATATTTAATTGCAATATTGATCATACTAGGAAGTTGATCGTGTGGATTCGAGTCCTAATACAAGGTTTTTCCTCTTTTTGTTTTGTAACAGATATTAATTTATAAACATTAATATATCATATCATTTTAATGTATTTCTAACCGTCATAATTTAAACATACACATTTTATGCCCAGTTGTATAAAACTGGGAGACTTGTATTTTTAAATGATTTTTCCTTTTTAGCAAATTTACGTGTAACTGCTTAATAAAATGTTATGTGAATATTTTTAATTTGATATTTTCACTTGGAAAATATGTATGTGGATAAAACTGTTCGTGAAAATGAGTGCCCATAAAGAGAAAATATATGTTTGTGAGTCTAAACACAAAAAGAAAGGGTATACAATGTCTGTGAGCGTGTGTAGGTATCCAACGATATTCAAAATTTGCAAATGCGTTGTAATTGTACCCCAAACGGACAGCCTTTGTTCCTCATATGTGGACATTTACAATTTTGCATAGACGCGAATACGTTTTTACTTGTGTTTAAATTTTATCTCTGTTTTGTGATGAATAAGAAGAACCGAACGGAATTTGAAATCCTCAAAAAAGAAACATCCTAGAAATGCTATTTATTAGTCAAGGATCGAATCCAAAATTTATTTTGATTCGGTTATTGTTTTTTTTTTTAATTGACATATACCAGCCTAGTACAGTCTGACTATTCATGACATAGTAAATTATTTTTTGTTCGATCTCTTATAACCCTTTACACCAGAGAGATGAAATTCTTTTAAATACTGTTAATGTGATTACGTGGTTTCCTTAGTAGAGATGGGAAAAACGGGTCTTTGTAGTGATCTGCATCATTGCATCTGGATCCCGTATGTGAGCCGGCTCACTGAACCGGTTCAAAAAGAGCCGAGTTCTGAATATGTTACTGCAGTCTGCCGCTGAGTTACCTAGTTCAGTCAATCATATCACGACCTGTATAGAATCAAGAATGCATAGCCAAACATGTGATGCATGAGTCATTTGAGCTGACAGATGCATCAAAGCAAGAACTGATACGTAAGTGTAAAATGTGCTTCTGTGTGTTAAGTGTTTCACTGAGTCATGCGGATCTGTTGATCCGTCGGCTCAAAAAAAAGTTAGTCGGCTCTCACGGATCTTCTGTCGGAGTCGGCTCTTTGAACCGGTTCAGATCTGAGTTATCCAAGTCTATTCCTTAGTATCCAAAGCATTGTTTTGGACACTTGTTTCTATGGTATATTTTGGTGCACTCTCAGATCGACTCACGATCGATCTACGTCGGTTGCGTTTCGGGTACGGTGTAGAATTTTTCAGTCAAAACTCGCGATTGTATAATCTCGGGTGTAAAGAGATAAGAGACTAGTGATGGGCAGAATCGAATTCTTTTAAGAATCGAAAACCCGGTATTCGAATACTTTTAAGAATCGAATGAGTATTCGAGAACCGAGAACTGAGAATATTATGAATAATATAATACCTATATTATTCCATAATATTCTCCGTTCTCGCTTCTCATATTGTGATATTCTTATTTCTTTGCACCGCGACAATGTCATAATACCATAGTCTGTACGGACTCTACCGATTAGTACCGATTGCACTCGATTCAGACTTTATTTGCAATTCTTCTTACGAGAACTCGGTATTCGAATACTTTCAAAAAAGTATTCGAGAACACCGAGAACTTATGAGAATCGGATACTTCTGGATTATAGCATTCGAATACTTCCATCACTGTAAGAGACTTGAAATACTGTGTAAACGGTCTCAGGTTGACAGGAAGGTAGAGGAGGATTTTTTTAGTAGATATTGTTCTGGTTGAGTCCCACACTATCCGCGATTGCGGGTGAATTCCCCCCTCATTTAAAAAAAGTAAACCTCCTATAAAATACCTGCTTTTCATGCATGTATACTGAATGTAAAATGATACATTTCGCACCAGTGCGTAAAGTAAAACAAATGAAATGCTATTTTACCAATCCAGTAGTGATATCTCTGTCAGTTGTCATTTAACTCCATATGAGTAACAGAGACTAGAGTAGTACATATAAATATCAATATGATCGAACTTGAATTGTCAAAAATATTACAAATTATTATGTTGTAAAAAATAGCTATTTTATAGGAGATAGGCGCAAAAAATGTAGTATGTATCTTGTTTGTAATGATATTAACACTTGAGTGACTGTTATCACTCGCTAAATCACTCGTGCGAGCATTATATCACTGCTCGTGAAAAAATCTTCCATTACAAAAATACATAAATTACTATCATTATTTTATTAGTCTATTTGCCATATGGCAACATACACTATTGGCGTCGGTCGGATGGCGGAACCTAGGTGTCGGACCAAAATTTCTCGACGTTTCATAGCCTCCTAAACACTTTGGCACCATTTTTTTAAATGTTTATATATAAATATATATATATATATATATATATATATATATATGTGTGTGTGTGTGTGTGCGGGCAATAACTTTCGAAAGAGTTAATTGATTTTAACAAAATTTGGTCCACGTGTTGAAATCCATCACCGCAGGAAGTCTATTTAAAATGGGCCTAATCGGGTCATCTTAAGGGTAGTTTTTAGGGGTAGGAAAATGTTTTTGGGCCCCAAAATACCGAAAAAATTCTCAGAATCGTTTGAAAATTGAAACTGAACCCTTTAGTAGCAATTAAAAAGTGGCCCTAAAATTTTAATAAAATCGGCCCGACAGGACTGGACTTACAAATTTTATGAAAACACTAGTTTGCAGAAGGTGAATTATTTAGTGAAAGTTGTATATAATTTGGTATAGAATATATATATATATATATATATATATATATATATATATATATATATATATATATATATTGCTATTAAGAACAAACATGTTATTTTAAGGGGTGTATTAAGGAGTCAAATTTTTTATTTTGCCCAAAAACCAACTTAAATTCGCATAATAAAACCACACTGCCTGTATAAGCAAATACACTATATTGTCCGCAGGGTTTTGGCACTGCGACCCGGGTTCTTTTTAAATTTTATAGTTGGAATGGACCTGTCATCCAATCGACTGGAATTTTTTAAGTTAGTTTAATTTAGAAAAAAATATTTCCGGTTGGTATCACTCATGATCACTTCTTACAAATAATAGCGAAAGACAGAGACAGAACTGTGAGAGGAGACATATGCATATGTATGTATGTATGTGTTGTTACCTAGTACAGCAGGTTTGCCACCCACAATCCTCCCATCCACCATACACCACCTCAATCACCACATCCTCACACCACTTAGTCGTACAGAACTGGCCGATGAATAATTAAACGGTTTGCATGTGGAGCCTGAGGGAGATATACTCGCCCTACTCTATTCTTCACTCATCTCTCTCTTTCTTTCTACATTGACTATCACTGTCACATAGGGCTTCGTTATGCACTTGCGATTAGGGATGACGATTCGTTTCGAAATAGATCGATTTTTAAATCGATTCGAATCGAATTCTGATGAATCGATTCACAAAAAAATCGAAGTTTACAAGATCGATTTCTCAGGAATCGGTCTTTTTTTGATTTGCTTTTAGAATTTATATTTACCTTATAAATATACATCCATATTATGGTAGCCATTCAACGTCCAACATTCAGGCAGCAAGCAAGTCAAGCTTCGCCACGGGACGCCCTCAGTGTTTTCTGGCTGCTCTATTACAAGCCCCCAATTCCTAGGCTCGAATTCAAAAACGGATCTATTTATTAGAAAAAATATCATAAACTGAATAAACGAATGCGTGCTATGTTCAAATAACCTTGATTGTTTTGTATAGATTTAAAAAACTTTGCTTGGAAAAATTATGGTAAAATCAAACATGCTTTCCGAGAAATTTAATCATGCTGTTGAGTAGCGTCATTTAACGCTGACTTGTTCATTGTTATAATTAAAGGTGCGAGCTTACACATTGAGTAACTCATAAATGATAAACGTTTGGTCTGTATTTTTGATTTCTTACAAATTCTTGTATAGTCGAAACTCTATAACAACAAACTCTCTATAGAGTTAACATTAGTTGAAGCTGCTTGCTTTATCCTTAACAGTGTTGGACTACTTTCACACAGTTTGTGCTGAGACCCAGCGGTAAGAGACGAGGTATGCAAAAGACATATTGTGGGTGTGACCTTCTTTAGCTCTGTCTCGCTCAAATCATCCGCAGGTTTCAATTTTTGGCTGGTGCCACACTAAAAGATGCTATTGCAAGGGTGCCGCTGTCAATTGATTACTCTAATTTTTGGATATATTTTGAAGATTTAAAAAACTTTTCCGAAAATAGAAGAATCACTTTAGGTTTGTGATGGAACAATTTTGTGAAATAAGTACGAATAAGGTCGTAGTGTGACATTGAAAACGTGTGTTGTTTTGGCACAATTAATACCAACTTTTTTCTAGTAAATCGTACATAAATTACAAAAGTAGTCCATTAGAAACCTAGATTTGTCCTTTATCTTCCTTACAGAGAAAGAATTTTTGCAGAATGTTGACGAATAAGTCACAATCAGTTGACAACCGAAGCTCTATTTTTGGCTTAAATTCAGAGCGTTCCGACAGCCTTAAAGAACAAATTATACAACGAAAATTGAAAGAAATTGCTGAGTTTCTTTCCTATGTTCACTGTTCAAATAGATAGTGACAATTTAAAAAAATTGGGTGGCAATAAAATGAAACGGATTTTTTGAAGTACTACTTCTTTTGAGGCGTTGAGAGTAAAATTTTAGCAGGCAATGGAAGCTATGCGCGGACAACTATCGAAAATTCGACAGTATGAAGTTGGCCATAAGAGGCTCAAACTGAAATGACAGTTGGATCAAATCAATGCGGTTTCTTTCTAAATAATATACTAGAGGACTATACCCTTTAATTACAACTTACAATCTACAGTCGAACATAAAAATTCACCAACAGAATAAAAAGCTCGTTCTAATAATTTTTTTCTAATATTCGTCTTGAAAATTGAGCGAGAATGTTTTTTAACCTTTCAGATAGTTTGTTAAAAATGTAGGCTGAGAGTATTTGAGGTTATGCAATAAATTATTTACATCTATGATAAAAATTAGTTTTCGTTATAAATAGCTTCGTTACCGGTCATTTATAGCAGGTTGGAACGGAGCTTGTATTTGGTCATTTGAACGTTGGCTACCCCTGAACAGCAGTAGGTATCTATATAACAATACCAGCTCCATACCCGTACAGATACCGGGGGGAAAAATTACCCCTTATAAATGTTTTAAGAGCGAGGCTATTCGCTTCTAGCGGCAGCCATATAACGTCCATGTCCGTTCGTCCGTCAATTGTTAGGTCCGTTCGTATGTCTGACCGTTTGTTATAGTTACTGCTTTCACCTATAATACGGCTTGTGCAGAAGAACTACAGTAAGACCCTCCTTAACGCTGCTCCGCTTAACGCTGTTTTGGTATTACGCGCTTTCTAAAAAAAAAGCTTAGCCACTATAACGTAAATATAGATTAGTTTATACAAAATGATTCAAATGTTGATAGAAGTTCAAAGGCAAGACGAAGTGTAATTGATGCAATATCTTGCTATCGACAACAGCTTGCTGAACGAAACAGGGAAGGGCAAACGACATTAGAGGACTTCTTGACAAAAATCAAAATATGTCAAATGAGGCGACCACAACTAATTCTTAATATTCTATTCATAATATACTAATAATTATTTAAAAGTCTATACCTAAGTATATTTAGAATCATATTTTTATGGCACCCAACAGCTAGGGTTATTTAGCCTAGCACCAATCCATATTTTCAATTTATGAATTTGGTTTAATAAAAGCTGGCCAAATGCGAGTCGGACTCGCACATGAATGGCTCCGTACCACCGTACAGTATATATTAACTTTATTTTATTTTTATTATTTGTTATTATAGCGGCCATAGTAATACACACTAAGGTGCAGAAATGCCTGAACTAATAGTTTTTAAGAGATTCTGCCCAATGTCGCTAGTATGCACTATTTTGAGGATTATTGAAATAATTTTTTTTTGTGATGTAACTATAAATTTATAGTTTTCGCATTTTTCTCTTTCCTTGTAAGGTATTGCTTCTTGTCAAATTTCATGATTCTAGGTCCATGGGAAGTACCCTACAGGTTTTGATTCTCCTGCGAGTGTCAAAATATGTGGAACAAACGGCCGTATCTTTTGAAGTTTGATTTTTTCACAGCTCCAAGGAATTGCAGACCTGAGTATTTGATATTAGTTTCAACTTAATACCTCCACGCGTTCCTGAGAAAAAGGATCTTGGCAGACAGACGTTTTTTTTTAAGATACGAAATCTTTAAAAAAAAAAATATTGATGTTTTTACCAGTGTTCTAATTAGTATCTGGGAACTGGGGGTTTGTAATAAAGATGTCATCGAAACGCCATGTAAACTACGGCATCGCTAGGTGCTCGGTACTCAAGCCCTGTAAGCAGAGCTCGGAGACTAATAATACGTCATAACTTCATAAGCATATAACATAATGATATTATTAGGATGTTACGTTTATCTTACATTATAATGTTTGACTACGATCTACAGACCTGCTACGGGGTTTGCGTAACTGTGTATTTTCTGCGGTGAAAATGTAAAAAAAAATTAAACTTTAGTGTTCGTATAATTTTATTTGTCATCACCCATCATAATTAAAAGCTCACAATGAATGATATTTTTTATGCCCTCCTTCCCTTTTGAATTAGAAATTAGCATACGAGGTGTCAAAAAGTTTTTTGTATATGAAATTAATTCATTTTCTACAAAAAAAAAACAAAATATTTAAACTGTTAATTAAGTCATCAGCTCTGTAATTTTGCTCTATTAACAACATACAGTCACGTTAAAGGACACAAAAAAGCGGATAAAATGCAAATTAAAACAGTCAATATGAAATCATGAAATATTACTCTCACATATAGCTGTAACTCTGATAACTAATATTTTTTGCAATATATTTTCAAATTAAAATTTTTAATAACTATTTTTTATTAACGCTACGTCAAAAAGTTATTAAAAACAGTTCTAGACAATTTTATTATTTAGAAAATTACTGCCTACAAAATTTTCGTATAATCCACGGGTACGGAAATTACTTAACATGGCGACCGAGTTAGGTCACGTCTCCCACCGACCCCCCTACGAATCTCAAAAAAGGATCGCTGACTATCGAAAATGCACGATTGAATGAACCTCTGTCTCCTATCTTACAAAAAGATGTAATATTTATATAATAAAATTGTTCCTTTTATTGTATAAAAACTCACCGAAAGGAATTTTACGAAAACTCGAAAACTGTAGGCAAATTGTTTACAGTTTTATAATATCTACCAGCCGTTCCACCCCGTCCTCGGCCCCACACGCAATTGAGTGGAAACATGGCCGCGACAACATTACTTGCCCCGTTTGGCAGCGACAATAGTAGCGGAGCCTTCAACACGTATTATAGTCTTACCGAGCGGAGAGCACGAAGATTTTATGTGAACTTATATTATTTTTGGCGCGTTGAAGTAAAATTTCAGCAGGCTAACGAAAATTTAACAGTATAAAGTTGGTTGCGCTTTGGCAATATGAAGTTAACTGAAATTACAGATGGACGAAATCAATTATTTTTCTGCCATTTGGAAACTACATAAAATACTAGATGACTACATACTAACTGTAATCTTTGATTATAATCAATAAATGTTTTAAGTATCATCCAGTGGAAAATGTAAAAACCAAAATATAATTATGAAAGTGTTTTCAAATATTTGAGATAATTTTTTGATACCTAAGTATATTTCTTGTTTTTATTAAAGATTTTATTTCAATAAATTTTTTGCATGTATTTATATTAAAAATTAGTGTTTAATCACACGCACACATTTTTATATACTCGTACTTCCACCATAAAAACTACTGTACTTCCACCATGTACTCAAATTAATTCAGTTTATTTGTTGACAAAAGAAATATCTAATTTGCCGCATACATGGCCGGGTAACTCAACCGTCACTGTTGTATCGAGTCTAGAATTTGCCAATTGGCAAAAAGGGCACTTGCACGGGGCGGCGAACTTTAGAGGACGACACAACCTTTTACATACCAGACGAAATGTGTAGGACACAGAGAAAATGGAACTGTATGGGAGAAGCAAATCGCCTTTATCCCAGATGCAAATTTTTCGACTACGTCCCTGATATCTCTGAGATGTTTTATTTGAAATTATATTGTGTATGTTAAACGTCGCGGTGGCGTCGCAGTTTAACTTGGAATCTAGAGAAGTTGTCATAAAAATACAATTTAGAAATGTAAATTCGTGTCCGTTTTGCCAAATATCAAGAGAAAACAAAATGACGGTTAATTAAAAAAAACTAGAAAAACACGCTTTAATAGCAAAGTCTTATTTTTTTATCCTGATGATTCTGGTCAGGACATTAGGACAAAATTATCATATTATTATATTGTCATCGGTCCTTAACACGTGTGCAAATTTTTTAATCAATCGAACGTCCTGAAGTCCGTGAAAATTACGCTGAAAGATTCCGTCATATTGATACACACACACGCGTGCGAAGCTAATAAAAGCGTGTTAAAATCAACTTTTTCAGACAGTCAGCTTCATCTGTTAGCGAACTGGCGAACTGTTTACATTCAGAGTTTGGACTTGTGCTGTAACGATCTTTGTTCGTTGGCCACAACCTTAGCTGTGCTGCAATATTTGCCACATCTCCATAGTCTACAACTAGATGGAAACCCATGCGCGGCAAGTACATAATATTTATGAGTATTATTGTATAGCCGATCTATAACATTTTTTAAAAATTGGCCGTCTTCTAAAAAGAACGTATTTAGAGCGATTTTGTAATCTCTGATAGATTTACGTATAGAATTGTCTGACTAACTTATGTCACTTTTTTCTTAGAAAGTGATAAACAATTAACAGTGCTGTACAAATCTAACAGGGGTTACAGAATTACGTAATATATTTTTATTAAATAGCGGCGTCGATCTCCAAACTTACTTATTTTTAAAGTTTAACTTCTTTAGCGCCGTGTCTATTTGAAAAAAGTAAGAAATCGAGAGGAAGTAATTGGCAAATAAAGGGGAAGTTAGTTTATCTCCTAATATTGTATAGCCGATCTATAAAAAAAAAAACTTTAAATAATGGGCCGCCTTCTAAAAAGAACGTATTTAGAGCGATTTTGTAATCTCTGTTAGATTTGTATAGAATTGTCTCAGTTTAACTTATGTCACTTTTTTCTTAGAAAGTGATAAAAAATTAACAGCGCTGTACAAATCTAACAGGGGTTACAGAATTACGTAATATATTTTTATTAAATAGCGTCGATCTCCAAACTTACTTATTTTTGAAGTTTAACTTCTTTAGCGCCGTGTCCATTTGAAAAAAGTAAGAAATTGAGGGGAAGTAACTGGCAAATAAAGGGGAAGTTAGTTTGTCTCCTAATATTGTATAGCCGATCAATAAATTTAAAAAAATCTTTAAAAAATGTTAGATTTGTATAGAATTGTGTCACTTTAACTTATGTCACTTTTTTCTTAGAAAATGATAAAAAATTTACAGCGCTGTACAAATCTAACAGGGGTTACAGAATTACGTAATATATTTTTATTAAATAGCGTCGATCTCCAAACTTACTTATTTTTGAAGTTTAACTTCTTTAGCGACGTATCTATTTGAAAAAAGTAAGAAATCGAGGGGAAGTAACTGGCAAATAAAGGGGAAGTTAGTTTGTCTCCTAAATTACATGAAACTGATAAGGTCAGAAGTTTATAGTGTGTTGCTAAGTATGTGTAAATATCCCATAAATAATTAATAAACTTGGGAATAATATTGTACTTTTCAATGTATAGTTATCTATTTTTTTGGGAAATAAATAAATAAATAAAATAAATAATATCATAATAACGAACGAAGCTAAACTTCTTATGTGAGCTTATTGAGGGTGAGGCTCATTATATTTTTTTTTAAATGGCTGATGACCTCAGATGGTGAGCGTCTATATATTCTACAATATCTCTCTTACTAACAAATCTCATTTCTATTTGGTTGCTTAAAAAAATTACGCCTGTTTTAAGTTGTCATATTATACTTTTAAATTTCAATGATGTAAACTATAATGCGCAGTTCATGAAATTACTGTTGTATACATTTGTTTTACTCAGCGGCGGCCTTACCCATTGCGAGGCTCCGGGCGGCAGGTCTTCGCGAGGCCCTTTGTCCTTCGTGAAAAGAATGTGATGCGAAAGTAGGTCTGGTTGTTTGATTTAGGTATTTGTTATGTTTGACGAGAAATGCTAAAGTTATACAAATAAATAAAATAATAATATAAAATATTTTACATTAAAAGATTTACAAAATTAATTCGAGGCGCGATATTCAAGTACTACATAATGAATTTTTCAATTATGTTTTGAATGAATGAATTAGTTAACTAACTTTATTTTAATTTACCGCTATGTTATTACCCGAATAAATAATTAAGGATCGAAATCAAAAATTTTAAATAAAAAAAATATAGTTAAAAAATCTATATTTTTTTCGATTTGCTTGGGTTGTTGCGCGAGGCCCCTACAAGAGCGAGGCCCCGAGCGATTGACCTGTTCGCCACCCCCTAAGGCCGCCGCTGGTTTTACTTTACGCACAGGTGTAAAATGGGTAATTTTACGCAAAGGAGATTTTTTCGTGCAGTATAAAATTTAGCGCATTTAATAATATAAACTATTAAAATTGTTTTCTGTGGTTGTAAACGATAAAATCATTAAAAAATTAATATAAATTACATTTATAATATTTGTTCATTTCTTATAGACATGTGCCAGTTACAAAGAAATGGTCTTCTTAGAATTACCAAATTTGATTTATTTGGATGGAATTATGTTAACCCGTTCAGAGAAAAAGAAATCTTATAGAACATGCGTTGATTTTTTACATGAACAAAGCGAATGTGGGGCTTTGATGTTGTATTGTTTCAGAATCATGGGTCTTCCTCAGCCCAAAAAGGAGGTTGTCGATAAAAAGGTTTCTATAATTATCAATTTTATTTAATACTAGCATACGACTGTCCAAAATAAAAACATAAGTATAAATGTAAGGCTTTCTGCCTCAAACTTGAATGCCGAAAGTACATACTTTCGACCAAGTATAAAGAAAAAGTATAAAATGCGTCACTGTCAGTGCACTGACTAAGATTTTTTTATTACCGTATTAGGACAAGAGTCGAAAAAATGTGTAAATGCGCTTTTTACCCTGATTTCACTATTACAACAATCTTTTTAGAAAGTCGTTTGTACATATCATCTTGAAATAGAAGTTCCATTATTAGATGATAATTTTCGAAATCCTAAGCCTTTGCCACCTGAGATTCCTAAAACGGAAGAAGAAAAAGAAGAAGAAAATATTCCTAAAAAGGGCGGAGCATCTAAAAAATCCGAAACAGCTGGTTCTAGCAAATCATCAAAGAAAAAAGTAGAGTTTATAATTTATGATAGAGAGGACGAATATGAACTGGAACAGCGGCAGAGAGTTAAAAGAAGTTGCTTCAAATCAGAAAGAGTTCAGTGGACAAAAAATATGATTGAATTTGTTAATCCAGCAATTATAGTCGAGGCGCCTGAAAATGATCTAAAAGCACTTCGAGATACATTTTGGTGCACGGTGCCTGTCAAAGTTGTTTATTTAAAAGTAAGTGTACTAAATCTTAATCCACCTAACACTTTTATGAGAACATTTTAATTGACGAATAGAGGTTTTGACCTCATACCTCTCGTTCGTAGAGTAAATCGAATTGACAGTTTCTTCATTAATAGACGTTGCCGCCTGAAAAGACGAAGGGAAAACCAGATAAAGGCAAAAAAACAGAAGTAGAAGCTGAGGCTGAGGCTGAATTGCCACCACAAGAAACAATTTTAAAGAAAGTTACTCTAGCGACAATTCCTTGTCACTTAGAGCAAGTACGATGGACTGAGAAAACCGTAGATTTCGCTTGGGAAGAACTTGAATCTGAAGAGATTGACCCTGAAGACGAACCCATAATACACAGTGCTGAACGATATGATGGAAAAATTCAAGTAAGTAGTTTATTCATAGCTGTACCTCGTAAGGCAAAAATTCGTTAGGTGTATTACATTTTTCGTAAATAATGACTAATTATGATTTTAAAAATACATTTAACTTTAAAGTTCAATTTCAGATATATGTTATAATAGAAAACAGTATCACGGGTAATTGGAATTATGAAAATAAATCAATTTAAACACTCATTTCAGTCTCCAAATATCTACACTGTTCTATCATGTGATTGACTTTCCAAATGGTTACTTTTATCTTTAAATTGATTTATTTTTATAATTCCAATTACCCGTGATACTGTTTTCTATTAATACATTTAACTTTATGATTCAAAAAAGAAATCTGTATATTTGTTATTATTTTATGACTCAAGAATTCATAAATGAATCACACACGAGAAATATATTGCACGTGCCACGTACCCTCTATAAAATAGCTGATTTTCGCCTCATTTTCAAAACTATTGACAGTTCAATTTTGAGCAAGATCACTTCTAATTGTAGAATGCGTTTAGTTCTCATACGGTTAAACTAAAATTTACTATGGAAATGGAAGTACAACTACGTTTATTAGTGTATTTGCCATATGGCAACATACACTATTGGGGTCGGTCGGATGGCGGGACCTAGGGGTCGGACCAAAATTTCTCGACGTTTCATAACCTCCTAAGCACTTTGGCAGTATTTTTGAAAATGTGTATATATATATATAGACGTTCGATTGATAATAATATTGCAGTTAAGAAAAAAAAATGTTATTTTAAGGGGTGTATTAAGGAGTCAAATTTTTTATTTTGCCCAAAAACCAACTTAAGTTTGCATAATAAAGCCACACTGCCTGTATAAGCAAATACACTATATTGTCGGCAGGGTTTTGGCACTGCGACCCGGGTTTTTTTTTATTTTGCGCAACTTTACAACACTAGTCTTAAATGTGTCATTTCACGACCACTATACAGAGACGAAAAGCAGTTATTTTATAAGGGATGTGCAAAAAATACCATATGTACATCGTGCGTCACGAAATTACGACACTGGGTATAAATCTACTATGCGTTTATTACTCATGAGTAATGACATTACGTTGAAACGAACGCTAGCAAGTTTTAAATCACACGAGGGTCGAGAGATATCATTACGCCCAAGATATAGATAATAGATAATAGCTGCTTTGCACTTCGTTTTCAGTATTTTCAAAAAACATTTCGAAAACCTTTGAATGAGAGTTAGTTTATTAATTCAATTTCAAATGATTTATTTAAGTACGTAAATTCTGAATTTTTGTCTTTTTGATCGACAATGTTTTATTAACGTTTTATACAAAGTACAAAACTTTCTATATTATTGGCTCTATTACAGGATATGAAATTTTTACAAAAAGGCCAGAAAATAAAACCGCCCAAAAAGGGAGAACCGGAAATACCGATAGAAGATCTACCAGTACCGATTCCCAAAATATTCACCTGTCATTTTGGATTTGGGTTTCAGCGAATCTCTGATAAAGATATAACACCTGACACTCTTCTCATTACTCCTGAGAGTTCTGACGAAAATTTTGCTGAAAGTTTACATGAAAGTGTTTCGACAGTGGAGTAGCTAAATGTATAAAATGTAGAAAATTATTTAATAAATAAAATGAAAAAGTGAGTGTAAAGAAATATCAAACATAGTTTATTCGTAAGCTATTTTGATCAATTAGCTAATTTTTCTCAGTGACATTAATTAATTTATTTACATAAATAAAAGTCAACAAAATAAAATAAAATGCACTTCTGACAAAGCCTATTTAAAAAGACAATATCTTATTAGTTATTTTATATTACCAGGGTGATCCGCTACCATATTAAATAACTAAGGTCCGACTGCGTGTTTTCTTCGTTCAACATTTATATTTATAGAATGCGATCCTATATAAATTGTAACGGCGTCATTGTTTATTCTTAGGTGTCATTCATTATGAGCGAAATAAGAAGAAATATTTTTTTATCTTTTGTCAACTGTCATTTCAATAAGAATGTCGGGCGTTGTCTGCATTCTCTGACAAATATAACTAAAATTGTAGTTTTATTTTAGTGACAATTTTAATAGTTGGCATAAACAATTTTAAATAGAATATTTTATTACAAACATATCCATTTTACCATATATATCACCATGTTTTTAATCTCTCGACGAAATACTGATATGAATTGACAGCATTCGGTAAGTTTGTACATATTATTGTAATCCGTTTATATTTATAACACAACATCATTTATATACAAATATTTTTAGAACTCTGAAGATGGTGCAAAGCGCACCGAAACGTCAGTGAAAATGCAAATTTAAACTTCAGTATTGTGTTTTTATTGATCCTGTGCCACAGATTTTATCTACACTTATCCAACTAAAACTGTAGTACCCCTAAAATATAATAATGTTCTTAAGCGGATGAATCAGATGGTTACACTATTACATACACAAAACTCAAACACGCGAAATAGTAGCTTATATGCATCTGTGGTGGAAAGAACGATATTACTTACGAGTGGTGACATTATGTTGAAACGAGCAAAAGTAAATTTTAATAATCAGACCAGTTATAATATCATTCAGAACGAGATATATACAATGTTTTTATTTCATTTTAAGTACATTGACAGTTCACTTTTAACAAACTTTCCTTCTATATGAGTGTTAGGTTCAAGGAAAACACAGATAACCATTGATTTATTATGGAATTACTATTGCGCGACCAGTTTTGTTGTTCATGACAACTCTAGTGCGTAATGTGTTATTTTACATCCCTACACAACAGCTTTTTTATAGGGACTAGTGCAAAATTGTATATTGTATCGTAATACCATTACGCATATAGGGTATTTTGTGGGCGTACATCTTGTAAAATAGCTAGTTTTCACTTAATTTTTAAAATTCTTGACAGTTCATTTTTTAATAAAGGTCACTTCTAATAGAACATAAAAAAACAAAACAACCGACCGACTGTACAATGACGTTAACAACTGAGCTTGAGAGCTTAGGAGGTTCAATTTGGAAAACGGTTCAATGTAGGCCACTCTACCCTATAAATCAATAAGAAAACATGGTTTTAGATTACATTAAATATTATCAATAAAAAATTCTTCCACTGAAAAACATATATCGTTAATTAATTTGTTTTTGTGATGTAGTATTCTTGTGTTTGTAATCATGATAATTAGTCATCGCACAAAAGTACGCAAGTCGAAAGAACTACAAATGGAAGGTTTTGGGCTGTACCGAACATATTTTTGAGAAATTCTTTTCTCTCTGTATATTTACTGTCATATTATGCAAGTTTTAGAATAATAGTAAATACATATTTATATTATAGCCCAACGATATCCAAACGGTGGCCCGCGAGCCGCATGAAGCTCTTTAAGAATTTAATTGTGGCTCAACTAATAAATCAAAAATATAAAAATTTTGTGTTATTATCTAAAATTTCTTAGTCTTCGTTAGATTTAGTTCGACATTTATCGGTTAGACCCGGATCAATCTTATAATATGATTCTAACTAGTATAAGAATCTTTTGCAGTATGGGTTTTTATTTTATACTAGCCACTAGCCGCGGCTTTGTGCATGACTGAGATGGAACACGGCAGCAACAACGTCATGATTTTACCCTTATTTATTCGACAAAGTTCGTGTCAATTGTTTTCTGCCGAATTATGAGATCATCACTAATCTATTTATTTACTAGGTATTAAAGTTGATTCAAACATTAATATCATCTGCATTTGTTTCCCATCCTTTTTGGACAGAAACTAATTCAATCAATTTAATTTGTGCATTGTACATTAAATAATAGAGGAAATAATTACTGCATGCGTGTCCCCTTTATACTATAAATCAAATTAGTTTTAAAAGGGATTCTTAATATGAAATATAAAAAAATAATATTAATAAACCGAATTTTTAATATTTTTTTTGCGCTATCGTCAAAGTTTCACAAAAATATTAAACAGGTAACCTCCATAAAAAATGCCCTGAAACACAAACATTAGAAAAAAAGAAGAACCTCCACTATGCACAACATGCAGTGCACCACGGACAGTAAAACACATACAGGGTCGGACAGGGCTGGAAGGGCCCGGGTGGCTCCCCACAAGCCCGGGGCCCGAGACAGGATAATGGTAGTTGGGATATTTTTCTATTTCATTTTTCTCTAATGTATGAACGAACTATCTGATCTAATTTACATTTAGGTCGCAAGAGGTGGGACCTAGCCTGCGTGGGCCCCCTATCCTACCTACCGCCTGGCTTGCGGCAAGCCCCGCAAACCTATAACAGTTACAGCGTTTTCGGCACGGGTTAATTTTAATCATTTCAGCTGAAATTTTCAAAGAATCATTTTTTTAATGTAAAGAACCATTTTAAAGGTTAGCATGTGACAATTTCCAGCTTATCAAAATAAGGGCCAGTCTATTAGACTGGCCCTTATTTGTATAAGCCAATTTTTTTTCAATTTTTTTGAGTTGCTACCCTCTGAAATGGTTCTATATATTGAAAAAATGATTAGCTTAAAATTTCAGCACAATTTATACAGTTTAACCCGTGCCGAAAACGCAGAGAACTCTGAAAATACGTTACGTAGAAAGCAAATTCCGAAACTACTTAACTTTGTACTTAGAGTACAAAAAATTAACTTTTTTTATGAATCTGGACAAATCAATTCTCCTCTTAAACACAAATTAGGACTTCTTTAAGATAGAAATTGGTTGGTGTTAAGTCACAGACAATGTTACGCACTCGTACTACGGAACGTAATGCTCCGTGGGGGGCCCGGCTGGCAATCCCCACCTAGATTATCTATATGGCCAGTCCGACGCTGAGCACATATTACAGTCATGCAGAAAATACACCAAAGAACGAATAAACTCAAACTTACCCGGCTCTGTCGAAGAAATCCTCCAAGATAATTCCGACAACATCACTGGTCTGCTGAACTTTCTAGAAATCACTGAACTACTATTCCTAATTAACCTAGTAATAATATACTTTGAGCCGAAACTGTGCGGGATTGATTAAAGATGTTGGGTCCAATAATTTGAACAATTTGAACAGTAAGATTTATTAAAAACAATTTCTTTAATATCTTTACTTCAAACTTTCATTCATTTTTTTTTGTTTGGCGATTTAATTACAAAAACGTATTTTCTTTTCAGTTCAGATATACTAAATTGATTAAAATTTTATTCGTTAAAAAAGGTATTGACAACTATTACGCAAATAAAAGAAACTTACGTAACTAATCAACAGAGCCGAACTTAAATATTTCATTTATGTTATAATTTTATAATATACAAGATAAAAAGAAGAAGTACTTTGTAACGCTATAACTTATAACGACGCACATGGCCTAGTAGCTACGCGTCTTTAATAATAATAATAATAATCTTTATTTGGTCGGTATACTAGTATACATAAATAGTGTCACAATTTTACAGAATTTATAAAAATTCTAAAAATTCACTCAATTTATAGTGAGCCTTAGTTAGTAAAAAATGTTTCAATTTAGTCTTAAATTGTCTGCTGTCACATTTTTTTATGTAACAGGGTATATTATTGTGTATCCGTATCATAGCGTTGCGGACACCTTTTTGGGTTACTGCAAGAGTACAGATGGAAGATTTGAAATTATCTCTGTGTCTTGTTAGATATTTATGATTCGTATGGTTTTCACTAAAAAAACTTGGATAGCTTTGAACAAAGTTTGCACAGTTTAGAATATATAAGTCAACTAGAGTTAATATATTGTACTTTATAAATAAATCCTTGCAGTGCTCTCTAGGCGCCGCACCCGCCATGATACGGATACACTTTTTCTGTAAAATAAAAACTTTCTGTGCCCACACCGAATTCCCCCAAAACATTATTCCAAATTGAATAATTGATTGGAAGTATGCATGATAGACACTAAGCAAGATATCAAAACTGACGTATTTTTTTAAGTACATAAGCACAAACTTAGCTCGATTTAACTTTGGATTAATATAATTGATATGTTGTTTCCAGTCTAAATTACTGTCTATATATATTCCAAGGAATTTAACCGAGTCTTTATATGCAAATTGTGGAATAGTAAAGTAGTTCCCAAATTTAATTACTTCAGTTTTTGTGTTATTTATTTTAAGACTGTTGATTGTGAACGATTTGTTTAGGTCTATCATGCATTCTTCCAATCTATCTTTCAAAAGCGCTCGATCTCTTCCCTCACATATGACAGCAGTATCATCAGCAAACAAAAATGTCTTGCTGTCAGTCGCTAAGGGAAGATCGTTTATGAACAATATGAAGAGTAGAGGTTCTAAGATGCTACCTTGAGGTACCCCTCTATTATTTAATGACCAGTCTGACATACTTTCCCGGATATTATAGCTAGTGTTTACTCGAACTTTTACACATTGTTTCCTGTCTGTCATATATGAGGAAAAGAGATCAAGCGCTGCTCCTCTAACACCATATTTTTCCAATTTACAGAGCAAGAGATTTTTATCGACACAGTCGAAACCTTTTGTTAAATCGAATAAAGCAAGTGAGCATGGTATTTTATTTTCCCAAAAATTTATTATATTGTCAGACATTAAAAATTGAAACATTAATGGAGCTGTTTTTAACAAAACCGTGTTGCTGTTTGGTAATTACGTCATGCATATTTAAAAACGATAGCAAACGTTCCTTTATTGCAAGTTCAAAAATTTTTGAAAATATAGGTAATAGTGCAATAGGTCTATAATTTGAAATATCTTGATCATTCCCTTTTTTATATATGGGCATAATAATAGCTTTTTTTAAATTATTTGGAAAAATGCCACTTTCTAAAGTCATATTTAAAATTTTGCTCAGTGGTTCACATATTATGCTTGCACAGCGTTTTATTACCAAAACCGGGATTTCATCCCATCCAGTGGAATGTTTGTTTTTTATATAAAAAAGAGTGAGAAAAGATATCAGTAGCGGCGTGATGTTAGACGATATCTGTGCCGTCAATGGTGTGGTTTGGAATAACTAAATGATCATATTCATAGTACCACCCAAGGGCGTACCCAGGATCAAAACTAGGGGGGGGAGCAAGCTATGGTCATTCAGGTTGTAACATTTTATCACGGAAAAGGTGAATGAAACCAAAATATTAAGAAAATTATGTATGATTAAAGCAGTGCTTTATCAACTAAGTTATTACAATTATTTGCTTGAAAAAAAAATATTCTAGTTACATGTCTTATACTAGTATCATTTTTCTTGGATTTGTAGAAGTAAAGTTATTTCAAGAATTGTAAAAATTTCAGCAACAAAATTTAATAACGACCTATTTTTTGCTTCCAGGGGGGGCAGCTGCCCCCCTGCCCCTCGCTGGGTACGCCCTTGGTACTACCCCTTGTTAAAAAACAGATCCGAAACTCGTTTATGCATAGAAATTACGCTACTATCTTTTCCAAACAATTCTACTCTTAGAGGTGGAATGATTCATTTATATTTTATATATACTATGCATATATTTAATTAATGAGTATAAATTCGACCTTGACAAGGTTTTATTTTACAAAAAAATATACGTATAGTCTTGATCTTGTCTTAAAGTGTCAAGTTCATTGCAAATATAACTTTCCTTTGCAAAAGGTTACATCGCGTTGACGCTAAAAGTAAATTATACGCGTCAATAAAAATATATTGGTTACAAAAATATTTTTTATGTTTTTTCTGAACCATATTTTTCGATACAGAGTGGGAGGATTTAAAAAAAGTTTACGTAAAAATCAAATTATATGTTTTTGAACTAATGCTTGAAAAAGCTTTCGTTTGGTACTTCATACGATCAACTTAAAAACAAAAAAATTGCCGTCGAGAAAACTTTACTCTTAATTAATTGTTTTTATCATATTTTTATATCAAAAACATATACCAGTGAACACATAAAGTCTTGTACTATGGAATTTCAATTTTTGCTTAAACTTTCTGAGACACGTCGATTTTGTTTTTTAAAAAAAGTATATTTTCTGATGCATTTCACTTTTCGATCGGGTCTTATTTTTGAACTGTGACGACATCCTTCATTTTTTAAATGCCAAGCTCAATTTTTTCGACGAATTCGAATAGAGAATATTTTTTGTAAAAAAAGTGAAATGGCATTAGTACAAAAAGATTTTACTATCGCTATACAAGCATGAAAAGCAACTATTGTATAGTGGGGGTGTGCAAAAAACATTTTTTGAAATTTTATTTATAAAATTAGTACAGGAGTACAGTAAGACCTCGCTTAACGCTGTTCAGTATTATATAACTTCATACTCAAACTTTTGTATGATTTTCATAAATATTTTATGAATAAAAATTTATATTAGCCATTATTAAATCTATAATTAATTTGATAAAAAAGTGTTTAACAATAAATGTTACAAAATTAAACAAAAAAAAACTAACAGCTTTTCTTATTTTTGATTCGGTTTCACTTATGCCTATTATCTACGTATTAATATGACCTCGTTTAGCACTGTTTCGTATAGTGCAGGAACTTATTAGAATTTGGAACGTATCGCCCGTGTAAAAAGGGGTTTTACTGTATACCTGTATTAATTAATTATTACATTGTATCGTAAGATCACATCTAAATCACGTTCCTAAATAAAACACGCGTTAATCAAATATAAGCGGAAATTTTTTCGATATTTTTACAACACAGTATTTTAAACACCTATTAGCGTTCATTGTTGTATTAATATTCGTAAACAGCCTTGAAATATCTAAGGTAATAAGTAATACCGATAATAATAATTAACCATCTAATCGACATTTGGATTATGATCCATTTTTTCGCTATATAATATGGGAAAAAGATATTGTTAGATATTACTATAAAAAATAATTTTTAATTTTGTTTTTTAGTAGTTCTTAATAAATAAAAAAAAATTAAAAAGTCATAATTTTGTTTTTTATAACTAATTAATTATTTCTAATGAACAAAAAAATAATTTTATAATTCCGTTGTTTTTTTAAACATTAATATAAAATGATTAAGGAGCATAGCTTCCGTCGTGTGTCCACTAACGCTAATTGGGCCATTTTAAGGGTAGTTTTTAGGGGTTGAGAAAAGTTTTTGGGTCTAAAAATAGCGAAAAAAACTCTCAAAATCGTTTCAAAATTTAAATTTAACCTTTTAGTAAAGATTAAAATGTGCCGTTAAAATTTCAATAAAATAGGCCCGACAGGACCGGACGTACAATTTTTGTGAAAACGCTAAAGGATTTATTTACTGAAGGCTGTATTTTATTTGGTTCAAATGTTGAATTGATAACAATATTTTAACTAAGAAAAAAATAATTATTTTAAAGGCTGTATTAAGGGGTTAATTTTTTATTTTGTCGAAAAACAAACTTAAGTTCACGTAATAAAGCCACACTGCTTGTATTAACAAAAACACTATATATTGTCGTCAGGGTTTTGGCACTGCGACCCAATTAATTTTTATTTGATTATCCATTCTACTGTGTAGTGTAGTGTTATACGCTGATGACATCAGCTGTCGAGCGTCTATAATCTACAATTCCGTAGTGCTGCACGCAATTCCGATGCGTTAACAAACCTTTGTAGCAGAGGCACGATTATGTTGTAGTTTAATTGGCAATTCAGATTGATCTATATACCTAAGGTAGTTGTTAAATCATCAGCACACATATTAAATGTGGCTGTGACGGGCTGCATGAATCGGCTAGCGCGGCATTGTAGTGATAAACTTTTAACAGCTCTTATCGGTTCGCTCTTTTGTTCGGTGTGTCTCTTTTATGACTACGTCATACATTAAGAATGACTATATGTGAAAAACCATTAATGACGCAAAATGAATCGGTACGTATCTATAATAGCAGTTGCTTTTTACAATTCTGAAATTGTTGATTTTACAAATATCTGGGTTTGAGAATTAAGGCCAGCGTATAGCAATAATGTTGTTTATATGGTGGTTCCCTGACTCCTCTTAAACAACCTCCCAGATTTTGATTCGGGAACGGGTAAAAGTATGAATTGTATTTTTAATTTATTATTAAAACTAATGAATTAAAAAAAAACTAAAAAAATATTAACCTCCTTCATAAACTTACTAAAAAGAGGAAAATAATGAAATTTTGATGTCGAAGTCAATTTAATTACCACGCTTATTAAATTGGCTGCAACCTCAAAATGTCATTATTTCCTCTTTTTAGTGACTTTAGTGAAGGAGATTTTTATAAGATTTCGTAATTGCTTAGTTTATAAATTATAAAATGCCAACATAATTGTGGTGATACAATAATTAATTAAAGATTGCAAATTTTGATTCATACCGCGAATGTATCGTGGTACATACCTAAAAACTATTGAATCGATTTAGGTAAAAATTGTGAGGGATCATCCTGAAGGCATGCTCCATTAAATAGGAAAAGAATCATCAAAATCGGTTTATAAATGCTGGAGATATGTGATAACATATATAAAAAAATGTGTCTTTTGAAGTCATTTAAAAACACATGAACCGATTTTAAGAAAAACTATTTGGTACGAATTCGAAAACATTCTAAATAAAATGACGTCGAAATTTTGCAAAACGGTTTACAACTGGCGAAACTATCGTGGAATATACAAAAAAATAAATAAAAATACGCGTCGAATTGTATAACCTCTTTTTTGAAGTAGGTTAAAAATATAAATTGACACTATAGATACAAATTACCCTGACTTTAAAAAAATCTGTTAGCAGATTGATAACCGGTTAAAGTTTCATTAATATTGATTAACGTTTTGAATATAGGAATTGTCGTTTACAATTGTGAGATTGTTCGTTTTAAAAATATTTCCCTAAAACATGATAACTAATTGCATCAATAACGATTAACATTTTGGCTATAGTAATTACTTTTACAATGCTGAAATTGTTGATTAAAAAAAAAAAATTAAAATAGCGCGTAGTTTATATGACGATTCTCTGACTTCTCTAAAACAAACTTCCAGATCTTAAACCGAGAACTGGTAAATTAGATTTTCAATTTACTATTAAAAAATAATGAATTGAAAATACATGACTTGGTGCTTTAGAATTAAAGTACAGTAGCGGTTGGTGGTCTTTACGAAAATAATTAATGGCTGCTATAATACATCGATTGCACCAACGTCGATTAACGAGTTAACTTAAATTGAACAGTCATCTAACGAAAATCTTTCTTATATTTCTGAAATATTTGTAGTTCTGAGTGTAAACGAATTAAGAAATGGTTGATTGTAAAAACAGATCTTAATACGTGGTGGTCGCTTGTACCAACGTGCGTTAATATGGTAATTATTAAACCATAGTTATAAATGTAGATTATTTTTTTAAGCACAAATAATTAGAAAAATATCTGAGATATTTAAGGTTTACCAAAAACTACATTTTACAATTTTAGAAATTCTTTTTATTACTATTCATGATAATAAATTATCGAATAAGAAAATCAAAGTTAAACGATTGCTTAAATTTTATTTTTAAAATAGTTTAATGATTTAACAGTTAAAAACGCATCTGCTTTTTTTGAATTGGTATTTAGTTGTTACAATTTTATAAACACAAAATTTTTTTTGACTATTCATTTCTTCGCTTGCCGTTCGACCACCCAAAAGAAATTGATTAATGATGTAAAACGTTGTCAACTACAAGAGTTATTATGATTAAATATTATAATTTAATAATTAACACTGATATAAAGAACCAAAATAGTCGAAAAAGAAATAACTAAAAAATATACACACTGGAAATGGTTAATTAGTATAATGTAATCAAAAAGTTCAAAGTTGACAAAAGTTTATATAAACAATAATATTTTGACGTAAAACTTTTACTTTTTACCATATTTCCAGCATTAATTAATTTTCAGTTAAACTAATAACGTAGTAATTTCAAAAATCATTTATACAGATAAAAAATTAACGACGTGAGTCGCATCACTCGAAGAAACGGTAACACTGGAAAGTTACACAGTAAAATTTAAAACGGCGATACCAACAGATAGACAAAAATTGTGGAAACACGTCTTTGCAACTAATGCTCATTTGCAGAAAGCGTTGTCAAAAAATATGATTTGACCATGCGACCTTAAATTGTGAGCGTACATATTTCTCCACATGAAAAGCATTGTAGAATTTTGAATAATTGTTCAATTGAAACAATATTCTTCTTAAACTGTGTGTGCGTGTACTTAACATCGTTTCCTACACATTTTGAATTTAGCTTGAAAAGCGATCTTTTTCAATGCAGATCAAGCATTTGTTTTATTGAATACAATCTATTGTTCTAAATAACAGAGAATTTCATAACGACATTAGACTGCTCCTGCATGTATAAACATTGTAAGTATTACAATCTAAGGTCATTGTGCAATACAATTTTTTGACAATGTTTTTTGCAACCCAGCATAAGTGTCCTACAAAATAATCAACACCCCCCCAAGAAAAAATTGAGTTTCGTTAATATTTTATACATTATTGATTAATTAAGCAGTTAAATAAATAAACACGGTCTCGAATGTGTTAAATTTTAATATCTAAAAGTGCCATAAAAATAGCTTAAGTTCATTAGAAATGCCCGTACAGAAATGGTGCCAATTCATGTGTGGTATCTCTCAGTTCCGATTTAGTGCTCACTGATAATATAGCGCTTTTTTAACCTGACTTTCTCAATAGTTGTCAGAACTTATTGTGCAGTTTACAATAATTAAAAACTCATAGATTTGAGTGTAAAATTAAAGACAATTCTAATTTAAATTGTTATTTTGTTGCTTTTCAAATTGGCCCAGGATAGTAAAAATACGGAGTATTGAAACAAATTTTATTAAAATATCGTTCGATAACAGTGAAATTTTAATTTTCATTAAACGTGTTAAAACTACGAAAAAACGGATCATTTCATGAAGACAATATTAGTGGTAAATAAATGTTTTATTTCAACCAAAATATTAGTTGTATTCTAAAAACTTTACTATTTTATAAATAATTTTTAGCGCAACCCACTTTTAGCGGTAGTAAAGTGACCCATTTCGTACTAGGGAGTAAAGTAAAACAAAAGAAACGCAAAACGTAGTCGAACTACCGTTTCCGTAGTAAATATATGTAAATCAAACGAATCCTACAATTGAAAATGCTACACATTCTGAAAATTAGCTATTTTAAAAAGAGTACGTGCAAAAATACTAAATGACATTACGGCTTAAGTGACTGTTAAAAGTCGCTGTCCTCGTTTTTAACATACTGTAACGTTCATATAATAACATGAAAAGAATGAATTATTTGATTATTATTTAAAACGACAATCACAGATATATTCGCAAAAAGCTCTTACCGATAAAAATTAAAAGTTCTAACTCTATGGGATTAGTAACTACATCAAAATGAATACCGGAAGTGGTGTTTCCCCGTTATTGGATCAAGTTCTCACAGGGTTGGGTAGGCAAGTGAATGAAGGCATTATATCAGTGACCTAAGTTGTCGCTCGCAAGTCTATAATTTATAATAATTGAAAGATAAATTATTATTAGTGGTATTATATTTTAAAAAAATTGCTCTGCTGTCGAGCGTTTGTAATGTATAATGTAATTTATAAAATCTTTGCTATTGCAAGATTTTTAAATAAATATATACAAAATTTTCCGATGATCTGTTTGTGCACCTGTTTATAAAGGTTAAAATTGATGGAATAATTTTTGCAACGTTATATCAGTTTTTAAATATGTAGTTTCAAAAATATTAAACAAATATCTATTATAATATACCTGTGACCTAATAAAAAAATCGCTTATGTCGAATTTTTATTTGGTTTTAATTTGTACTAACTCATATTTGCAATGTATTATTATTTCCACTATAGTAATTCGACAACATAATTTTTTTTATTACCATTAACCAAATTTTTGGGAGATCCCCCACATACCAAACACAAAACTTTTTCTAAGAGAACCTTGTCAATACCACTTGTCGCTACAGACCACTGATTCTAAAATTAAAACCTGAAAACTAACGTCGTGTAGTAAAGGAACTAGGGATGTCAGAAGTGCCAAAAAGTATCGATATATATCGTATCGATATTTTTTTCAAGTATCGATATCGGCACCGATATATTTCTTAAAAAATATCGATATATCGGTGCAATTTTAAAGAAAACATTGGCACTCGAAGAAATTTAGTATACATATTGGCTAGCTTAATATAATATCAAATAGCAATTATTTCTAATAAATCAAGTAATTAATAATTATCTGAAATCAAAAACAACGATAAGATTTTTTTTTGTTTATTAATGAAACGTCTAATACATTAAGAAGCCAGAGAATTTTAGAGATTAATCGAACAATTAATAAAGCCAGCGATGGCGAACCTATGGCATGCGTGCCAGAGGTGACAGAAAATTGTTGGTACAGCATGAATTGAGGTCTAAATCGAAATAATTAAAAATATTCTAGATGTTGTAGAAATGAAATGAAATATTGCATGAATAGCCTATTTTGATTGTTTATTATTCCGAAAATATCAAAAAATCCGGCGAAAAAGAAACGTAGTTTACATGTGCTTCATTCACTGTTGTTGTTTTTGGAACGCACTTAAAAGTATGTTCCAAAAACATATGTAAAAACACATGTTTCTTTTTCAGTGAAGTTTTCGATATTTTCGGATTAATTAACGTCAAACGACCATAGTCAGTCGCGGTAGTACATACAAGTGTTGCTACTGGAAAAAATATCGGTTTTCGATACTCGGAATTTTATATCGATATATCGAAATATTAAATATTGCCCAAAAATATCGATACATCGATATTTTTTCTACATCCCTAAAAGGAACCATTAAATATTATGCTCCCAACCAAAAAACGTCTGTGCGGAAGAGAAGTGAAATTGCTAGAATTCTGCAAAACCCTAGGCGGAGGTGCATTATTTTTTTTCATCATAGTACAGATTACAGGCTGTCCTAGTTTACATAAAATCACACAATTAATCTCTACTACAAATCACTTCAAGTACAAATTCCGTCAGTTACTCATACGTTGTAATGCCACTGGCATTTAGCTTAAAAGTGCATCGATGAATCAACACCTTACATTGACACAGCTAGATATTGCATAAGTTACCATTCAAATAAGTCTGGGTTACTGGAATGTCACGATGTGACGGGAGCGTCTTGTATAACTTAATGTATATTACATAGATACAAATCTTTCGTTTGTTTTCATGTCGCTTTCCCTAAATAAGGAACTGTATACAAATTCTTTTGGCAGACTCTTTCCTCGGTCACACAGTAACTTATATGTAATGCGGTTTCATGTTCAGAAATTAATTGTAAAGTGTCAAGTTACAAAAAAAATCTAATGACATTATGTTTGATGCAACTCATTCCAATTATTAATTAAAAAAGGTCATTAATATCATTTTACGGCCAATTCGACATAAACTGCTTTGTCTTTTGACCACAGATATGCAGTATAAAATAAATATTTATAATTATTAAGCTATTCTCAGAAATGCTGGTAGATAATTATAATTAGCAAAACGAAATCAAATGTTATAAATAATACAAGATTATGGAGCAAAATTAGGTAATCATGAGAAACATATTGAATTGGTTTCATTGTTAATTAATATATTGTTAATTTTTGTCAATAATTTATCAATGAGTCATCGATTTTTGGGGTTGATGGCATAGCGTGTCGCGTATATTGGAAAAAAAATTCACAAAACTAAAAAAAATTATCAATCTAAAATTTTTCTTTATTTTTCATCTTCTCGATGTTAATAAAATGAAATTTTCTTTTATTTTCAGGCAGTGAATGAAAGAAGATCTAGTTCAACTAAAGCCGAAACAAAAAGAGGCCACTGGGCGAACAAAACTGAATTCATTCTATCATGTATGGGTTACGCCATAGGTATTGGCAATGTATGGAGATTCCCGTACTTGTGTTACAGAAATGGCGGAGGTCAGTGACTTAAAATTTCTAAAATTACTGAATTTCAACTAATTAGTATATTTGCTCTATGACACAAACATGGGCTTCAGTTGGATGACGGGATCTAGGGGTCGGACCAAAGTGCCTCGACGTTCCATAGGCATTTTTTAAATGATTATATATGTATATATTTTTGGTCCAACTCCTAGGTTCCGCTATCTGACCAACGCCAATATATAAATGTGTATGTGTGTGTTATAAAAAATTAGTTAAAAATTTTCGAGTCAAAAGAAAAACATTTTTTTTTATTTTTTAAACTAATCAACCGATTTCAATAAATCTTTCGGCAATTGAAAGAGCTCTTGTAGACGTCAGTTGATTACATTTTTAGACTAACCAGTCAACTAGATTAGGAGTTATACGACCGATTGCCTCCAAAATCCAATCAGATCTAGGTCTCAATAAACCCTTTCGATTGACGAAAACTAGATTTCAGTCGGTTAGTTTGCTCTAAATGTATTGTATGACAAAATTTCGTTTACATGCGCACATACATATGGACGCCTCTCCAACAATAGTCAGAACCTATGACCACAAAACGTCGAATTCTGATGAAAACTTGATTTTAAAATCGGACCAAAAATTTATTTTCAAAAATTTTAACTGTGAGAAGTTAAACATTACAAATATTGTAATGACTGTCGTATCGGCATGAGTCGCTTAATAATGACAGTAATTTAAAAGCTAAATAACAATTATCCATCTCCCGTGGCGTAACAACTGACGTAGTAGATTTATTTCTTGTAGTATTTTGTTTACTAATAAATTATTCACTTCATATATCAACCCCAATTATTTATAATGGTCGTATATAACAATAACATTTTATTTAAATTTCCAAGGTTATATCAATAAAATTCTGCATGATGAAGAGATCTCCCTCTATCTCGTTGTTCTTCATCCAATCGTCTTCTTCCTGTTGAGCAGCAATTACTTCTGATAACACGATAGCCAACTGTAATCACAAATATGCATCAATCGGCGCCGTGCGTCAATATTTAATTTAGTACCTTAATAACTTGAATAGCTAACCTAGATATATCAAAAAAAATATTCTTTCCATCTGTTTGATTGAAATTGAAAAAAAAAAACTTCTATGATGTAAATACTGGACCCTGATATTAAATTAAGTTTAACTGTGCAAGATATTTCGACACAATAATGAATTTTTTCTTTTTTCATCAATTTGAAAATAACTTTTCTCCAACAGGAAACTCACTTTTCACGATGTCGCTTAATATTAATTATAGCTTCATCTTTAGCTTTTGAACGACGCCACTTTCGTAGTCCTCACTCGATGCAATCCGAAGTTACACTGACCCAAAGCCTGCCGGAAACCGTATAATTGCATCATATTGCGGTTCCTTCCCGCGCACTCACTTGGTCCAAAAGACGGTAAAGAGCCAATGAGAAAAGGTCAGAGACATATACCATTACCGTGTTTGTTGCCTTCTCTATTCTGTCGGTTTGCGCGTGCAGTAATACGTTAGTACTCCATATTCACAACTCATTGGTGAAAAGATACAACTACAGTCGACTCTTGATAATTTGAAGTTTTTCTCGGTCCCTTGAGAAAAACTCGATAAAGGTCATCTTGCTCGCCAGCACTCTATAATTTGAAGTCCCCCATTTCTGTCTAGTGTCTGATTTCATATTGTGTTATATTCTTTGTGTACGTAACTTTCAATCAAACTCTCGTTTGTTAAAATGTTTCCTCCCTCCCTTTCGATTATTTGAAATCCTATTATTTTGTACTTTCGGCAATTTGAACTTTTTCTCTGGTTCCTTGAATTTCAAATTATCGAGGATTCACTGTAGAGCATTGCACACTGACTCTGCAATAATTTTCACCCGTGATTCTCTCTAATTGCCACTTTATAGTGTACACAAGTCGTACATGTTTCAAACTCAACACACCAATCATATGTAAATAACATAATACAGATAATAGACATTATAATGAGCCATATGACTAGAGTTACTTTAACTGAGATAATAGAAGATCATCTGCATTTTTATTGTAGTCAGTTCACTTTTAACTGAATTCGTTTTCACGAACTACCTATCCATTATTACAAGATATCGAGAATTAGTCAAGTCGCTGAGAATTTCCCTTTTTTGAAGTTATGCTTCTTTTGGCGCATTGATTAAAATTTTCCCTGTTACGGTAGTTGCACACGCAGCATGCAACGAGCATGACACACCATGAAGTTAGTTTTCTCTGTACGGAAGTTGCGTAAGCATGAGATAACATGAAGCTCGTTGTTAATTTAATATGAATGTACTACGTGTATCTGTAGGAAATCTCCGCGCACTACAACCGGTTCACGAACCATGAGTTGAAGAACATTATTCTAAACGATCTCTATCAACTTCAATGTAACTTTTAATTCTGGATGCAAAATTGTGCATTATCCGAAGCAAATTTCCGTTTATAACTGCAATCTATTCACGAATACGATTTTTTTATCCTTATTTGTTGCAAGACGACATGCAAAAACCCTTCCTCGAAAAATATGGCCTCATGCTATACGGGTTTGCGCCTTGACACATTCTACTGTTACCAAACTGTTGACAGACAAACCGACCAACAAACTTTCCAAAAATATGTTTTTTGAGACTTCGGGAACTCTAAATCGAATTAAATTAAATGCAGTTAGTACCGTTCTCCCCACTTGTGGAATTGAAATGGTAAAACGATTACGTTATAATGTCTGCCATATTGTTTCAGGTGCATTCCTTGTACCATATCTTCTCATGTTGTTTCTTTGCGGCATTCCTTTGTTTTTTATGGAAACATCGCTGGGTCAGTTCGGCAATACTGGATGTATTACATTATTTAAAATCAGTCCCATTTTTAAAGGTAAGTTCCAAATTTCAAGATTCATCTGAATTAATTGTACCAAAACAAGTTTTACTTACTTTTAACATCTAAATTCGATGAAGCAATATTTCCGTTCCTTAGGATAAATAATTTTGGTGCAATGATAAAAGTGGTTATTTATGCCAAGATCTTTTGATTCTCACTCATCTTTACTCTGGACAACATTTAGACCAAACTCAGACAATGCCCTTTATTACGCACAAGATTTATAACTTTCTTTTGTAAACCATTTTCAGCTATACGAGTACTTATCGTTGATTCTTTAAAATCTTTCTCACTTTCAGGGGCTGGTTACGCAATTGTAATAGTTAATTTTATATGTACGACATATTACAACGTTATTATATCGTATCCTTTAGACTTCCTTTATTATTGTATGAGGTCAAAATTGCCCTGGATAGACTGTGATAATCCATGGAATACCGATAAGTGTTTAAAGGTCTGTATAAATAAGGCCTTCTTTTTAAATAGCCCTAATTGACACTTGCATCTCAAGCTGACTCTAAAGCAATTGAAACTGACTGCTTCAAGCGGCGATTGCATGACAAACTATAAATCTCCATAGAAAATATTCCACTAATTTAGGGACCATTCTCAATTGTAGTGTACCAAAATTGACGAAAAATACACTCTATGATACATTACTGAGTGTATTTTTGCCAATTTTGGTAACTTCTGTTGCTCTTCAATAGTGAATACCATTTTAACACGACCGTTCGAGCAGTTGTGATGAACTATGTAAATAATTAATCAATCTCCGAATATTAATAAAATTAACTAAGTCATTTTTCAGTTAGATGGATCAGCTGCTCAAAATCGGCTAAATGACACATTCTTAAAACATCTGAATAACACAAAAGATAAGATGAAAACACCAGCTGATGAGTTTTTTCAGTAAGTTTTTTATTCTGTTGAACTATAAATTTTTTGCTAAATTTGTATTTTTTTATGAAACACTATTTTAATTTACCCTAAAAAGGAATGCAATATCAAGTGTTCATAAATCTGTGAGATATCTGAAAAAAATGATGGTTGGCAGTTAAAATTAATTTTAATTACGTTTATTTTTTAGTAATCAAATTCTCCAAATATCAGACGGAATTGGATCACCTGGAACAATTGTACCAGAATTATTAATCTGTGATATAATTTCTTGGATAATAATGTATTTATGTATAATGAATGGCGTTAAATCGGTCGGTAAAGTAGTTTACTTCACAGCAACATTCCCATTTATAATCTTGTTTATTCTGCTTATACGAGGCATTACTTTACCGGGTGCAATTGATGGAATCATATTCTATATTTATCCAGACTGGAGTCAACTCACCAATTTAAAGGTATTATTAAGAATAAAATTAATTTATTGGTAATTTTAATTACATCGATAGATTGATTAATTAATATCATCGACTATTTCAAGTCGTGTCGCTTCTCTGAATATTTCTCCCCAAAAAATTAGCAGACAGAGAGAGAGAGTGCTGAAATATCTCTTCGGGGAGAGAACTACTTCACAAGTCAATGCTTTATCCTATTAGTATATTAATGTTAAACGCTCTCTTATTAGTGTATTTGCCATATGGCAACATACACTATTGGCGTCGGTCGGATGGCGGGACCTAGGGGTCGGACCAAAATTTCTCGACGTTTCATAACCTCCTAAAAACTTTGGCACCATTTTTAAAAATGTTTATATATATGTATATATATATATATATATTTATATATACGTATATATATATATATTTATATATACGTATATATATATATATATATGTGTGCGGGCAATAACTTTCGAAAGAGTTAATTGATTTCAACTAAATTTGGCCCACGGGTTGAAATCCATCACCGCAAGAAGCCTATTTAAAATGGGCCTAATCAGGCCATTTTAAGGGTAGTTTTTAGGGGTTGAAAAATGTTTTTCGGCCCCAAAATACCGAAAAAATTCTCCGAATCGTTTCAAAATTGAAATTTAACCCTCTGATAGTAATTTAAAAGTGTCCCTAAAATTTTAAAAAAATCGGCCCGACAGGACCGGATTTACAAATTTTATGAAAACGTTAGTTTACAAATAGTGAATTATTTACTGAAAGGTGTATATAATTTGATATAGAGGTTCGACTGATAATAATATTTTAATTAAGAAAAAAAATGTTATTTTAAGGGGTGTATTAAGGAGTCAAATTCTTTATTTTGCCCAAAAACCAACTTAAGTTCACATAATAAAGCCACACTGCCTGTGTTAGCAAATACACTATATTGTCGGCAGGGTTTTGGCACTGCGACCCGGGTTTTTATTATTTAATAATAAATTAAAAATCCAATTGATACTTTTACCAGCTTTCGGGTTAGATTCTTGAAACTGAGGTTTTGTAACATCAGGCGCGACTATTCTCAAACCCCCAATGAGTATTATTTTTGTATATAAATAAATAAAATTATTCTTTTAGGTATGGGCAGATGCAGCCATACAAATATTTTTCTCATTGGGTCCTGGATGGGGTGGTATTGTAAATATGGCCAGTTACAATGATTTTAAAAATAATAATAAATGGTAAGAATATAAAAAAATAGGTAAATATATCGTTTTCTATTAAAGCTTATGATAATTGCGATTGAAACAAAGTATTATAAGTTCTTTGAGGATTAACCAGACCTATAATTATTTCCAATATTCATCGTATGTTCATAAAGAATATGATCAAAGTTTTCAAATAGTGATTTCTCTAATTGAATCTTCACTGAAATCATGGATGACAGGATGTAAATAAGATTTAGGTCTTAAATATTTCTCCTAAATTTTAGAAGAAAACCTCCTTGTAGTTGACTCACGGGGCAGCCCAATGGTGGCCTAAGTCACAGTCTTCAGTTGAATGTTCCGTTATGAGCCCTAGTATGATTCAAGTGTTTTTTTTTATTCTTTTGCAGAAATTTTTCTACCAACCTATAATAAAGGTTCTGAAGGAAATAAGAATAGCTAGTTCCATGTTTGAAATGACTAGCAGATAGGGATGATACCTCATTGAGTTTCTTCTTACTGGGAATTATTTTTTTCTTCTAGGGATTCGATATTAGTACCGATATTAAACTGTGGTACGAGCATTTTCGCCGGCTTCGTGGTATTTTCTGTGATTGGATTCATGGCCCATGAAACCGGATTACCAGTGTCCACGGTTGCAACTGGAGGACCCGGATTGGCGTTCGTTACATATCCTGAAGCAATATCTATGCTTCCTTTGCCTCATCTTTGGGCTATATTATTTTTCTTCATGTTGTATCTTTTAGGCATGGACAGTTGCGTAAGTATCAACTTTTTTAAATATTCGTCCATCTTTTGCTTTGATTAGTTTTTACTTCGACCGAGTACAAAGAAAAAGATTTAGAGCAGTAGAGATCTTGAATAATTTTGCGATTTCGAATGGACTACGAATTATATTTATCACAGAAATTCTGAAAAAAAAACTTCTTATAAAGATTTAATATTTTCTTTTTTCTGCTCCGAATAATGCTAGTGGTAAGTAATGGAAACCTAATAAAACTATTTTATTTTTAGTTCGTTCAAATAGAATCTATCATGTCAAGTGTATTGGACGAGTATCCACATTTGCGACCTCGAAAGAAGACCGTGGCATTTGTTTCATGTTTTATAATGTTCCTTGGATCATTATCTTGTATCACAAATGTAAGTCAGCAATATTTTTAAAATGATTTCCAGTACACACCGATTCATGAAAAAGTCGATCTATAATGTATGTTATTGTATCATAGGGTGGAATGTACGTCCTTCAATTGTTCGATTGGTATTCAGCGTCGGTGTCGGTAATTCTCATTTGTCTTGTGGAAGTTACGATCGTAGGATACACGTACGGAGTCAAGAATTTTGTGAGAGATTTGGAGTTCATGATTGATCACAAAGTTAGCTACTGGTGGCTGATATGTTGGAAGTTCATCACACCTGTTATTTTATCAGTAAGTACAGTACTTTAAAAGACCACCTATATAAATGCTATTTTATGCACTAATTATGGAAACAGAATATTGCGCAACAACTAAAATAATAACTCTCTTTCAGTTCATATTTATAACAACAATAGTATTTAATACGGAGATAACGTATAATGGAACACCGTATCCTAAATGGTCAATCATGGTAGGATGGGCGTCGTGTGGAGCATCTATGATATGCATTCCCATTTACGCTATTTACAAACTATCTATTACACCTGGAAGCTTAATCAAGGTAATTTTATCATCCACTCCTACTGTATTTTGAGTAGTGTAGAGCCCTTACAAAAGACAGCAGAGTCATTATATCAGATAATGTCTTGTCACCAAGTTTTGCTTTTTTGCAAACAAAACCACGCGCATCTTTGAGTTCGCAACTTCACTCAGTCAATCATATGCGAGTGGCTGATTGACGCTCTACTCACGCGTTCGCTTAGCCAATTATATGCGAGTGGTTGAATGACATTCCAATCAGACGCCCTGCAATTCTTAAAACAAAAATATTGCTCGAGTGACAAAACTGCTTGATTAGTCGTTTGAGAAACAAATTATGCGCCCTGTTTTACTATGTCTATATTTGCTGCCATGAATGTTACAACAAAGTTGGCATAGCAAGCGAAGAAACAAATAATCTGAATAAAACTTATAAGTAATAACAATTTTATTAGCAGGCTAGATCCTCGAAATATAAGACACGATATTATGGCCTTATCTTTACTGTAGAGTTGGCCAGCCCTGAAAATATTTTATTACTAGTTTGTAATAAAATTTACATACACAACTTTGAAAATTTTGAACTATTTTTATCCCCTATATCCTTCATATTTTCTTGATCTAAGTAGTATACCGTATTATTTATTTATTTTTCTTTTCAGCGATTGCGAACAAATTTAAAAGCTTCCAGTGAGTGGGGACCTACTAAAATTGAACACAGAAAACAATGGTTAGCATTAATAGATACGCCAAAAAATAAAAATAAAATACACTTAGAAAAAGTATAGCTTAAATTCAAAGATATATTTTTATATTGTTAATATATTATTTCATTTCATTAATAAATAGGTATTATGAATATGTTCCAAAGCATTACCTACATGTAAAATAGAACTTTACGTAATAAAAGTTTAATTTTATTTTAGAGAATTTTTTAGACCTATAGGTACATCGAAACATGTGTTCAAAATTTTTAATCTTTAATGAATAGTATTTATTTTAATCATTACATATTTCTTTATATTTTCATATCCATCAAATATATTTTTAAGTATTTTTCCTCATGTTTTTAAATTAGTAATTAGAAAGTAAAAGTGAAAATAAAAATATTTCAAAGCAGTACTTTATTGAAATTGTATAATTGTTCATAAGCACCGGTTCTGGAATATATTCTTTTTTACTTTAAATTATAATATTCTTTTAAAGTTATACTTCTTTTAGCGCGTTGAGAGCAAAATTTATGATATCGTATTTTTGATAATACCTAATGAATTGATTAGAATAATAGCAAAAACTATAGACGGTATAATTTTCAATGTGTTTGGAAATATTTGAGGTTAATTTATTTCTAAATATTATTCTTAAACTTTTTGAAGATTTTATTTCAATAAATGATTTGCATGTATAAAAATTAGTTTTTAATCACGTCAAAGAACTCCAAACGAGGGTACATTTTTTATTTGTATTACATGTTTTATCACATTTATTTTTACCATAGAAAAATAAAAATGACTTTACCAATATTACCAACATTCACAGTGTTTAATTTTTTTCACAAATCGAGTAACCAAAAAATCTAATATTTTTTAAGAAATATTGTTGTTTTCGACGGACTACTGCATTTCATTACACACTACACTCGAAGGGGTTGAAATTTTATCATTTTTTCACAACCTTTTTGACCCCTTGTTATATTTATCTAAACCACAGCATTGGACCATAACAAGCTTTAGCTATGTAAAATTTCTGGTCTCTAGCTTGTATCATTTGACATCGGGAGCTTATGATAGATGGATAGACACCGGAGGTGTTCTGTTTTTTAAATTTTTGTACGGAACACTAAGCATTAATGGAAAACCACAAAAGAGCTACACAAAAGGCAGTAGAAGAATCCAATGGCAGACTCCAATTACATATATCCATGAATTAATAATGCGGTTATACAAGCGAACTCAAAAAATTGAAACGTTTTATTTTTTATCCGTTTAAATAAAATGTGCAAAATATTACATTATCAGACTTTTTTATTTGCTTAAATAATTAAAGACGTTGGTATTCGGCAGTATATGAATGGCAGCTTCGGTCGTTTCGGTATAGAGATCAATTAGTTCTACAAAGTTCCTGGTGCAGGAGCTAAGTTCAAATGATGACTGGCTATGGTAGCATGTCCTGGCAGTGGAGCCACGTGAACAGAGCCACGAGTCGCAGCTACATATCTGTAAAATATATTTTTTATTTTAAGGCTGTCGGAACGCTCCGAATTTTGTTTATGCTAAGACCCAGCGGTAAGGGGCGAGGTAGGCAAAAGACATATTGTGAGTGTGGCATTCTTTAGCTCTGTCTCGCGCAAATCATCCGCACGTTTCAATTTTTGGCTGGTGCCAATTACGAGGCTAAAAAATTTTATTGCAAGGGTGCCGCTGTCAACTGATTACTCTAATTTTTGGAAATATTTTGAAGATTTAAAAAACTTTTCCGAAAAAGGAAGAGTCACTTTAGGTTTGTGATGGAACAATTTTGTGAAATAAGTACGAATAAGGTCATAGTGTGACATTGAAAACGTGTGTTTTTTTAGCACAATTAATGCCAATTTTTTTCTAGTAAATCGTACATAAATTACAAAAGTAGTCCATTAGAGACCTAGATTTGTCCTTTATCTTCCTTATAGAGAAAGAATTTTTGCAGAATGTTGACGAATAAGTTTACAATCAGTTGACAGCCGAAGCTCTATTTTTGGCTTAAATTCAAAGCGTTCCGACAGCCTTAACTAAAAAATTTTTAAACATAGAAATTGATCAGATTATTTGAACGTTGATATTCTTTAAAAAATTTAAATGGATTTACACTACAAATTCAAAATTAAAAAGTGACATACTTATACTTCGCAGTGTAATATAAGCGACATAGTTTTTATGCATGGCACGGATATATCTTATGTTGTTTCATTGCTTGACCGCTCCTTTAAACTATAATGATGACTCACTCCACTGTTTTGATAGCTTATTATGGGTTCAGTGACGCTTTGGAAGACCGAAATTTGCACATTGTAGCGAAAAGTGGAACATTTTTACGGATTTTAAAAATTGAAAGGTTACGTAACATGAGAAACACGTAAAAGGAACATTTAAACTGCACAAAGTTGTAAAAATACAATTAAAAATTCCTCTTCTATAGTTTTTGTTGTGAGACAATACATTTTATTTTCAGTGACATAGGATAGATTGATCAATGAATAAACAGCTAAGAAAATTTTTAATTTCAAATGAACATTACGTCTTAATTTTACTATAAAACTTGGTTGAATGTGAATTTTTATACACAAGTATGATTTAAGAATTGGTGAAAAATTAGAAAAATATTACATTTATATTGTAATTTCGCCAAAATTGTTACTATTCCAAAATAATCACAAAAATTATTTGAAACAAAAACGCATCTTTGATGTTCATTAAAAAACAAAAAAAAATACCCTGGTTGTCGCGGGACTACCGGTAAACATGGAATCATGGGCTGACGGGATTTCACCAATCTCCAAATGGTTGCCATTTTCTAAGCTCTCGCCCGATCCCTTTGATTTTAGTCTCAAACGATAGGCCTGTTGACGCTCTGCCTAGGATTTTCCGGTTTTCGGTTTGAAATTTTTGGTTGGAGTTTTATCGCGATTTTTAGGTCGAGGAATTTCAAATTTTTAGGTTCAAATGTAGTTACTCGGAATTGGTGTTATTGGAGAGATTTAGTTCTGTGGATCACAACGCACTTTGAATTTTCACGATCGGACTTGTAGTTCCCGAGATATTTAAGTTTTAGTGAAGCAATTTAGAAATTTTCGGCACAAAAACACCGTCACGCAGACAAAGCCTAAAGACGACTGAAGTCAGTTGTCAAAATTCTCAGTAGAAGGGGGCCGACTGACTCGATCATCTGACACGTGGTTCCCTGGGATTGGTTGAGAGGTTCGTGAGATAACGGTATACCGAAAGTACATTTGAAACATAACGGTCGATTTTCGCGAAACGTACGAGTAAGACATATCATATTCTATGGCAAAAATGCAAAATATATGACGCCACTTGACTTTGTGCACGTAGTGGAATAGTCTTGTTGATTCGAGCATACACTGAATGGAATGACTTTGTTTACCCTGGTTGAATAACAGGTGCTGGTGCAGCAAGAACTACTGGAGCCGGAGCCACTTGAACTGGTGCTACATGCACCAAAGACTGAGGGACGTGAATGAGCGCTGGTGAAAGCGGCGCCGCTCTCACTATTGTAGGTCCTGCTATTACTGTGGTTGGAATTGGATGACCTGGTTCCACTACTGTAATACCGGAATATGGGATTATTCCGGCACTACTCACTCCGACTATAGCTGCTAACACGACTATGGCAATCTGAAAAAACATTTATGTTGAGATGCAGAAAACTTTGTCAAAATATTGACCTTAGATTGTAATCATAAATTAGTTTTTTTTTTAACTTTTCGCTATTTAACATTTTACTTCCCCCCTTTCCACTCCTTAGAAGTCGATTTTAGGATATCTACTCAACAAAAGAAACATATCCACCAAATTTTAAAGTTGCAGGTTTTGGTAATTCTGAAGATATCGTGATGAGTTGTCAGTGACATTCATGCCCTATTTCACCAACTTTAAGTTTTTATTTTGAGACAAAAGGTAGCCTACTTCGTTCTTTAGGATGCAATCTATCTCCTTGTCAAATTTTATCGAAATCTGTTCAGCGGTTTACGCGTGAAAAGGTAACAGACAGACATTCCACTATCAAACTAAATATAACAAAAGAATATTGATTAATTATTAACTCAGAATTATATATATATTTGATTGAAGTGAAAACAGCAAAAGAAAAGTAACTTTCAAGTGAATACGTCCTGTAGTTCGTTTTTTGGTAATCTCACAGGAACCTAACATTTTTTCAGGGATTAAAGGTATCCTATGTGTTAATCTAGGTAATAAACTATCTGTGTGCCAAATTTCATCCAAATCCGTTCAGCTGTTTTCTGCGTGATTGCGACCCAACAAACATAACAAACATACAAACTTTCACATTTATAATATTAGTAAAATAATACACTTACCTGCATAGTTGAAAACGAAATAACAATGCGTCACAAACTTTAAAAATACTATGTCTGTACACAATTATGTTTCCGATGCTTTTATAGTACTACCTAACTGTTGTTTTTAAAAATATTGGGAAAAAATTGTTTATAAATAATTTAAATTACTTGTTCTTAACCTTGACGGGAATGCGTTACGACGTTGACAACAAAGAGTTTTCCCATATTAATGACAACGCGTTAGGTTGTCACTTAAATATCGCCATTAACAATTGAAACAATAACTCGAACTGGTGGTGTAGTGGCTTAGTTGATTCAAGAGAATCAGGAGAACGACGAAATTATATTTGATTTTCTGGTGCGTCCAATCATAAACAGAACTCGTGCCTCGGTCATCTTGACAATTGAATTTCAGATCCACGTGGTCGTCAGATCCAATGAAAAATAAGGAAAGAAAGTAGGCCTAAACCGACTGAGTTTTGAGACCCTGTCCGAGTGTTTGTCAGGATTTGAAAAATGTCCGGGTATACCAACATTTAAATACTAAAACTTCAAAACTAACGCGCTACTCATAAAGTAAAGTAATTATTAAACACTATTTGGATTGCAATTCTTTTCATAAAAAATACACGAAAAACAGGTACAATTAATATGAATACTAACAAAAATAAAAAATACAAACAGCATCGTAGCTAGGGGCTGGCGACGGGGACGACTACCTGAGCAGAGACTAAGATCGAATGAACAAGACCAAGACTAAGTATGCAAGACCAAGACCAAATGCGCAAGAATATTACGACTTCTTTTTATCTCTAATAAATACCTTTCGACAAATAATTACCCGTGATTTTTTTTAATTTCTAACTTTTGTATGGTTTGTTAATTATTTGCCTGTAAGTATCCAGGTTTTACTTCGAAAAAGTACAATACCAAAATTAAGTAATTTATTGAAGCATAGTTCAATACCTAGGTGATATCTAGGTATAGATATTACGCATATCAATATATGCAAGTATACTATAGTGAATGACCACACCTAGATAAGGTTTGATATCAGCTCATTACAATTATAATAAACATTTCATGTAACAATATAAAACGATTAAAAAACGTCTCAAGAATTACAAACATATTTTTAAGTGCGAAATATAGTATCAAAAGAAATCACAGTGACGATTTGTTAGCAGTATCTTGAGAACCGATGTTTACTTTCACTTCTACTGTGATTTATTTAATTCAGGCCTAATTGTTTTCACATCTCGTACTAATTTAGGTGAAAATTCTCTTTTCAAAATTTTACAATATTATTACAATCTGAATTGGCTCGTGATAGTAGGTGAATACAAAAAAAAAATACAAATATAGAACTTCATCAATTATATATTGTAACCAAAAATCGGTATGTATCATTCTACAAAAGTGTTTTTTTTGTCGGTATGAAATATTTTCCTTAATACTGTATCTCCAAAATGGCGTATCAACCATGAATTTTGATACAGAATTAAGGAAGATATTTCATATCGACAAAAACACCTTTGGGAAATTATATACATATACAGACAATATTAGAGCATTAAAATCATACGCAGTAGTTTTAAAACGGTTCGATTAACATAAAGGAACAAATAGTATTGCCGTATTTGAAAAGTTGCTTCTAATGGTCTGTATTCTATAAGACGTATCAGGAAGAATACAGTTAGTAACTTGAATCACGATAATATATATGATGGTATACATTTCACAGAATATGTAATATTGGGTGTGGATTACATCAGTTGACGAATAGTGAATGCCTTCATGATTTCATAGCTGCTTTTCTAGTGCAGCGGTACTATACCATAATATGCGTGTTGATTTTCTTTTGGATGTTTTTTCTTCTAAAATTCAACTTAGTTCAAGTATGGGATATAACAAATTTCATTCAGGACATCGAACTCTACGAATTCCCAAATTATCAAAACTTCTCCACTGCGATTGAAGCCCCTATCTTATGCTATTTCTACAGAACTGTTTTCCTTAAAATACAGTAAGACCCCGCTTAACGCGAAATTTTCACAGAGGTGCACGCCGTTTATTTAAACTAGATTTTTAAAAATTAAAAATTAATAATTTGCTTATATATTCTACATCTTATTCTAGAATCTAGAATACATAGACTATCGAAACTTTAGTAGGTATATTAAATGTAGGTAATTTTAAATATCGGTATTGTTTCATTTATTGATCCGAGGTCATGGAGATCTTGTCTCAGATTTTACCTTAGACACAGGCATCTTTCATTATATTAGGAGTGCGAACGACACACCGATTAGGGATCCCTGTTATACTGGCTTCAAAACATTGTGTTTTATTTCTTGAACTACCTCTCAATAAACAATAATTTCAAAAAACTGAAATTCCGTTATAATTAAACATGGTTTTATCGGGAATTCGCAAAAAAATTGAAGTGTTTTCAGTTTTCTATTAAAAATATAAATACAGTAAGACCCTACTTAACGCGGGAGATACGTTCCAATAAACTCCTGCCGTATACAAAACAGCGCTAAACGAGGTCGTTTAATATATAGATAATAGGCACAAGTGAAACAGAACCGAGAATAAGAAAATTTGTTAGTTTTTTTAAATTTTATAACATTTATTGTCAAATACTTTTTATCACATTAAATATAGATTTATTAATTGCTAATATTGATTTTCGTTCACAAAATTTTTATGGAAATCAAATAAAAGTTCGAGTAAGAAGTTATGTTTGTGATGAGGAAGGTTCCTTATTTGATATATTTTGTTTCTTATGAAGAAGTCATCTAATGTCGTTTGCCTTTTTCTGTTTCGTTTTGCAAGCTGTTGTCGATAGCTTGCAAATATTGCATCAATGACACTTGGTCTTGCCTTTGAACTTCTGTTAACATTTGAATCATTTTATATTTAAACTCATCGATAGTTTACGTAATGGTTACTAAACTTTTAGAAACCGCGTAATACTGAAACAGCGTTAAGCGAAGTCTTACTGTACTTATCAAATTTGACAACAGAACTATTTACATTATAGTAAAAATTAATAACAATTTTTCATTTCTATAACAATTACTATGTTATTTTTACGTAACAATAATAAACGACAAAACTTTTTTTCGTCCTTTGGTTTTTATTTGCATTGACAATATCATTATAACGAAGAAAGAAAAATTGAATTATGAGGTTAGTACAATTAATTACGTGTTCCACTTTGTTTTAAATGACTGTAACAAGAGACCATTGAAACCAAACAAAAACAACTATTAATATTTTTCTTTTTTATGTTTATTATAGTATAATAGTTTTAAAAATTAGTATTTTGCTATTCTTGATATCAAAATATAACCTTTTAAGGCACAGATTTTGGAAATTAGTAGGTAATGTAATTTTTTTATTATTTAAAACTTTAAAACCACTATACGCAAAGCAAAAGCGAGCGACATTAAACATATTCGCATTCTTAAGGTGAGTGATCCCTCAGATTGTAAAATATGCTCTTGGGAAATTTCAGACTGTGGTCGCATAATTCGTTTTATTAATGTTTTTATTAGCTGTGATTAAGCATTAAGATAGCTTCGCAAATTTTGCTTTGTTGTTTAAAAATTTCAAAAAACATATTTTTGCACTAAAAATTAAATCAAAAAACGTGATATATTTTAGCACGGACAAGATTTTCCTTACTAGTTACAACCAGTATTTACTAAAACCAGTCAACGTTTAAACTAGATCGTTATAAGACTGGAGTGTAAAACAAGAGTTTGAAAATCAAACACACGTCTTCTAAATTTTTAACACCTCCTCCCCCCTTAAAACCTAGCACCACGACCACCATACACGATACTGATGTTAAATATTGCTATTAAGCTTACGTTTCGACAGTGTTCCTGTCATCATCAGAGTATAGCTGTCAACCTTTTCTGTCAACAAATTGTCATACTAGAGGTGGTATACAACATGACTTACAAAATTCATCGAACCTTTGTCAGTGATTTGTGTTCTAGAACAAAGGTGGGCAACCTTTTTTTATAGCATTAACGAGAATAAATTTTTCCGCAAGCCGTAATACTTAAAAAACCCGGGTCGCAGTGCCAAAACCCTGCCGACAATATAGTGTATTTGCTTGATTAGGGCCGTGTGGTTTTATACTTTTATTATGTGAAATTAAGTTTGTTTTTGGGCAAAATAAAAAATTTTACTCCTTAATACACCCCTTAAAATAACATTTTTTTTCTTAATTGCAATATTATTATCAATCTAACGTCTACACCGAATTAAATACACCCTTCAATAAATATGTCACTATCTACAAATTAGTGTTTTCAAAAAATGTGTAAGTGCGGTCCTGCTGGGCCGATTTTACTAAAATTTTAGGGACACTTTTCAATTGCTACTAATGGGTTAAATGTCAATTTTGAAACGATTCTGAGAATTTTTTCGGTATTTTGGGGCCCAAAAAAATTTTTCAACCCCTAAAACCTACCCTTAAAATGACCCGATTAGGCCCATTTTAAATAGGCTTCTTGCGGTGATGGGTTTCAACACGTGGACCAAATTTAGTTGAAATCAATTAACTCTTTCGAAAGTTATTGCCCGTACAAATATATATATATATATATATATATATATATACATATATATATATACATATATATATAAACATTTTTAAAAATGGTGGCAATGTGTTTAGGAGGTTATGAAATGTCGAGAAATTTTGGTCCGACCCCTAGGTCCCGCCATCCGACCGACGCCAATAGTGTATGTTGCCATATGGCAAATACACTAATTAACAATAGAAGGGACATTTGAAGTGAAAGATGCTTTAATAGATGTTAACATTGGTTACAAATTATGAACATACATGTTGCTATGTGCGTTTAATATTCAATTTAAACTAGACGAATTACATCGAAGAATATTAATTTATAACATCTTCTAAAGATCTCGCAGGCCGGATAGAAACTTTTCGCGGGCCGCTGGTTGCCCACCGTTGTTCTAGAATACGCTTGGTGTTTGAGGTGCAGGCCTAGGAAGACATCTTACCTGTGCCAGAAAGTTACCATTAGAATAATTATCTAAATTAATCTATCTAAAAATATTATGTAACCAGAAATAGTATTTATTTTCATTATAGAACGACAAGAATGAACACATAAATCATTGTCGTGACGAATCTTCTAAATGGTTAAGGCACTTTATGCCTGGAGGTATAAATTTTGGGGCTCGATACGACATTTATTCTGGACTTTCTCTTCCAAAAAAGGTATATAATTTCAGTTTGAGCATCGATCGAATTGTCGTCGAAATTCTTGCATACTTTTTGGAGTAGTGCTAAAGAATATTTTTTCCAAAAATAGAATAAAAGAATTATTACATACGAAGTACGGAAACGTGAAATTCCAATTTCAAACCGAGTCGTGTAGCGTAGTGGTGAGAGCACTGTATTTGCATTCGAGTGGTACCGGGTTCGAATTCCGGTGGGGGTAGATATGGCTAGGACTTTTTCCTACTGTCTCTTGCCAAGAAACGGTACTTTCTTGGCGACAGACAGTAGAAAAAATATTAACATTTTCAAAAATGGTCCCAAATTGTTTAGAAGGCTATGAAACTTCGAGAGTTGCTTATAATGATGTGACGCGTCGAGAAATTTTGGTCCGACCCCTAGTTTCCGCCATCCGATTGACGCTAATAGCATATGTGCCATAGGCAAATACACTAAGAATAGTATAACAAATAGAAAAATTAGACGTATTTTGGTTTCCTAATTCTGGGGACATATTTTCTCGTAAGAAACGCTTTTAGGCAGTGTTACATAACATAAACATTAACGAATATATCTGAAGATATAGAAAAAAGCATTATGTAAAAAAAAATTAAAATATTATTGCTTTGCCGTCACAGATTTGGTGTATATGTCACAGGATAATTAAAAAAATCGAATTTTCGCAAAAATTCTAGGAAGATTGCAAAAAACCGGGTAATTGGAATCCGGTTTTTTGCAAACGTCCTAGGATTATCTGGAAAATCCGATTTTTTTAATTATCCTACGACATATATAAATTATTATACTTACAAGTAACAAATGAAACTTTAGGAGCTAAAATTTCACAATAAGCTCATAGCATTTGAAACAAAAGGGAATTATAAATTATAGTCAAAATTTTAGTTGAAGGAAAACCTTCATAATTCAAAACTTAAAAATATGTAAATTTTCAGACACATTAAGCACCAAGTATGAAAATAACGAAATGTAACCGTTTCTACAATAAAATTGCTAAAAAGTAACATTTTTGTTGTTTTACAGATGTATAGTGGCAAAATGGATGCAGCTGATATTCAAGCAAATTTCGATAAGCGACTTGCGGATTTTCCAACAATAACGTCATCAAAATTTAGCATAATACAATCAGTCAAAGCGTATTTAATGGGTACGTAGGCTATGAAACATCGAGACATTTTGGTCGACCCCTAGGTTCCGCCACCCGACCGACGTCAACAGTGTATGTGCCATATATGGCAAATACACTAATAAAATAATGAAAAATACCAAACTATTTTTTTAATCATTGTTGTTGTCAGTATGTCGAATATACATCAACACTACCTGATTTATACAGATTATGAAGAATTGCAAATAATATTGAACATTTACAGACAGGTCTATCAGGTAAAAAAAATTTATTCCAAGGCAGACGATGATAATAATTGTAAAAAAACCCGAGTCGCAGTGCCTAAACTCTGCCGACAATATAGTGTATTTACTTATACAAGCAGTGTGGCTTTATTACGCGAACTTAAGTTGGTTTTTGGGCAAAATTAAAAATTTGACTCCTTAATACACTCCTTAAAATAACATTTTTTTTCTTAACTGCAACATTATCATCAATCTAACGTCTACACCGAATTAAATACACCCTTCAATAAATAAGTCACTATCTACAAATTAGTGTTTTCAAAAAATTTGTAAGTCCGGTCCTATTGGGCCGATTTTATTAAAATTTTAGGGACACTTTTTGATTACTACTAACGGGTTAAATGTCAATTTTGAAACGATTTTGAGAATTTTTTCGGTATTTTGGGGCCCAAAAACATTTTTCAACCCCTAAAAACTACTCTTAAAATGGCCGGATTACGCCCATTTTAAATAGGCTTCTGGCGGTGATGGATTTCAATACGTGAGCCAAACTTTGTTAAAATCAATTAACTCTTTCGAAAGTTATTGCCCGTATACACACACACACATATATATATATATATATATATATATACGCATAAATATATATATATATACATATATATATATAAACATTTTTATAAATGGTGCCAAAGTGCTTAGGAGGTTATGAAACATCGAGAAATTTTGGTTCGACCCCTAGGTCCCGCCATCCGACCGATGCCAATAGTGTATGTTGCCATATGGCAAATACACTAATAATTATTGATAACCCTTCATAATCCATATCGATTCGTATTCAAGATACTGACAATAAAAAATGACAAAAAATTTAAATAGTCTGCTACCGATTTGATGTTTTTCATCGTATCATTTGCTAAATTCAATAAAAAAATTTACTAGAGTGATCCAGTAGACTTTTGTACGGTCAGAGCCTGAACTATATAATTTACGTTGTCATGTAAATTTGCAATTAATTATGACAGTTTCCTCAAATTAGTGGTTCATATTAAATTTTGCATTTGCTTAAAAATTATTTGTATATAAAATTTATCATCACATATTTAGCTGACAATTTTAATAGACTAGATAAATTTTTGTATTTACAAAATGGATTTAGTAACCAACAAGGGTAAAAAAGAAAAGAAATTAAGAGAAAAAAGATACACTCGAAAGAAGTTAGCTATATCTGAACGAATTCGAAATCGCCGTCCTACAGTCATGACAAAACCACCTGGTCCAATGCCGTTGAAGCAGATCGGAATGGTATTCAGCTACAAGTGGTGGCAGAGACCTAGCATCAAATACGCGTAAGTTTTTACAAATTTTCATTCAGTACTAGACTTGCACAAAACGGTTCCAAACATTTCCTTTATCGCGCGATGTTAGTTCACGAAAACATGTCTGCGGATCCATCAAGCTTCATTGTTTTATTGGCACCTTTGCGTCGAAGAAAAGAAAAGCGCCAAGTTCAACCGAATGCCCCAGCTACATGCCTACGCATGTTCTCTCTATCTCTCTCGAACCAACGCAGTGATGGTTAGTGACAGTTATAGTAAGGTACCAAAATAGTAGGAGTGAGTCATCATTATGTACGGTTTGCTTAATGGAGCGATGTAAAGCATCGCCGTTCCATGCATAAATATAAGCTATAGAGGTCCAAAACACCGAGCTGGGTATAGTAGTGGTACAGCACTAGACTCGCATTCGGGAGGTCCGGGTTCGATTCCCGGCGGGGGCAGATGTGGCTGGGACTTTTTCCTACTGCCTTTCGCCGAGAAACGGTAATTCCTGTACCGGCCATCTTGATTGAGGTTTTCCATGGTTTCCCTCAATTAATTCCAGATAAATATCGAGGTGGTTCCTTATTTGAGGCCATGGCCATGACCTATCAAACTCCTAGTTCAAAAATTACCTACCTTATCCTAATTTCCTGTAATTCCTTCATTCGCCCATTGCTATTATATAAGTTGAAGTTTAAGAAATGTAGAAAAAACGGGAAGTGGTAAAATGAAAAATAGTAATGGTGCGAATGGCGTCTGTTATGACATAAAGTCGAGAAACGGACGTTAAACGCATTATTATTATTATTATTATTATAGAGGTCCAAAACTATCTAAGTCTATTTAGTGCCGCGGATAGATGAAATCAAGTTTTGTTTACGTATGAACGACATGTACGTATGTTGTCATGAACAGGTAAATTTTCGTAATAGATGCTGCGAAATTGCTAATCAAAAACACTATTTGAGAAAGGAATTGTGTAATAAATTACCTATAGTCATATATCATGAATTATGATACTGTAATGAAACATTGCCTAAAATCTTCTCAAATAATTTCTTTATCTGTTCATGAAAAGTCATTCATAATGATCAATTCGTTCGCTCTTGAATGGGCATGTATGCTATGCATTCGTACTCCCCATATACGCGTGCTTGTAGTCTATATACAGACACATCCGCTACAATATCATGCTACGCTATCTTCTTTACATCACTAAAAGAAGGTCACCGTTCGGCTTTTTCCAATACAATTATAAAATCGTATAATGTGATACGAGTCTAAACTTCTATTTAAACACGGTTACAATTAAATAAACAATCCAAACACGGGACAAAGCTTTGCCTACTTCATAGAAGTTTCGGTTGAATTAATATTGTGTACTTCATTAAAAGTAAGAAATTAATAATTTTACCTTGTATGTGACTAGATTATTGACAAAAGATATTGAATGTATTATTTTAACGCTTAGTAGGTTAAGGTTGATCCTTCAGATTATAAAATAGGCTCTGGGGAAATTTCGAACTGCGGCCGCAAAATTTCAATTTATTACTGTGTTTATTAGCTGTGATTAAGTATTAAGCTTCGCAAAATTTGGCTTGCTGGTTAAAAATTTAAAAAAATATATTTTTTCACCGTTTAAATTGAATAAAAAAATGTGCTATGCCTCACGAGATTTCGACCTAGGGGAATAAAAATTAATATTTTGAAGTTTTTTCTTTACAGTCTTATGTTAAAAATACTGACTTTGGAATGCTAAATAATTTTTTTCAAAATAATTTTTTTTGTACAAAAATTTGTGTAAAACATGCAAAAAGCATGTTTATTTTAAATTCTCGTTAAACCTAATTAAATAAAAATCGATTGTCCCTTCCCCATCTGAATCATGAGTCGTATATAATATTCAATCACCCGGTATATACTACGCCAAACAGTCTATATAACTAATTACATATTCTTTACGATGTATTTATCATGTGTTTATTTTGACAAGGCAATGAACTTTTTTGTTTGCATCTACTTTCAAATTGAAAATACAAATTTTATATTGAGAAATTGAACAATTGGTGTTCAGTTTTCACTTTCATTTTGTTTGCATGTATTTTCTATAGGTACGTTTCCACTATGAAGCATGAAAGAAAGTATTTACATAAATATTTTCATCGCATTTTAATTTTAACGGAATATAACACTAAAATCTAAATAAATAGAACGATTCGTTGAAGCGTAATAATTTATTAAATAACTGACAACAAAGGTATTTTTCGCAACACCTATAAAATAGTTGCTTTTCATGCCTGTATACTGATAGTATTTTAACCTACTATGTTACAATTGACGTTTGTTCAAAAATGAACTGCCAAAATTTTTGGAAAAGGAGTGAAAAGCAGCTATTTTTGAGAGGTCAAAATGTTTAAGAAAATATAAAGTTAAAAAAACTGTTCTTACAAAACTTTCTTCCAAGAATGAGTTGAAGAATAAAACGTTCTCAAAAGTCCTACATTATGATAGCAAATATCTCTTCTACGTATGTGCCAATTTTCTTCAGAAACAATAGGGCTCGAAGATCTTACTAAAAGGTTTCGGGTTGACCTTAATTTTACTGGCAGACAAATAGACGAACAGAATTTATGAAAAATATGTTTTTTCTTAATTCAGAGAACCTCAAAAATACATTTTTTTTGTAAAATTTTGAAAAGTTAATTTTGTCTTCAATTACTGTACCACTGTATCACTTGTGGCCTTGAAATGATAAAATAATTGAAAGAGAAGAACAAAAAACTAATTTCACTATACTATATTATGTAAAAAATAAAATTGGCTGAAAAATTCGTGGTATTTTGTCAGACATCCAGTATTTATGCAATTGTGTATAGTTTGTCAGACCTATAGAGGAGCTATATAATTTATTATTTAACAATAGCTCGTGATGGGGTTATTTCGTTGTTATTAGCAGCCTACGAACGACTTAGGGGGTTGCCAGACGTAGGCGTGGCTTCCATTCAACTGTTTATATTACAGGATTTTGTTTATAACGATAGTAACTAGACGTGACGCAGGTGTTGTGATTCTAGGTGTTGCAAATATTTTTTTATTCTAATAAAAATAATTTTGATGCGGACTCGATAAAGTTGTGAACTAGAAAATTTCACGAGACTTTAAACGTCATTAAATTACGATTGGGTACTTGAATAATAAACTATTGAAAAAATAGATTTTTTTTTTAATTTTAGATAACTAATAACAAATAAATAAAATGTTCAAAAGTATAAAAAAATATCACGTGAGTACAATACATCTAGGAATTATTGATATCGTCATATACGAATTTGACAGTATCAAAATTTATTAATTTTTACCTTCGTAACCATGAATGAAAAAACCATACATTACTCTAAGAACTATTATAAGCATTATTTTAAATAAATGAAAACTTCATAATTGAATTATAAATAGCTGATAATGAATTGTTTTCCTAAAAAAGGAATGTATTCCGTTACTTCTCTGTCGCACATATGGATTTAAATGACAACTGACAGAGATTGGTAAAATCGAATTACTTTTGTTCTACTTTAGGCACTAGTGAGAAAAGGGATCATTTTACTATCGCTGTACAGGCATGAAAAATGGTTATTTTACAGAGGATCGTGCAAAAAAATATTACAATGTCACACGCGTTGGTATTTGGTAATTCTTCAACATTTTTTTCACTTTCGCTTCATATCACTCCATAATAACCATAATATTTAGTCATTAGTTTGTTTGGTAGCCAAGATACCAAAATATAGCTTACATATTTACTGTTACATGCAATCATATAGCAAGACTATTACTATTGTGGATTATAATTCATTCCGAACAGTTCCGGGTTGATGTATTATAATTCCGACTTATTACATTTTAAGCACTAATAAGTGATTTGCCATCAAGAATCTTTTACTAACAAACAGTTCCGTTTTTTTTAAGTGAAACTTCTTTAGCGAAGTATGTGTTTGAAATTTTTGTGAAGCGATACGAAAAAAAGGGAAAGGAAGAATTATATATTACTCCTAAACCGTTTTGTTAAAAAAATATTTTTCAAATTTTGTTATATTACATAGACTCCTAAGGTCTAAACCGTTCTGTCCAAAAAATAAAGAAGGGACTTCTAAACCATTTTGTTGTAAAATCAGAGAAGGACTCCTAAATCGTTTTGTCCAAAAAGTATTTTCTAATTTTTTTAATATTAAGATATAGCTATGCCAGTATTAAAAGAGGCATATTGAACAGCTAGTAAAGTCATCTTTAAGGCTGTCGGAACGCTCCGAATTTTGTTTGTGCTAAGACCCAGCGGTAAGGGGCGAGGTAGGCAAAAGACATATTGTGAGTGTGGCATTCTTTAGCTCTGTCTCGCGCAAATCATCCGCACGTTTCAATTTTTGGCTGGTGCCAATTACGAATTTTATTGCAAGGGTGCCGCTGTCAACTGATTACTCTAATTTTTGGAAATATTTTGAAGATTTAAAAAACTTTTCCGAAAAAGGAAGAGTCACTTTAGGTTTGTGATGGAACAGTTTTGTGAAATAAGTACGAATAAGGTCATAGTGTGACATTGAAAACGTGTGTTTTTTTAGCACAATTAATGCCAATTTTTTTCTAGTAAATCGTACATAAATTACAAAAGTAGTCCATTAGAGACCTAGATTTGTCCTTTATCTTCCTTATAGAGAAAGAATTTTTGCAGAATGTTGACGAATAAGTTTACAATCAGTTGACAGCCGAAGCTCTATTTTTGGCTTAAATTCAAAGCGTTCCGACAGCCTTAACCAGGCACCGAAGCTGGTTGGGACGAAGTTTATTGTCGTTGCTTACCACGCAGTGAATGTGTGGGTGTGTGTGTATATACTGTGTGCGAGTGTCTTATAAAATGTGCACTGGCATTAGTGCACGTGCAAACCACCCACCAGTCAGACATAACGACGCGTTAGTTAACTACACGTTTAACGGTCGTCGTTGTCATTGTTTACTGTCGCGGTCTCTTCCAGACACAACAAGAACTGTCAGTGTCGCATTCTGTGTATAGTTACAAAAAAATCATTGAATACATTTCATTTTTTATATTTTTTATTATTTTTCTCAACATGTTTGAAGTTACTTCTTTTTAAAGAGAAAGCAAATATAACGCAAAGAATAACAATATTTATCTGTTAAACTCTTTAGTGATCAACGTTTTGACAAAAATTGTGTCTTTTTTTGATCTTGAAATTATCTTAAAAATTCTTTTGTATTCGTCGTCTACACAATGTCATAATTTAATATTATTATTAGTGCAATCTATACTTTTTATAGATTAATTTCTTTTTTTAACTGACTTAAAAAATTCGACATGTATATTTTTCAAGTTTGTCCAGCCGTAACTGCTCGAGGGGTAAACCAGTCTGAAAAATTTCGACGTCATTTTGTTCATAATGGTTACGGAATGGTCTCGCAAAATTTTTAAAAAATTCGGTTCTGTCCTTTTTAAATCGTTTTGATAATTCCTTTTCTATTTAATAGAGCATATCTTCAAGGTGGTCTCACATAATGTTCAATTTGTTAGTTTTTAAAACCATCTCTTTAAAGGTACATTACCTTACCAAAATTTTCGCCAGGTTAAGAATACAAGGAAGCAAGATATAGATAGCTATTGAAAGGTAAAAGTCAACGAACTAGAGAAAAGGGGGGACCGATTATAAAAATACGAAAGCGATGCATGCAACTTCCTCATTGTGTCGACAGAGTTAAATTTAATTTATAGATTTATTTGCTAGGACAATATTTGTTGTCTTTATCATTTACTTCAATATATTTTTTTAGAGAAATATTAATTGTCTCGTAGCTTTTGGCATAAATCAACTACTCACTTTTTTATAAATTTAAGAATACCACAGATAGATAGATAGATTTTTTATTGTAGCACTAATAAAAGTATAGAATAATCGTCAACAAACAAAATATATAATTCATATAAGATATAATTTACTCCAGAAAGTTTTTATAGTTGTAAAGACATTTGTCAAGCACTAAATCTTTAATTGTTTTTTTTTTTTGAAATTATAATAATTCACTTCTTTTGTATTGTTTCGTAAAACATTATAGAATTTTAATGCCCAGTAATTAGGTCCGTTAGTTAATTTACCTAATATCTAATATCTTTATTGCCTCGGGTACTACATGAGTTTATTTCATCCATTGTCTGAAAGGTATTTAAATTATTTTTTGACATACAGTAAATTATTGAAGACATATAAAGACGGTAGTGACATGATTCTTAGCTTTTGAAATATTGGTTTGCAATATGCAAGTCTGTCTTTTTGAGAAATAATTCGAACGGCTCGTTTCTGAAGTTTGAACACTCGTATAGACTCCGGGGCATTCCCCCACAGAATAATCCCATATTGCATTACTGAGTGGAAGAGACCATAGTAAATGTTTAAGATACACTCGTTAGAGACAAATTTTGTAATTCTCCTCAAAAGATAAATTGTCTTAGTTAGTTTATGACATATTGAATCAATATGTGTGTCCCATTTTAAAGCACTGTCTATGTGAAGTCCAAGGAATTTTACACAGCTTTTTGTGTCATCCCCCGAACCACGATATTGCATAATACAATGTTGAGTTTTTTCTATATTTAATAGTACTAAGTACTAAGTAAATATCGATATTCCAGCCAATTGGGCGACAAAACCATTCCAACTTCAAAAATATTGACATTTGATTTGTATAATAAATAAAACAAAATTTCTTTTAACGCGTGCGATGACGCGGGTCACAATTAGTAATAAATATTTTGAAATTTGCTATTCGTTTGCATAGTTGAGTAATGTGGTTTTATATGTAAAAATTGACCAAAGCATGCGTGTCAGCTACCTAAGTAATTACTTTTGGACAACAAAAGATCTGATTTTTTTTATTTTCAAAATATTTTCGAAACTATAAGACTTAGAAAACAATTTTGTTTACAAAACTATGTTGGAAAAATAAATAGAATAGTAAACCGTTATGTAAAGTATACCATCATTATTTAAAAAATAACGTTATAACATACATCGCTCTGCTTCGCGTACGCCAATTTTCCCTATTTTCATATTTGCATATTAAACATCCTCCCAAAATTTGGTTTCAATCTGCTTATCTATTTGACCTGTATTGCGTTCACAGAAAGACGCACAGACTTTTTCCAAAAATATATTTTTTGAATTCGGGGGACCTCTTAACGAATAAATAATGCAAAATTTGAAAAAAGGAATTTTGACCTAAATTAGTAACATTTCACATTAGTGAAGTTGGACTGGAAAAATCAAAATCACACACATTCTTTTGTAACAAAAACGCCATTCTGAACTGAATGGAAAATTTAATAAGATAGGTAAAAAATCTTTTAACGTGGGGTGCATAAAAAACTGTATAACCACTGTAGATTTAAATAAAAACGACTTGTCTAGAAAAATGTGTTTCCAAGCCCTCCAAAAGAAATATTTCAAATACGCCTCACGTTTTTATTTTTGTCTGTTAAAAGTCCCAGATTATTTTCTAGGTTTTGGTACAGGTGATGATTTAAAATAAAATCGTTTAACTCAAAAGTGTCTTTACCTATTTTATTTTAATTTTTATTTTAAGTTTTTAGTGTATTTTACTAAAAATGCTATTTGCACCCGGAGGAAAGCCGGTTGGCTAGTTATCAATATCATAATATATTGTATTGTCATTAGAACTACACATGTGTGCAAAATTTTATCTCAATCGGTTAACTCGAAGTAGGTAAAAAGCTGTCACAAGATTTCAAACAACGATAGTTATAAATATACGGGGTCAAGCTAAATAAAACCGTTTAAAAAACAGAGACATCAACTCACTGTGTTTAATATGTGTTCCCAGCTGAACATTCTGTCAACTTTATTAACTTAAAATCATGAATAAATGTCGTAAATATCCCACAAAAGTCACTGAGGGGTCAATAGTATTTGCTGAACTCACGAAACAGGTCAAACTTCTTTAAAACTGATGCACGATTGGGCTGCGCACTCCAAATAAAAGCGTGCACTTACCCGTACTTTACGTGCAACTGCATCCGTGTTATATTCTGTAATATCTTAGTATATACAAAATGTTTCCAGATATTAAAATTAAGGGTAGGTTTTATAATTAAAATATTTTTGTAAAAAGCCATTCTATAAATGTTTGGTTGATAAAAGGGCTTAGATCTAAAATACGCCCTAATTCAGTTACAAAATCGGTCATGAAAAGTATGTAGTCAATAATCAAATTTTTCAAATAATTTTTTTTTCTATATCCAAAGTTGTACGACAGAAGCTTTAGGTCTAGAAGTTTTACTAGGTTATATATCTAGAGCGTAATGACTTACATTTTGTGAATGTGACAATATGTTAAAAACGAACACCAGTGAGTTTTAACAGTTACTTGAGTCATATCATCACGCGCGAAATATATATGTAGTATTTTTTGCACATAACCTCTAATCTCTATAAAATAGCTTATTTTCACTTAATTTTTAAAAAGTGTGACAAATTTTGGGTAAATTGTATTGTCATGGGGTTATACTACGATTTAGTGCTAAAACGGTAGTAAGCTACGTTTATTTTACTTTAAGCGGCTTTACAGTACTAGTGTTAAATGTTTAACTTCACGACCGCTATAGAGGTATCAAAGGCAGCTATTTTATAGGTGGTTTAGAAAAATACTTATAACTTCGACAAGTTTTACAAATCACTACTTTTCATGGCCGATATAATTTGTTAGTGAACTATAGCCGTATTCAAATTGACATTTTTTTTGCTTCATTCGTTTTAATGATTATTCCATAAAGTATTTTCTTTTGGGGTGAGGGGAGCTTTGCGGGAAAAAATATAATATTAGGTTATTTTCCTTTCCACGCATACCCTTACCTACATGTCAGATTTGTTCTCTTTAACACTACTAAAATTGACCCAATAATGTTTCGATGATCAGGGAGTGAATAACAAACCAAAGAATTTTTGAATCCGTTTTGGCATTTCAACCAGTGTTTTTCCATCCCGAAACAAATTCCCGTCTTTTTCAATATTTTGACACACAAGTGGTTCGGTTCACTGGGATTCTAGAATCTAGTATCTGTGGCGAAAATATTGCAGATATACACAAGAATTAATTTTAATAGCAAACTGTTAGATAGTTCACTCAGTTTCTACATAGTTTCATGTTTTGCATGTTGAAAGTACTTTGAATAAATAACCTCAATCCATCAGTTATTTATCAAACTTTGTCGAAAAAAAATGTACTTTCACCAAGTTTTTAAATGTTCATTACATTTTTTGCATGACATCTAGACTCTAGAGTACTGACAGTCGGGTGAAGTATTGTCAATTTTCGAAAATCACGTAGGGAATATCTGTCAAACAAAACGAGTTGCAATATGCATTGCAATTGTTATTTCCTCATGCAATAGAAACTTTTTAGCAGGGATGATCAATCTAACACTAATTTAAACACACGCCGCGGCTGTACGCCAACCCAAGTTCTCGCAGCAACGATGGCGCACGCCGTCTTTATATGCACAAGAATCAACTTAAGACTTATTTACCACCCCCACAACTTCGCTTCCCATTAAACCAATAACAAGAAAATTGTTAAACTCCGTTTCATCAAGGCGCTATATAAATGTTAAGCCTTTGTTTTAAAGAGTTCAAGAGATGCGCTCCCCAGAAAGTCGCTTTTGGCACTCACTCACTCATCAAAACTTATAGGATAGACACTCCCCGTGAATTTAGAAACTTCAAAGGCATGTAAGTACGTAGGGATTTGGATACAAATAAATAAAAAAAATTTAAAAAAATGAATTTATCAGTATAAATCCCTCTGATTTGTGAGGGGGGAAATTAGTTAATTTTGTAAAACAAAAGAGTTCTTTCAAAGCAAAAATATAAATGAGAAAATATTGATAAGCCAAGTTCTCCTCTACTAGTTTGTACAGCCACCAAACTTGGAAACGATGCCATATTTCATTCAAATCTCCAACATGAAAAATGAAATTTGAAAGATAAGTTCTAAAATTAATTTTATTACTTCTTAAGGCTTTTACTATCTTTTAATATCTAGGTAAAAAAACTTCTTAAGTTGGAGCTATTTTTGAAATAAAACTTCTTTACGCACGCTTGACTTGGGGAGTAAGCTGGCAAATGCGAGACAAAATTCTTACGGAAGCTGCGAACGCCGAACGGCGAACGCTAACGGAAGTTGAAACTATCAACTGAAACATCTGCTCTTTATATACTGTTTTAACGGATCGTGAATACACAGTTAGACTGGCCACGCGGTCAAGCGTTAGACTCGAAGCCTAATGTGATTTGATCGCACAGGTTCGAATCCTGTCCGGAGCGAGTAGTACTTTTAAGGTTATTTTCAATTATTTTTTTAAGGTTTTTAAACGTTTTTTTAAGGATTTTTTTATTAATTTTTTAATTTTAATTAGGTATATGTTGTTAGGAAGTTTTACTTCAGTAGTGTGGTCTAAAGCACACTCGTTTTTTTGAGAAATAATGCTCCAAATCTTAGTTTTCAAGTTAAAAACGGTATTCCTGACAATTATATGAGGAATTTATAATTTTCAATTTCTTCAATTACTTTTACTATAAAAGTAATTTAATTACTTGTTAATTAATTAAGTACCGTTTAGCTCTACCTATATAAAAATCGAAAGTTGACTTTTTTCGCCTCGTTTTTCATAGTAGATAAGATTTTTATCTTTTAATTATAACCATAAATTGTTTTAAGCCAAAAACGCTTTAGTATTCGAAAATAGCACACCTTGATTTCTTCGAAAATATTTCAATACCTATCAACATAATATCCATTCATAAACTTAATATTGATTTAGGCTGTCATTTCCGCGAATAAATAGCTGTTTATTTATAATAGTGGAACTATTTTTCATTGATTATCGCTTTGGTGAAAATATATTTGCAGATTTGATTTCTATCTAGAATAATAAATAAAATAACACCCCTCCTTTTTGGCTTTGCCGTAGTCAGGTAAAAATAGTTCTTGGCTACGATCTACCTTATATCTGACCAATGTTGCAATCATTTTTAAACTATGTGAAAATGAAAACCTTCTTTCAGGTTAATTTTGATACTAGCCTTGACTCGCAACTTTGCTCGTGTGAATGTTAATGTCGCCAGCAGATTCGGTCGCGTTAATTTTCTTCATAGAGGCCCTTGTTATAAGAGTAGCCGGGGAAAAAGTATACTTTGGGTACCAGTCAGAGATACAAATAGATATATTTACACCAATTTTGAAAACGCGTTCACTTTTATTTGCTTTGAAATAGTAGTTTATGTATCTAGATTGAAATGCATTATTTTATGTATACTAGGTATGACGTTAAAACGGGCGATTAGCGAGTTTTAACAGTCACACGAGTCATTTTTTTAACAAAATGGTGTTGTCAGACAAGTTTAGACAGGACTAGTTTTTATATGAATTTGAAGTGAGGCTTGAATACAAACGATGCAATATGAAACACACGAGGCATGAAAGCATTACAATCGAGATGCATAATACTACACTTTTTTCACGTGCCTTATATAAAATAGCTCATTTTCACATCATAATAAGTAATATTTTTGGCAGTTCACTTTTAGCCATATTGAAAACATATCTGTGGACTGTTTATGGTGTCAATGCCTACTTTGCTGTCTCTTTTGCTCATGTGGATTTAAATGACAGAGTGACAAAGCTATTAGCTTGGTAAATCGAAATACTTATGTTGTACTTTATGCACTAGTGTGAAAAAGGAACATTTTACAACCGCTATATAGCTATGAAAACTATTTTATTGGGAAATGTTCGCATTTTGAACACCGCACGGGCGGAACAACAGGCTGGTGTTAAAAAATTTGCCCTAAGAATGCTAAAAATTCACCATAAGCAATTTTTCTTTTGGGTCACAGATACTTTTTAAGCAAATAGTTATAAACAAAACTCGTCGTGACAAAGTAGGTCGACATTTACGCTATAAATTGTTGCGGTTGGCAACACTGGATTGGATATTAATATTTTATAGTATCTTATATTATTTGACAAGCCCTGAGCAATAAAGTAGTTGACGTGTCGACTCCGACTCGTTTTAACCGTTCGCGTTGCAACGGTTGCATGCAAGCAGTACCATATAGGCAAAACGACGAACCCGTCTTCGATGGGGTGGCAACTGGCATGACGGTGGGATATGTGTTACTTTAACGCATAATTCAGAATAGCACCTGACACGATAGCTTATATCAGCGGTGCCCAATCAGTGTTAACACACGTCCCGATTTTTTAACTAACTTGGAATGTCCCGCACGGGATATCTAATTTCACGAGTTTTTCAAAAACATTTAGGCTAGAGGTAAAATCTTCCGAATATCGATCATCCCCGATCGGGATAAAACTTTGAGAAAACAGAAATTCGCATGTTCGACGGCCCTTTGAACAAACCACCCGAACAGGTCAGAGCAATGGAAAATCGCTGTACTCAATAATAATAGTAATTATAAAAATCCATATATCAAATTTACACCCGGCCAATATATATATATATATATATATTATTTTTTTTTATTCAATTTTGTTACATTTTAAATAGCTATAACTTATATAGGTATTCTACATCTTATTCTAGTTTCTAGAATACAAAGAGCATCGAAACTTTAGTAGGTAGGTATATTAAATGTAATTAACACGCTTTTATTAAATTCACCTGTATGTTTGTTTGTTGATTAATTTGAAAATGAATCTTTGAACGTAAAATTCACCCACTTCAAAACGTCAGAAACTTTGCACACTTATCAAAGGTCGATGACAATACAATAATTTAATAAGTTTGTTCCATTATCCTGACCAAAACCTTCAGGATAAAAAAAATGAAAAATTACAGCAAGCAAGCTAACACGCTGTACAGTGACGTATGTCCTGTTGTCTACCCCATAGGAAAATGCTAAATTGTTTTTTAGTCTTATAATTAAAATTAGAGTTTAAAAAAAAAAACTAAAACAACATGCTTTTATGAACTAAAAAATGCAAAATAATTTGACAACAAAATTAGCTTTACTGTAAAAAGCGTGAAGTGCTTAATATCGGAAATATTTTTTTCATTTACTAGCTAATTGGAGTTTATATGAAAATTTACGCTTTTTACAGTACAGTTAATTTTGTTGTAAAATTAATTTGCATTTTTTAGTACATAAAAGCGTTATGTTTGAGTTTTTTTAAATTCTAATTTTTTTTAAACATCAGTAGTGCTTCATTTATTTATCCGAGGTTTTATATTTTAGCTCAGACATAGACATAGACCTTACATTGTATTAGGAATGAACGACACACTGATTGGGAATCCCTGTTATACTGGCTTCAAAATATTTTGTTTTATTTCTTTAATTACCCTCTCAATAAACAATAATTTCAAAAAAAAACTGAGATTTCTTTGTGATTAAACATGGTTTTATCTGGAATTGGAAAACAAATTGTTTTCAGGTTTCTATCAAAAATATAAATAGCTGCATTTTCTAAATTTCAAGAGTGATAAAAAAATATTCAAGTGAAATAAAACCGTGTAGTAATAACTGTAAAGTTTTAATAACTTAATAACTCCAAAAAAAAAAACACATGCAATCATTATAAAGTCCATAAAACAATAAAATGAGTGAACGGAAACCTAACATTTGGATAACCCTCGATTTGCTGGTTGGTCGCGAATGGCGTCGCAAGCAAGTCATACACGAAGACGACGATGAATTGTTGAGTAGGAATCTCCGTCGTCGGCAGAATGAGATGAACAAAATTCGCAAGTCGATGTCGGTGGATGTCAACTACGAGAAGCCACCATCTCCTGCACAGACAAGAAACAACACTGTTGCTGACCATCTTCCTTTTGATACCCAAAATACTCCTCAACTGGCATCCAGATCGACCGACAAGAGTTCTGGATATATTTCGTTGCTGGAAACATTATCTGTGCAGACGGAAATTGTCAAACCACTTGCAGATTGCTCGTAAGTATTTTTGTTTGAATATTTGCACAGTAAACGATTTCATTTCATAATTATTCATTACCAATTATGATACAAATAAAAACATTTTCCGTTTTCGTCTTTGTTCGACTTTATTATCTCGATTTTTTTGATACAATAATAGTCGTAATAATAAAGAATAACCTTTATGTCTTATGTTTGAGGCGATATTGATTCCGTTATCGAGAATTGACCATGTCAGATTTTCTGGAACAATTCATTCAGTAATACCAGGCAACCATCGGCTACAAAGCCTGGTATAGTTCTTCTTGATAAAAGCACGTGAGTTAAGTATGTCATCGAGTTGCCAGCTTCTGTTGAAACGAACAAGGTTGCGAAAGAAACTGAGAAGCGAACAAAACATCAAGATCTTCTTTTTGAGCTCGAAGTATTCTGTTATATTAATTGTTTTTATAATTGATGTCCTTGCGGACGCCAAATCGGCGCTGTTCGCAAATATTGTATCTTATATATAAAAGTTCCGCGTCACGATATTCGTCCACGCAAATGTCCGAAACCGCTCAACCGATTTTAATTAAATTTTGTAAATGTATGTTGCTTGGTCCAACTTGAGAGATAGGATGGTTTAGAACTCCACTCCAGTTGTTGCTGCCGAGTTCGGCACACTATTGTTGTTGATACCGAGTGGGACACAGCCCCACGAGGCTAAATATAGACGTATAAAAGTCGTGAATAATTTCCATAATTTTGTGACACTGTCGCTGAAATATTTCACTAACGCAGCATTAACGACTGTCATAAAAAATATGTGTCTTGTTGGTGTTCTATCTAGATTAGGTCATTTTTGTTATTAGTGTATTTGCCATATGGCAACATACACTATTGGCGTCGGTCGGATGGCGGGACCTAGGGGTCGGACCAAAATTTCTCGACGTTTCATAACCTTCTAAGCACTTTGGCACCATTTTTGGAAAAATTATATATATATGTATATATATATTTATATATATATATATATATATGCGTATATATATATATATATATGTGTGCGGGCATAACTTTCGAAAGAGTTAATTGATTTTAACGAAATTTGGCCCACGTGTTGAAATCCATCACCGCAAGAAGCCTATTTAAAATGGGCGTAATCGGGCTATTTTAAGGGTAGTTTTTAGGGGTTGAAAAACGTTTTTGGGCCCCAAAATACCGAAAAAATTCTCCGAATCGTTTCAAAATTGACATTTAACCTTCCAGTAGTAATTAAAAAATGTTCCTAAAATTTTAAAAAAATCGACCCGACAGGACCGGACTTAAAAATTTTATGAAAACACTACTTTGCAGATAGTGAATTATTTACTGAAAGTTGTATATAATTTGGTATAGAGGTTCGATTGATAATAATATTGCAATTAAGAAAAAAAAATGTTATTTTAAGGGGTGTATTAAGGAGTCAAATTTTTTATTTTGCCGAAAAACCAACTTAAGTTCGCATAATAAAGCCACACTGCCTGTATTATCAAATACACTATATTGTCGGCAGGGTTTTGGCACTGCGACCCGGGTTTTTATGAATTACACTAAATATTATGAATTTGAATAGCGCCATATATTTGCAATACACAGTACATAGAGTGACTATTTGTAAGAGTGTGGCCAATGCATCTAATCGCCGCCATATTGAGCCGCAAATAGTGGACACTGCGTATGTAGTGCCTGCGCGGTCACTCTATACAGAAGCAGCCGACAACTGTACACTGCGTATAAAGTGGCTCAATCCGTGTTCAAGCCAGGTCACGTGACTTGTCCACACTCTTACTATAGTCACTGTAACAGGACATGTCTGCCAGAACCATCACACGGAATTTTCAAACATTACATTCCTTTTACTGTACCCGCAGAGCTGAACAAAATAATGTATTGATTTTCTTGTCCTACATTCAGTTAGCTGCGAGGTTTTCCACTAGGTGATGCTAGTTGACTGAATTTCCCAACGTTACTAGAGACTTTAAAATATGCGACTACGCCGAAGAAGTTTTACTTCAATCGCGCGTAAATGTTACCCGCAAAAGTTCTTTTTCGGTACGTTTCTTCTGCCTGTTGTTGAAGAGCACCACAGGCCCTATTCGCGTAGTTAAAGGCTTTTTCCTTGTCTAAAACAACATCAGGATTAATGCTACACCATGAAGTTGAACTTTATAAAAAAAACTCCTTGAAACGATGAAACTGTATGAAAATTAAATATGACAAAACGCATTTCCTCAAAAATTTTCGTAAGGTCAATAAAAATTCGTAACAATGCATACACACATAAAGATTACCAATGGAGGCACCAATAACTGCCTAGTATAGTAAAACGCGTGTTGCAGACGTCACAATGATCCGGTTTCTCACCAGTATGCGTTCGTTTGTGTATGTTTCATTGAGTAGCACAGGAAAGGCTTATTACAGACTTCACATTGATGCGGTTTCTCACCAGAATGTGTTCGTTTGTGCTTGTGTAAAACACCAAGCTAATTAAAATTTTTATTACAAATGTCACACTGATGCAGTTTCTCACCAGTATGTGTTCGTTTGTGTATGTTTAAATTGCGTAGCACAGAAAACGCTTATTACACACTTCACATTGATGCGATTTCTCACCAGAATGTGTTCGTTTGTGCTTGTGTAAAACACCAAGCTAATTAAAATTTTTATTACAAATGTCACACTGATGCAGTTTCTCACCAGTATGTGTTCGTTTGTGTATGTTTAAATTGCGTAGCACAGAATACGCTTATTACAGACTTCACATTGATGCGGTTTTTCACCAGAATGTGTTCGTTTGTGCTTGTAAAAACACCAAGCTAATTAAAATGTTTATTACCAATGTCACACTGATGCAGTTTCTCACCAGTATGTGTTCGTTTGTGAATGTTTAAATTGCGTAGCACAGAAAACGCTTATTACAGACTTCACATTGATGCGATTTCTCACCAGAATGTGTTCGTTTGTGCTTGTAAAAACACCAAGCTAATTAAAATGTTTATTACCAATGTTACACTGATGCAGTTTCTCACCAGTATGTGTTCGTTTGTGAAGGTTTAAATTGCGTAACACAGAAAACGCTTATTACAGACTTCACATTGATGCGGTTTCTCAACAGAATGTGTACGTTTGTACTTGTAAAAACACTAAGCTAATTAAAATGTTTATTACCAATGTAACACTGATGCAGTTTCTCACCAGTATGTTCGTTTATGTATGTTTAAACTGCCTAACAGAGTAAAACGTCACAATGAGACGGTTTCTCACCGGTATGTGTTCGTTTGTGATTGCTTAAATTGCCTAGCATGCTGAAAAAACTAAACGTGCAAGTTCTCTTCTCTACATATACCTACTCTAGATTGTTAGAGACAGTTTGAGCTCTCTTGTTACTCGTATGCTAATAATTTTTTTTACGAAATGTCTCAAACCTTTTCCTTTTTAAAGATTATATTGTATTTTATTTCACTTTCTCTGTTCGTTCGTTTCATTAACAAAAAGCTGACATTTACAGTTTCGTGAGCGAAATAAATATTATCAGGAAATTGTTTGTTTGATGTCGTCTTTTGTTTGCATTAATATCGATTTCAAATATTCTCAATTCACGTTTTGTTAGTGAAATTTTTTGTGCGAGATCTGACCTTTTAACTTTCACGTAAAGTATTTAACACTATAACAGTGTATAACCCACCAACTTAATATGTAAATTCTTATCCTCAAACTAGGGTTTTCATAAAATTGTTGTCAGGACATTTTTTTCAAATTTTAACACCATATTTTAATATTTACTAAAGGTTTAAATTTGAGTTTTCTGAATTTTTTTTCAGTATTTCAAAAAATTGTGCCAAGTTGCTTTGAATGATGTGAAACGTCGAGACATTTTGGCCCGATTTTTTTGCGAAATTATATAGACTGGACAATACACTTTGAATTTTTGAGTTGTTGTCAAGTGTTTCATCCATCCTTGTAATTATGACTTTTATAATTGCTGTCATTTTGCATCCGCTATGTAAAGTAGCTTTCCGAGTTTTATTTGTTTTTATGATGGAAACAAGAAATAAATAGCAACTATTAGTTGTAATATTCATTCGTCAGTAAGTAACAATTAAATAAAGTGAGATATCGCGTGATTATATTACAGTTTGCTTTTCCTGAAATAAATAGCTCTGCATGTGTTTAGTTATATTAAGGGCCATTCGTACATCGATAGCTAATAGGTTTTCAGTTTCTCGAAGTTTCTCTTGAATTTTGTCGGACTATAATATAGGGTTTACTAATAATCCGTCCAGAATTGAGCTACGAGCTGCCACACAAAAATGGCAAGATAGAGGTCCATATATCTGATCCAGTAATATATCTGATTCAGTAATGGTAAATAGCCGAATAATAACATGAATTTATTATAAATAACTAGACACAAGTAGGCTTCGAATGACCGGTTGCTTTATTTGTGTCGATGTTCCCAAATTGTGATTTTTAGACGGCCGTATCTTGGAAACTATTCTATCTAGATGTAAGAAATTTGTAACACTGCTTCTTTATGGTAACCTTACCCCCCCCCCCTTAATTATTATCTAGACAAATAATATTATAGTTATATACCATGCTTCATTATACCACACCGACTAGACGCGAGTAATCTTCGGACAACCAGTTGATGCCCTCAGCACCGACTAGATCAGTGGTTCTTAACCTTTTTGGAGGTACTGAACCCCATTAAAACCATTAAAATATTAAAACATGATTTTCACACAAAAACAAAACCATAATAATAAATATTTACTGCAATTCAGTGCCTCCGCCGAACCCACGAGACTGACTCACCGAACCCCTGGTGTTCGATCGAACCCAGGTTAAGAACCACTGAACTAGATGCTTGTGAATTATGATGATCTATCAGTAGTGAACGCCCAAAATCGTGATTTTTTAAATCCTCGTACCTTGGAAACATTGCTTTTTTTATGGTAACCTTAATCGCCCTGAAAAAATCAGTTTTGTAACGTAACTAATCTCGGAGGTAAATTGAGTCGAAAAGGGCTCCAAATGGTTCGTGCAAATACAGTCCACAGTTCGTTGCGAGAACTTAGCGAGGACACTCCATGCGCTATGATTAGTTGATGTAAAACTTCTTCAAATTTAAAGACATAAATTAACAGGATAAATGCGGTTAATTGAAGATTGTAGCGTTATGAGCGGCGTCGTTTATGATAATTTCGAGAAAAAGTATTATTGTTGAACACATTTTGACATTTCATCAGAAGTACAGGCAGCCCTTAAGAATTGTGTTAAAGTATCTCATTATAATTTCTATCCAAGTCAATTTGCGTTGAGTGCGAAACGCCACTTGATTCACAAACCGAGCCTGGAAAGAAGAAGGACGCCGACACAAGATACTGACTGCGCAGTTGTCTTCGCCACTTTCAACATTATGAATAAGAAAATAGGTCGGGTTCAGTGCTGTAGATTGAGGAATAGTTATTCGCCTTGGACATCATGTCGCGCCATGCAGGAATTTCAATCTTCTGCCCGTTAGGTGTATACTATTATTCTTTATACCCAGTCGCAAGTGCGATTATTATTAAAATTTAGTTATTGTCATAAAAAATACAACCACGTTCCAGCAGGCAGCTTGTTATGCGGGCATGCTTAATTTTTGATCCTTATTTCAGCGCTTTTTTCGGATATTCACAATGCATTGTTTGTTTTTCTCTAGTTTACATACTGGGTATAAAGAAAAGACTCTTTCGTCCCGCTGTTACTTTCTGTCGGTCTGCTGTTATAGATGGCGTGCGAGTAATTCCAGCAGAGCATAAATGTTAGGCTTTCTGCCTTAAAATCAAAGCCAAAAGTACGCACTTTTGACCAGGTTTTAAAAACAAATAGGAAGTAGGTACGAGTCGCTACTGGATTATATCTGTAATAAGAATGCAATTATAAATTTACTTTGGCATATTAAGGTTTCTCGGTCAATGCTTTCCCTTTTTACAACTTGAAATCATCATCAAACAGGAGACATTTCTTCCAAGATCAACAACCTCCATTACGATAATGAAATAATATTTTACACACTTTTTTACATTTTCCTTAAATTCGCGAGAACCTATCTTTTAAATTTTAAACCTTTTTAATTTATTTATTGTATGTTATAAACGTTCGACAACTTAGGTCGTTACATCAAATAACATAATCGTTTAAAACTAAACGACATCACAAAACATCCATGAACAGAGGTAGGATTCAAACCCAGGACAGTCCGGTCAAGAAGCCAATTAATTATTAGAGCACTAATTTGAAAGGTGAATAATTTGATCCTCTTCGCTGGCTGTTTGGATAGTTTTCTCTTAATTTTAAATTGTTCAAAGGATTTTATAAATAGAACGTTATTGTGACAGGTCGTGGTCGTTCAACTGGCGGAGATATGGTGTAACAGACACAAAAAATACGCGTCACATTTTATTACATTCTTTTTTTTATGTTGGTTAAAAGCATAGCCATCTTGTTTGTTTGTTGAGCACAATAGAATTAAGATTTTGTTTCCAAATGAATACTGATGACGTTTTTTTCGACACATACCTTTTTGACGTTACGATGTGCAAAAAACCCGTTTCGAAATTTTGATCTAGCTACGAATTATTCAAGGTCTAATCTGCTGTTGTGAATATCTCGGTTTCTATTGATTGTATGCAAACTTTAGTTATTATAAAAATTGTTTATCGGAAAATTCTCTATAAAAAAGATTATGTACAAATTTTACGTACGCCTAATTGTTTTCGAAATAACGAGGTCCAAACTTGTGCAGCAAGACGTATATAGTCTATGTTCAAAATATTATTCATAACACGTATAAATACATTAACAAAATGAAATTACTTGCTATTCTGTTCAATGGTTTTTATTGATATAAAATACAACGTTTCAAGCAAACTTTTAGATCCTTTTCAAGTTTCAAATGTGTAATTAAAATTACAATTGTAAAAAAAAAATATAATTTTGTTTTGTAAATTATTAATAAATGGTTTATTAAACGAATTACTTACAATTTTTAAAATATTATTTTTTATTGCATCATTATCATGTTTACTAATTTTTAAATCTTTATTTAATGATTTAAAAAACTGTAGGGATAGATTGTTATTGATGTTATCAACAAAGTTGAAGTTCTTTCCTAATTATACCATGTTTACTACTAATTGTTACATAGTTACAAATAGTTATTTGTTAGTTGACGAGCACTTGTGTGAATATTTGTTATTTTTCGGAGTGCAGCACGTTGCATTATTATTTAACAGTTTTAGAAACATAAGAAACGTTCCTTTTAACTACACGGGTACAGGGTACGTACAAATTATAAACGCCAACGCTTTAAAAAATGTAATTTGTGTTAAAACAATTAATCATATTTTTAATTAAAACTCGGCTATTTCGTTTTTTAACTGAAAATAAAAATGTGCATATAATTCTTAACAGGTTTTAATTATTTATTGTGTCAACTTGACTGTTACTTGACAAACATTTTATGACCTTCCACAGATTTGAGTTTGATTTAAAACAGTAGGTGTCTCATAAATAGTAGGTTATGTATCTAGTGCCTGATTTATTGTTTTATGACGCGGTGTGACATTATGGTAAAACGAACGCATACTTTACGTATACTTTACCGCACTAGTACGTGATAGATGATTATTATTATTATTATTATTATTATTATAAGCCTATACACGTGCATTTAAAGCAGCAATTTTATAGCGGGCATAGTGTAAAATATTATATGACATGCAGATTGTTATTAAATATTGCACGTCCATGCGATAATTTTCCATTTATTTTATTGTTTTGTTTTTTGAGTTAGAAATTGAGAATGCCTTGTATATCGTTTCTTCTAAAACATTAACTTCAAATAGGATGTTTTAAGAAAATTAGTGATGACAGAGATTAGATTCTTGTTTATACTGCCATTTTTAGGTTTGAAATAAATAGGTGTAGGTAGCTCTGTAACAAATATTGATACAAATTTTGTAACTCAAAATCATCTCGGCATGAAATCCTTAACTTATAAACTCGTGGCACGCTCCGTATATACAGAGTGTCTGAAAAGTAAATACCGCCACTTCAACCGTCCAAAAATTAATGCCTAGTAAAACCATGGAGATATTTTTACTCTGATCAAATATATTTGCCATGTGACACTTTTGGCGTCGGTCGGATAACCGAATTTAGAAGTCAGATCAAAGTTTTTCGACGTTTCTACTCTCCTGAACAGTTTGCCAATTGGCACTTTGGAAATATTTATTTCTCGACAAATTTTATCGGTTTATGCAAAATTTTGTTCACATGTTGGAAATTGGAATCCATCATCGCACCAAGCCTATTTAAAATGTGTCTAACAGGGTTAATTAAAGGTAATTTTTAGAGGTTGAACAATGTTTTTGAACCCAAAAATACTGAGTAGTTCTCAGAATCGTTATAAAATTTATATTTAACATATTAGTAAAGATTAAAATGTGTTTACAGGACTGTCCATATTAGTCTAATTTTACACTGTCAGCAGGGCTTAGCAATGCAACTCGACTTTTTTCAGGAGAGCAGGAAATTGCACATTTATGATTTATGTAAAATCCCTATTTATTCATAACCAATTCAAAAAAATGAACCAAATAAATCTAGATGTTGGTAATCTAATTCTATAATAGTTCTTCAGTCCTTGGTGTTGTTTGGCAATCTGATTCCAGTATGTCTTATGCTGACTTTTGATCCATTCTCTTAGTTGATCCTGTACCAGTGGCGGCACGTGAACATTTCAAATGGGTATGTGCTGAAATATGATTTTTATTCCGCTTCTATTCCTGAATCATTCTGTATGTCTACCTAAACAGGCGAGTGTACAGCAATTCAGTTTAGTTGGTGCTGTGCAATATAGAAAGAAAGAGAGAGAGAGAGAGAGAGAGAGAGAAGCCGCGCGTGTAAAGCCATTAAACGGCTCGCCACTGATATGATTGTAAGTCACGGCACTTAGACATTGAAACCACATTGCTGTTGTTACTTTGCTCAGGCTGGTTTCTAAAATCTAGCCACAGTCCAGAATATTCTCTTAAACTAAGAACCTCATATATTATAAAAGTTTTTGGACAAGGCGAACTAATTATGTATTGTTTAATTATACGTCTATACATATAAATTGAAGCCATATAAATTGAAGCGTCTATTTGTAATGTTAAAAAAATAACAGCTTTTTACTAAATAAATATGAAAGTATACCAAATATATCAAAAACACAATTAATTAAATTATTGTCTATCTGTTTGTTCCGGCTAATCTCCGATAAAACTGAACCAATTCTAAAATACTCAGAATCTTCTACAGGGTGTATTACGAAATTAAGAAAATCGGGTGTAATGAAAATCACCAAGAGCCAGTTATTGCTTTGCTCACTTTTCATGCTTCCAAATCATGGTAATTAATTTAGTTTAGATAGTCATGCTTGCATTCGATCTTTGTCGCGCTTATTATTTCTTCATTTTCTATGTTTTCAGTGATGTTATACACCCTGTATAATTATATGGGTAAATGACCGACGTTTATTTGTCTATATAATTATACAGGGTGTATTATTCTTATTGAGTATTGATAAACCAACTGGACAAGGGATGAGTGTGAAAAATCAAATTAGTCGTTAGTTACATTAATTCTTTAATACTAATTGATTTTTGAATAATACTTATTTTTATGTTTAGTAGGTCTATTTTTTCGAATATTCTTTCTATTCGGGTCAATTATCGGGTATTTTTATTAGTCATTCGACAGTCGATTTTTCAACTATAGACTTTTGCACACCCCTAATATCTACCAATGTCATTTGATCACAATATCAGCTGAAAATGTTGAAAGTTTTGAAATTCGCGCCAGTAGGTACTACTTTAGTGCCATAAAGCTCTCCGCTTCAATCATTAATTCTCAACCCCATCACATTACTGAGGGCTGCGTGTCTCGAACACCCGTAGGTACACCTGACATGCTAACCGTAGACGTTACATTCGCGTAGACTTTGCACTTCATATTTAAATCTGGTTAAACTTGCCTCCTGCAGTTGTAACAAGCCGCGAGAAAAAACTATATGGCGTTTCCTTAAAAATGCGCTACAATGGTTCGGATTAGGGATGTCGGAAGTGCCAAAAAGTGTCGATATATATCGTATCGATATTTTTTTCAAGTATCGATATCGGTACCGATATATTTTTAAAAAAATATCGATATATCGGTCCAATTTGAAAGAGAACAGTGGCACTCGAAGAAATTTAGTATACATATTGGCTAGCTTAATATAATCTCAAATAACAATTAACGGACATTATTTCTAATAAATCAACTAATAAATATTTATCTGAAATCAAAAACAACGATAAGAATTTTTTTTTTGTTTATTAATTAAATGTCTAATACATTTAGGATCAGATAATTTTAGAGATTAATCGAGCAATTAATAAAGCCAGGGATGGTGAACCTATGGGATGCGTACCAGAGGTGACATTCAACAGAAAATTGTTGGTACAGCATGAATTGAGGTGTAAATCGAAATAATTAAAAATATTCTGGATGTTGTAGAAATATAATCAAATATTGCATGAATAGACATTTTGACTGTTTATTATTCTGAAAATAACTAAAAATCCGGTGAAAAAGAAAAGTGTTATTCACTGTTGTTGTTTTTAGAACGCACTTAAAAGTGTTCCAAAAACATATATTGTAAAAACACATGTTTCATTTTCAGTGAAGTTTTCGATTTGTCAGAATAACTAAACGGCCATAGTCAATCGCGGTAGTACCTACAAAAATATCGGTTTCGATACTCGGAATTTTATATCGATATATCGAAATATTAAATATCGCCCAAAAATGTCGATATATCAAATAAAAAATATTGATATATCGATACTTTTTCGACATCCCTAGTTCGGATCCCTCTCTCCAATATTATTTGGTTATTGAAAAATAAAAAAGCAATCGTTAAGAGCGCCCGCTTTAGCGGTTATGCCACCCTGGGCTAAAAGACAAATTGTCACCCCTTAAGAATACATATATTTAAATATTTCATTTTTTCGAAAAGCTACAATTTGAATAAATTTCTTACGAAAATAGCCTAGAGTTTTTATGGGCGCAAAATGATAAAAAAAATTCCAGCCAATTGGGCGACAGGACCATTCAAACTTTAAAAATATTCACATTGACATATCATGACAAATAAAATTAAATGACTGTTAATGTTCATGGGTATTTGGATTGACAAGACTATTATTATTTAAAAACAATTCTTTAATATCATTGTACGACGTTTCGTCTCTCTCGAGACTTCTTCAGGTACTGTAACAAGAACACAAAAACAATAAATAAATAAATATTGTGTTCTTGTTACAGTACCTGAAGAAGTCTCGAGAAAGACGAAACGTCGTACAATGATATTAAAGAATTGTTTTTAAATAATAATAGTCTTGTCAATCCAAATACCCATGAACATTAACAGTCATTTAGTAATATGGATATGAATATAGTAAATCATTAAATAAAATTAAATTTCTGGTGCGCGGTGACGTGGGTAACAGCTACTAACAAATGTGATATTTACTATTCGTTTCCATGGTTACAAAATATGATTTCACATGTCAAAATTAATCAAAGCATGCTTCTCAGCTACCTAATTTATTATTTTATTTTATATATTTCCGAAACAATGATGCTTAGAAAAAAAATGTTTTATGAAACTTTTTTGGAAAAATAAGCCTGTATAAAAATTTTGCCATCGTCATTATAGCATAAATATATCTCTTCTGGGTATGCGTCGATTTTCCCCAAAAACAATAGGTCTCTTCATATTTTATGTTAAATATTCTCCTAAAATTTGGTTTCTGTCCACTCATTCATTTGACCCGTAACGTGTTGACAGACAAAAAGACGCACAGACTTTTTCCAAAAACATTCAGGGGACCTTAAAATGAAAAAATATTGTAAAATTTGGAAATGAAATTTTGACCTAAATTAGCACCATTCCCCACTAGTGAGTTAGATACGTTAATACGTTGGTAGTTATGCATTCATGTGACGTCACGTTTGCTTTGACCTCCTCTCTCCTTGTCACATATTCTCACTCTAGGAAATGTGCTCTCTCCCTTCTTTTTTGCATCTTAAAAAAATATACTTTAAATAATTTTATTCAGCGCACTATATTTAAGCTGTTTGTTTAAATATATATTATGTAGATTCTTTATTAGTTTTGCCAGCGTTATTAAGATAGTGCTTATAGTGACAGTTCAAAGCAGCAAGAAGATTGCTTAGAGTACACTACCACGAAGTTTCTTTTATAATGACGTCTTTTAGATGATACCAACATAAAACTTCTGCTTTGTTAGAGAACTGAGTTGTCTACAAAGTCTGCATAAAACAAAATACCGAAATACTGAATGTAGTGCCACCCTTACTACATGTGACGTCCCTAGGCAAATTTTATATGCGCCCGTTCAACGAAAGCGTTTTCCAAACCTTTTAAAATAAAGTAATTTAAAGTGCTTTATTTTTAGCTACAGTTATACATTTCATAAATATATTATATGACTAGCGGACCCGTATGAATATTGCGCAGCGTTAGTGGTCAGTTACGTAAATAGGGCGGAAATAAATTTTATTCTATTCTATTCAGAGACTTCAGCGTCAATACGTCACTTAATATTACCGACAACTGTTAAAATATACAGATTGCCACCAGATGGCAACATTTGTTTTTTTCTGGATGTTATTTTCTGTAAAGAATTTGTTAAAAACTTCAGTTATTTTTTTAATGAAAACATTAATTTTAAGATATTAACTTAGTTTTCGTCATTAGAGAGAAAAATAATTTTCAAAATAGCATATCAAACATTAATTTTGATACAGTATTAAGGGAGATATTTCATACCGACAAAAACACCTTTCAGAAATAATATATTATACCGACAATAGTAAAATTACATTATTTAATGATTTATTATACGATTTGGTATAATAATATAAAGTGGAATCCGTTTATAATGACATCGAAGGGAATTGACAAACACGTCATACTAAGCGGACGTCATACAAAGCATTTTTGTGAAAAAAAAACTTTCTTTTTTTAGATAGCATAGGGCCGCTGACGGGTATTCCTTTGTTTCGCGTGATTTTAAACTACTGAATTAACGCTTGATCAACATTTTCTTGCGCGATTTTCGAAGCCTCTTCGGTTTCAAAACATTTGAATTGAACGATCGCTTAATCCGGTTCTTGTTTTTGAAAATCATTGAGATTGTCGAATGACCCACGCCCAATTCCTCTGCGAGAGATGAGCTTGATTCTCCATTTTCTAATCTGCATATTATTCACCTTTCTCCTCAATCGTAAATGCTTTACGACGTTGAGATGACATTTTTTACATAGGATATCACTAAAAACAATGCGTGACGTTCAACTATCAATTACTCACTGAGATTCAAAACAAAAACAAGCCACGTGCCGAACGTCGTCGGGAATCAACGAACATTGCCGAAGGTGTAAAGAATCATGTCGGTCACTATAGACGGACAAAATTTATTAAAAATGGGTCATAATAAGCGACATGTCACTGTAAGCGAAGTCATTATATCCGACTTTGTTACAAAGAATTTTATATGAAAACCAAACCTCGTTGTGTAATTACGTCATAATAGGCGGTTGGTCAATATAGGCGGAGTCATAATAAACGGATTCTACTGTATATTATTATGACTCGTATTTAATTTCATAAAAAAATCCCCTAGCGTCGTGACCCCCTAAACTGTGCATTATGAACTAACTTGTGGCATAAAACAAAGTTTTATGAGGACCCTGTATGCGCCATGTTTTATGTAAAACTTTTCATGTTTTTCTCTTATATCTCTGTAACGGACAAACTATATTTAGATTTGAGTTTATTTCATAAAAGAACACTGAAAACAAGACAACCGCAATCGGAAAACAATGAAAACCAGAACGAATGTGGAAACAAAAATAACCAAAGAACATTATTATCATGTATATTTTCCACGAAACCTCAAAAGAAAATTTATTCGGACATTTGTGCACCCTTATTTCATGGTTTCATCATATTATATTTCTGTTAGCAAAATCTGTACGACAATAAGTTCAATAATGCTTGTACAGTGCTTTCAAAAAGTCTTTTCATTAAGAATCGTCTTATTTTCGAATTACTTAAATTGTTAACTGTTTTTATAACCTTTTTTAGTGTATTATAAACACAATAACAACGTATTTGACACGTAGCGGGAAGTTTTATGGCTGACTCACAAATTAACCGGTTTCCACGTTTTTTAAATTTTTTCGTTACTTTGCTAAACAAATAAAAAGTGCAAATTCTTCCATAGTTAGATCTTTTAAAATTAAGTTATTACACATTTTCATCTAGATGCAAACGTATGGTCAGAAACTGTGCCCAAAGTCATGAACTTTCGTCGTCATAGAAATCCGTGGCTAAAACGTAATTTTCAATGACTGTTTATTATGTTCTTTATCGAATTTTAAATTAAAAAAATACGTATTTTATAGAGCAAAGAACATCCTACTTTTCATCTTATATCGATATCAAAAAATTTAGAAGTTATAAACAATCAAAACTATTAATCTTTCAAATTTTCATTGGTTGAACCACCAGCTTCACCACTTATACCCGGTACTTACGACATTTAAATAGCTTGGAAAAAGTTATTAACGCTATTTGCCTGCCAATTAATAGATTTCAATGAAATTTTGAATATACATCCTAAATTATAATATAGGTCATATTATGTCAATACACTACCCGACCCGGCTTCGCCCGGGTGCAGTCGGTTTCAAATTAAAGCTGGTGTAAAATTTAACAACTACTGTTTTAATGTTTGTTTATTTGATTAGTATATAAATAAAATAGTAGTCTATGTATCTAGATCGTGGGTGCAGTGATTATATACAAGTTGTGACGTTATGTTAAAACGAGCGGTTGTGAGTTTTAACAGTCACAGTTACACGAGGCACAGTAGCATTTACTGCTTTTTTGTACATACCTCTGATAAAATAATTAATTTTTACATTATAATATGTAGGTATATATGTAATAGGTATATGTATAGGGATATATTATGTAATATTTTTAAAACTTCAGTTGGGTTATATTGGATACATATATAGACTGTTTATGATAGTAAGGCCTACTATGCTTGCCTCTCTTGCTGATATAGATTTAAATGACAACTGACAGAAATATTAGTATTAGACTAGTAAATCAAATCACTTTTGTTTCACTTGCAGTAGTGTGAACTAGTTCAGTTTGCAACCGCTAGAGGCATGGAAAAGAGCTATTTTATACGAGGCTACGCAAAAAAATTATTTATTTATATATTGATAAATTCAATTCAAATTGCGCCCGGGCGATAACATAATATATTGTTAAGTAATTATAATTCATTTTGTCAATCTGTGTGAATAAAGTTGCCTATGGTTTTAAATAGATCATTATATTTGAGCTCATTTGTTAGTGTATTTGCCATATGGCAACATACACTATTGGCGTCGGTCGGATGGCGGGACCTAGGGGTCGGACCAAAACTTCTCGACGTTTCATAACCTCCTAAACACTTTGGCACCATTTTTAAAAATGTTTATATATATATGTATATATATATATATATATATATATATTTATATATATAGGTATATATGTGTGCGGGCTATAACTTTCGAAGAAGTTAATTAATTTTGACGAAATTTGGCACACATGTTGGAATCCATTACCGCACGAAGCCTATTTAAAATGGGCCCAATCGGATCATTTTAAGGGTGAATTTTAGGGGTTGAAAAAAGTTTTTGGGCCCCAAAATACCGAAAAAAATCTCAGAATCGTTTTAAACTTGAAATTTAACCCTTTAATAGCAATTAAAAAGTGCCTCTAAAATTTTAGTAAAATCGGCCCAACAGGATCGGACTTACACATTTTTTGAAAACACTAATTTGCAGATAGTGACTTATTTATTGAAGGGTGTCTTTAATTCGGTGTAGACGTTAGATTGATAATAATATTACAATTAAGAAAAAAATGTTATCTTAAGGAGTGTATTAAGGGGTTAAATTTTTTATTTTGCCCAAAAACAAACTTAATTTCACATAATAAAAGTCTAAAACCATACGGCCCTATACAAGCAAATACACTATATTGTCGGCAGGGTTTTGGCACTGCGACCCGGGTTTTTTATTTTTATAACTGTTTTTATGATATTTGTCTGCTTTTTTGTTCAAGAAACGTCTACTAATGCATTTACGAGTTCACTTTGTTTCGTCTCGATATCTCGAAGGATTCCGAAAAAAATTGTAAAAAGGTTTATTTTTTACGCGATCGCGAACCAGATAATTGACAGTTTGAGATTAGTCAATCTATGCCGATATTTATACAAAATTTTCATTACAAGGTCCCAGCTCCCATGTTCATGTATTTTTTGAGACGCTCCTATGGCCACGCTAGTTATAAATACATATAAAAAGGGTCGACTATTACCTGATGTTTGAGAACCGGTGCCCTTACCTTATTCGTGTAAAACCGACTTACATTAGCTTGCCATCCATAGAATATTATCATGGAACACGAAACCGACGAAGGTGTAAATGTGCATGTCTATAAATACATAGTCTGTGGTAGATTGAAGCTAACATAAACATCTAAAAAGGTTTAACAATGTGGCCCAACCATAAGTTAGACGTAAGTTGTAACAGTATATTGGATACTTCCAACAGAGCTACGGTTATTTAAGTAACGTACTCTTATTTTGTTTATTAATTTGAAATGTGCAATGGTAATAACTAATAAATGTTTGATCAGTTGAGTAACGACGGAAGGTAATTCATTTTGACTTTTTTCCTTTTTATTTATTTATAAAAACCATTTAGAATAATAGTCTTTACACACTCTCCCATAAAATAACTGCTTTACATGCTTGTATATAGCGATAGTAAAATTAACAATTTTACACTAGTGCGTAAAATAAATGTTGTAGCACTACCAGTTCCATAATTAAAGTATGAAAATCCAATGCAGCCTACAAATTAAAAGTTAACTCGCTCAAATTTGAACTGTCAAAAAGTTTGAAAATTATGTGAAAATCAGTTATTTTTATATATAGGCCGCGCGAAAAAATACTATATTTATTTATTTATTTAATTTAATTTAATGACATAAAAGCCTGTCGGCCATACAATATCAAACAGTACCTATATTAAATCAAAACTAAATATTATCTATACTCATAATGAATAATTATTGATAGTATATAATTTCAATTATTACTGCTTGTTGAGTAAATATGATTTACATAATATATTTACATATATATATCTCGTGCGTGGATGGCGCCAGTGATTGTTAAAATTCGTCGACACTTGTTAGTGTATTTGCCATATGGTAACATACACTATTGGCGTCGGTCGGATGGCGGGACCTAGGGGTCGAACCAAAATTTCTCGACGTTTCATAACCTCCTAAACACTTTGGCACCATTTTTAAAAATGTTTATATATATATATATATATATATATATATATATACGTATATATATATATATATATATATATATGTGTGCGGGCAATAACTTTCGAAAGAGTTAATTGATTTCAACTAAATTTGGCCCGCGTGTTGGAATCCGTCACCGCAAGAAGCCTATTTAAAATGGGCCTAATCGGGTCATTTTAAGGGTAGTTTTTAGGGGTTGGAAAATGTTTTTGGCCCTCAAAATACCGAAAAAATTGTCCGAATCGTTTCAAAAATGAAATTAAACCCTCTGGTAGTAATTAAAAAGTATTCCAAAAATTTTAATAAAATCGGCCCGACAGGACCGGATTTACAAATTTCATAAAAACACTAGTTTGCAGATAGTGAATTATTTACTGAAGTGTTTATTTAATTTGGTATAGAGGTTCGATTGATAATAATATTGCAATTAAGAAAAAAAATGTTATTTTAAGGGGTGTATTAAGGAGTCAAATTTTTTATTTTACCCAAAAACCAACTTAAGTTTGCATAATAAAGCCACACTGCCTGTATAAGCAAATACACTATATTGTCGGCAGGGTTTTGGCACTGCGACCCGGGTTTTTTTTTTAAATGGTGCCAAAGTGTTTAGGAGGTTATGAAACGTCGAGAAATTTTGGTCCGACCTCTAGGTCCGGCCATCCGACCGATGCCAATAGTGTATGTTGCCATATGGCAAATACACTAAATAAGCGTGGGTGAAGTTTAACAGGCACACTCGTGATACAAAAAGTAGCCTTATAAAATTAAATTGTTTAATTTTATTAACTAAGTCAATAAAGCAAGTTGATTTCTTTTTGTGGTACACTTTTCGTGTTGAATGGTAGCGTGTGGCGAGCCTGTACGATAAATTTACTAATTCCACTTTCCAGTTTTATTATAATTAATATTGTAAAACATATTTTGAAAGTTTGAATCATGATATTTCATATTAATAGGTTTGAAGTGTAAAATCACGTTATTCACTACACTTCACACTAATTTTTATTAGGGCTTAAATATATACGATATTATCATGTATTTTTTAAGACGCTTTTATTAGCTTCAGCTATATGTTTGTAACGAAATCTTGGAACGTGAAATTCACCTACTTCGAAACGTCAGATTAAACTGAAACTTTGCACACTTGTCAAGGGCCGACGACAATATAATAATTTATATAAATATTTACATGTATATTATAAATAATTTATTTATATAACTTAGTTAACATGAAAAATTACAGCAAGCAAGCTAACACGCTGTACAGTGACGTACGTTGAGTTGCCTGCTCCATAGTAAATTTAAATATTGTTTTTTAGTCTTATAATTAAAATTAGAGTTTAAAAAAACTAGAACAACACGCTTTTATGAATTAAAAAATGAAAAATAATTTGACAACAAAATTAGCTTTACTGTAAAAAGTGTGGGGTGCTATCTACTTAAATTTTCATAATAGCTCTACGTTTACAATTAGCTAGTAATGAAAAATTTATTACCGATATTAAGCACTCGACGCTTTTTGCAGTAAAGCTAATTTTGTGGTCAAATTATTTTGCATTTTTTAGTTCATAAAAGCGCATTGTTTTAGTTTTTTAAAACTCCAATTTTTTGTCATATACTTCAAAGTCACACGGTATACAAAAATTGTTGCGTCATTATTTTTATAACAAAGCCTTTGACACTTTGTGAACTTATTGTGTAGTAATAATGAATATGCAATAATGTTGAACAACTTTATCACTAATCTGTTATGACGTGTTACAAAATGTTGTACTATTTAATATGGACATTTTTCATGAAAAAGCTACAGCGTCAGTTTAATAAAAACATCCCGAGTTAATTGTAACAACGACATACATAATTCCCGAAATCCTTGCTTAAACCGTGCGACTCATTTAGTCATTTAATTAATGGAACTGCGCGGCTGTGGATTAATATGACCGCGCTTGTGTATATATTGTTTGCCCACATGCATATTTAATATTTGTTTTGCAAAACAAAGAACCTAATAAAATAAAACTCGGTGTGTGTATATCTCACCTGAAGTGAAACTTAAAAGTTAAACCAATAGGATCGGTGCACTTAGGTTTTCAGTGGTACAATTTTACGTATTGTCTTTAATACCAGGTGTTCAATATGCCCCCTTTTTCATCAGCATAGCTCTATCTTACGGGAAGTTGGATGTACGTGAGTAAATACATTTTACATGAACGTAAAATGCATTTACTCACGTTTCGGAAAAAAACAAAAAAAAAACGATTAAATCGTTGATGTTAAGGCTTCATAATAAACTAGAAATATATACCATACTTAACATATGACTATTAGTAAAGTTTCTGTAGTTTATTTGATCTAAATAAATGACTTAAAATCAGATAAAAACGATAAAATTATCATAAGTTTTACACAAATTTTTGAACGAATTCAATTTAAAAAAAATTACTAAGCAAGCCTTTGTCAGTATTTTTAACATAAGTTTGTAAAAAAAAACTTCAAAATATAAATTTGCCTTCCCGTAATTCGAAATGCTGTAAAGAAACATTGACGAATATCACGTTTTTTTATTTAATTTTTGGGGCAAAAACATATGTTTTTTGAAATGTTTAAGTAACAATCCGAATTCTGTGAAGCTGAATGCTTAACCACTGCTAATAAAAACACTAATAAAGAGAATTTTGCGACCACAGTTTGAAATTTCTCGAGAGCATATTTTACAATCTGAGGGATCATTCACTTTAAAATGAAGTGCCCTGGGAATCATACTAGTAAAATGTTCATTAAAAACCAACAAAAATTATAGCCAAATTGATTAGGCAGGTTCAAAACGATTATCGCGTAATGATTTTTAGAAATTTGCTTTCTCGAAATCTACATTTTAGAAAAAAATATCAAGTTTTTTTTCATATTGATAATTTTTAACATCTGGGATGCATTTAATTTTACTTCCTTACCTATGAACTTTTTCTTAATATCTTAGGACCCACTGAACTGATTTGGCTCAAAAGATAATCAAATCTATGTTAAGTGCTGACAAATACAGCAAAACAAACCGCATGATTCTACGTCGGTCCGTTTTTGATAGAGAGAGAAAGATTGTAGATTATAGACGCTCAACAGCTGCGGTCATCAGCGTCTATTCCCTTTTTGAGATATCGAAAGAGAATAAATTTCACCATAAAATAATTCCTAGTATGTCAAAACATAATGATTATTATTCCGAAAAAATTTCAGACTAATTCCAATAGGTACCTATAAACATTTTTCGGGTGGGCATGCTGTATATAGTAAAACGAGCGATGTAGCGTAGTGGTGAGAGCACTAGACTCGAATCCCGGCAGGGCAGATGTGGCTAGGACTTTTTCTTCCTGCCTCTCGCCGAGAAACGGTAATTCCTGTACCGGTCATCTTGCTGAGGTTTTCCATGGTTTCCCTCAATTAATTCCAGACAAATATTGAGATGGTTCCTTATTCAAGGCCATGTTTGATTACGTGTGAGACTGGCGAAATATACACATCTATTGAAGGTTGGTGTGTTGTTTTTGAATTTTAATACAGATATTTTTTGATATGGAATTTTGATAACTGAAGAGGAGCATATTTTTTTGTGGCGAATAGGGACTGTTGTTATGGATTCTGGATTATCGTTGTAGTGTATTTCTGGCGCTATCTCGTTTCCGTATTTCGTTGTCGTTCTTGTCGAATTTTTTCCTGGTTCGAGAGTCCCGTATTTCCCTGGAAATCCTGTCTTTTGTATTTTTTTATTGTTGCGTAGGATTTTAGCTTCCCTGTAAATATTAACAGTGTATGTTTGGATTAGGTCTGGTCTGTCGTTTAGGAAAATACTACCGTGCAATCATTGCCCCATACCCCTTATAGTAGTTGTCGTTTTCTTGGATTTGTAGTTCTGGAAGTTAGGGATAAGACGCGTAGGTTTTCCGGGAGTTGATTGTCTGAATTTTGTGATATCGTCCATTATACCTGTATGGCGCTATTAATAAATATGATGTCAGCTTAGGTTGGATTTGTTTCATATTCAGGATAGTTTTCCTACAGGTTCCGGGAATAAAGTTCCAGACTTCCCGAATAATCAAATTCTCATTTTGAACTAAACATTTCACTTTATCTGAACGGCAATTATATGTGCATGCCTAGTAATAAAAATTTGTATTCGTTGGGCATTGATTGTAAATGCTAGGGTGTTCCCACAAAGCTTTCCTAAAATTCTACATGTAATTAAGTTCTGACCTGTTTGTAGGGTATAAACAAATAAATAAATAAGAAAAAAATGTCAGGCTGCATTTCTGCAAACTGACATACAGATAATAATTTTGAAAATCTACTTTAATTTATTATATTTATTTCAAATGCCTGCTTCTAATGTGACTTGACATTAGTGCTTAACTCAAAATAATGGTCTCGTAAAAGCATATCGTGAGTCTGCACAATTTTTAACGAAATATATAAAATTATTGTAAGCTCCGATTCTGGGGCAACGAATGGCGTTTGTTTACATTGCATTGTTTGCGTGCTGTTTTATTGCCGTTGTCCAAAAGATAAATGCAGACGCGCATGTCGCTGCATATTGTCGCCGTCACGCATTGTCATAGTACATCAAACTGCCACCGGGGCGCGACGTTCACAGACTGTCGACACGGGTACACAGGACGATGCTCTCATGTTTTTCAGAATATAACAGGTCGACATAATATTATGAAACAAATAAATACATGTCAAGTGGCGACGGGTTCGAACAGCTAGCAAACGAATAGTATCTAATATATTACCTGAACGCATTCAAAATGAACGTTTTTTAGGATTTTTTTTTAGGGTGCACACTGTACCGAGTTCGCATTTAAATAAAATTAAAATGCCAAGTTATTTATTGATCTCTTATACCTTTTTGAAAACCCATTAAAAAAAAAAAAAAAACGAGATTTTTTTAAAGTTCTGTGGAAAAAAAGCGTGGGATGTTCCCTACTTAAATTTTCATAATAGCTCTATGTTTACAATTAGCTATTAAATGAAAAATTTAGTACCGATATTAGGCACTCCACGCTTTTTACGGTAAAGCTAATTTTGTTGTCAAATTATTTTGCATTTTTTAGTTCATAAAAGCGTGTTGTTTCAGTTTTTTTAAACTTAAATTTTAATTATAAGACTAAAATATAATATGCATTTGACAATGGGGTAGGCAACGCAACGTATGTCACTGTACAGCGTATTGCTTGCTATAATTTTTCAAGTTTTTTTATCCTGAAGGTCCTAATCAGAATAATGGGACAAATTTATTAAATTATTGTATTGTCATCGGTCTTTGATAAGTGTGCAAAATTCCAGTTAAATCTGACGTTCAAAAGAATCATTTACAAACAAACCAACATACAGCTTCAGGCGAAGCTATAATAAAGCGTGTTAAAAATGGCTTCTGACTGTCGGCATTATATCTGCTGGAAATATAACCAAAAACCTTACACTAGATCGTAATAAGTGAATAGTGAAATATACGGTTTCTAAATTTTTTACCCCCCCCCCCCCCCTATATCACTACCTCCCTAACAACCTTCAACTCCATTCCCGTGGATGGGTGTGCACCGATAAAAAAATTGTTGAAATGATACAGAAAAATAAGTTTTTCTGCCGTATAAATTCGCCTTCTCTGTGTACAATTCTGCAAACGCAAATTCCTTTCATTATTTTCGCATGTTCGTGTAAGAATGTCGTGTTTAGTTTATGACAACAGATACTTCTCTAAATTAATGTGTTGTTTTGAATCTTATCTTTATAACGTTACTTAATTAGCTTTAAGCGATAACTCAAACATGTATAACTCGCCGATGTAACAGCTAACTGAAAAAAAAAATATTAACCTCTTTCAAAAAAATCACTAAAGATGAAAATAATGAAATTTTGAGGTCGGAGCTAATTTCATTACAAAAACTTTTAATTACATATCTACTTTTATTAAATAGGCGCCGACCTCAAAATTTCATGTGATTTTTTTGTAATTAAATTAGCTCCGACCTCAAAATTTCATTATTTTCATCTTTTTAGTGATTTTTTCAAGGAGATTAATATATTTTTTTTAAAGTTTTTTTTATTTTTTACTTTTTAGTGGTGGATTTGATTTCGCACATTTTTAAAAACTACTGAACCGATTTAAGTAAAATTTATGTGAGATCACTCTGAAGATGTGCCCTATTAAATAAGAAAAGAATCATCATAATCGCTTTACAAATGTTGAAGATATGAGGTAGCATACATTAAAAATATGTTTTTTGACGTCATTTAAAAACGGATGAACCGATTTTAAAAAAACTATATGGGACCACTTGGGATGTATACTCTTTCAAACAAAAAAAGAATTTTCCAAATCGGTTCAGGCGTCTGCGGGTAATCGGGGAACATACATAACAAAATAAAAAAAACCCAGGTCGCAGTGCCAAAACCCTGCCGACAATATAGTGTATTTGCTTATACAGGCAGTGTGGCTTTATTTTGCGAGCTTAAGTTGATTTTTGGGCAAAATAAAAAATGTTACCCTTAATACACCCCTTACAATAACATTTTTTTTCTTAATTGCAATATTATTATAAATCGAACCTCTATACCAAATTATATACAACTTTCAGTAAATAATTCACTATTTGTAAACTAGTGTTTTCATAAAATTTGTAAGTCCGGTCCTGTCGGGCCGATTTTATTTAAATTTTAGGGACACCTTTTATTTACTACTAAAGGGTTAAATATCAATTTTGAAAAGATTCTGAGAATTTTTTCGGTATTTTGGGGCCCAAAAACATTTTTCAACCCCTAAAAACTACCCTTAAAATGCTCCGATTAGGCCCATTTTAAATAGGCTTCTTGCGGTGATGGATTTCAACACGTGGACCAAATTTCGTTAAAATCAATTAACTCTTTCGAAAGTTATTGCCCGCACACATATATATATATATATATATATATATATATATATATATATATATATATATATATATATATATACATATATATATATAAACATTTTCAAAAATGGTGCCAAAGTGTTTAGGAGGTTATGAAACGTCGAGAAATTTTGGTCCGACCCCTAGGTCCCACCATCCGACCAACGCCAATAGTGTATGTTGCCTTATGGCAAATACACTAAAAATAATAAAAAAAAAGATTTCGACGAATTGAGAACCTCCTCCTTTTTTTGAAGTCGGTTAAAAAATCGATGGTGAAAATAGTCGAACGTGTAGCGAGATTACATGGAGTTACCCATAGAAATCTTTCTCTCTCGCATATTTTTGTCGATTTCCACTAGACTTCCGGATATGTATAGTTTCAGGAAATATATCGTCCTTCGGAGAGGTTTCCTTTACAGTCAAAGCCCTCTAAGTGCACGCTCTCTAAATGCACACGCTCTCTTACTGCACACGAACTCGCCCTCTAAGTGCACGTTCCCCAGCCCCCACTTCGAATAATCTGCGACCAATCACGTGCGACCGTAAGTGCGCTTATGTCAACACATGTCATATGATTGTAAACACAGTTTGAGTTTGAACTCATTTTTAAATTCTGCGCAATGTTTCGCGCAGAGAGAGAGAGCATCTGATTGAATAAAGATAGCTATAGGAGTTAGAAGAGTGGGGATGAAAAAGATCGTAGGGGAAGTGTGCACTTAAAGGATGGGCCTCGTTCCGAGCTGTGCACTTAGAGGGCTTTTTCTTTAGAACTTGCCTTTAGCATGTCGATTCAGTCTGATTTCATCATGAGATGTTTCGTTACTCATCACGATCATATTTGTTCTCTCTCTCGAATGATACTGGGTGTGTTTGGTATCGTAATTCGTACTCCAGTGTAAAAAGTGTTAACACATTATTGCGTTTATTTTACAAAGGAATAAAATTTACTGATCTGTTTGCTATCTTAGTGTCGGATTAAAAGAATAAATACAACTAGTCCCGACTCTTAAGGCTGTCGGAACGCTCAGAATTTTGTTTGTGCTGAGACCCAGCGGTAAGGGGCGAGGTAGGCAAAAGACATATTGTGAGTGTGGCCTTCTTTAGCTCTGTCTCGCTCAAATCATCCGCACGTTTCAATTTTTGGCTGGTGCCAACTACGAGGCTAAAAAAATTTATTGCAAGGGTGCCGCTGTCAACTGATTACTCTAATTTTTGGAAATATTTTGAAGATTTAAAAAACTTTTCCGAAAAAGGAAGAGTCACTTTAGGTTTGTGATGGAACAGTTTTGTGAAATAAGTACGAATAAGGTCATAGTGTGACATTGAAAACGTGTGTTTTTTTAGCACAATTAATGCCAAATTTTTTCTAGTAAATCGTACATAAATTACAAAAGTAGTCCATTAGAGACCTAGATTTGTCCTTTATCTTCCTTATAGAGAAAGAATTTTTGCAAAATGTTGACGAATAAGTTTACAATCAGTAGACAGCCGAAGCTCTATTTTTGGCTTAAATTCAAAGCGTTCCGACAGCCTTAGTAAGCAGGTGTACATAGAGGTTAGAGTATGTCACGTGACATATGTCTGAGTTTGACAATTGTTAAACGAAGTTTTAGTTTTATCTTACCACAAAATTGAAATCGCTAAAGTAATTTTTATACAAAAATTTATTACTTAAACATAGGTCTAATAAAAATAAAATTCCCATAAATCAAATAAAACTCATTTCAACTATTTTTATGTTTTTCGTGCAAGTTAGTGCAATACGATCTTTATCGACGCGATTATTTCGTAATAACTTAATATGTATTAAAAAAAAGTATCTCTATGCATGTGAATAAAAAAGTAAATCTAATAATAATAATATATTTTCGCACACCCCTCTAGGAAATAGCTGCTTTTTGGTGTCCGACAAAACCTAGTTTTTACAACCGAAACTTACTTCGAGGGCAATTTTAATGTATATTTTTGGTGTATTTGCCATATGGCAACATACACTATTGGCATCGGTCGGCTGGCGGAACCTAGAGGTCGGACCAAAATTTCTCGACGTTTCCTAACCTCCTAAACACTTTGGCACCATTTTTAAAAATGTTTATATATATATATATATATATATATATATATGTGTGTGCGTGCAATAACTTTCGAAAGAGTTAATTGATTTTAACGAAATTTGGTCCACATGTTTAAATCCATCACCGCAAGAAGTCTATTCAAAATGGGCGTAATGGGGCCATTTTAAGGGTAGTTTTTAGGGGTTGAAAAATGTTTTTGGGCCCCAAAATACCGAAAAAATTCTCAGAATCGTTTCAAACTTGACATTTAACCCTTTAGTAGTAATTAAAAAGTGTCCCTAAAATTTCAATAAAATCGGCCCGGCAGGAACGGACTTACAAATTTTATGAAAACACTAGTTTGCAGATAGTGAATTATTTAGGTACTGAAAGTTGTATATAATTTGGTATAAAGGTTCGATTGATAATAATAATGCAATTAAGAAAAAAAATGTTATTTTAAGGGGTGTATTAAGGAGTCAAATTTTTTATTTTGCCCAAAAACCAAATTAAGTTCGCATAATAAAGCCACACTGCCTGTATAAGCAAATACACTATATTGTCGGCAGGGTTTTGGCACTGCGACCCGGGTTTTTTTTAAGCTTATGTTCATTTTAGCTGTAGCAAAGATGTGTTATTATTTCAAATAATAACCTTTAAATTGTTGATTGCATACCGCAACGTACGACAGTCAGTATATAACGCACGGAAGCTCACGAAGCTAGTTTCGGTTTCAACGCCGAAAGTCACCGAAATCGAGCCCGAAAGTTCGGTCGGACCCTACTGCTTTTCATGTCTATAATGGTCGCAAAATACACATTTGTGTAAAGTAAAATATGCGTAGTCGTACCACATAGTAAATCATAATCTAACCGTATGATAATTGAATGCAGCTTACAATCAGAAATCATCTTGCTCAAAATTAAACTGTACAAAATATTTAAAAATTAAGTTAAAATCAGCTTTTTATAATACGGGATACGTGCAAAAAATGGTGTATATATCTCGTGCATGCTTATTTTATGACTTGTGTGACTTAAAATTCACGGAATCATAAAATAATATATACATAACATACTATTTTGATTTTATTTTGACATCAAGCAAAAAGGCAAGAAATTTTAAAGAATCAAGTTTAATTTTCCGTTCTGTTTTCCTTCCCATGTACCTAGTGTCTGAATTTTAATTAATTAGTTATTTTTGACATTTTACCGATTCTCAGAAATATGATACTTTTACGATGCTTCACAGCTGCAAAGGCGTGCAAAAAAAATATAAAGTTAGTATAAACATTTTCAGAAGGTGCGCGGATCAATTTTTCACATAAAAACAAAAACTCTAGAAAGTTTGCACTTCACTGATTCAGAGTCTATTATTTCAAATCAATAATGGTATACAAACATTTGTAGTCATTCTCAGTTTACTAAATTACCACACAGATTTTACGTAAAATTAATTATTAACTCTTTACTGAAGTAACTCTAACCACATAGCATTTTGCAGAAGTAACCCTCCCAACCACTACTATAACAAAGCCATAACTCGTTAAATTTACATGCTTTGTTGTTGTGTCTGCAAACTCTGTAGCTCTTTTCGACAAAGAATCCTTCCTTTTGTTGTAAACTTCACGTCTAGAAAACTTGAAATTAAAATTCACAGCACGAGCGCAACTAGACTTCAGAACAGTAGATTGTGTGTTTAATTTGTAATGCGTTATTTCAAGACGAGTTGTAACATTGTGTTAATAAGGAACGATTAGCGAGCTTTAACAGTCACACGAGTCATAAAAGCATTACAGTCGAGATATATACTACATTTTTTGCACGTACCGTTCATAAAATAGCTGATTTTCACATCATAATAGGTACAGTTGTAATATTTTTGACAGTTCACGTTCGGCTACATTGATATATGTACATGTCGACTGTTCGGTCGCTCATATGGATTCAAATGTCAACTGAGAAAATTACAATTTTTGGATTGGGAAAATTGCATTACTTTACGCTCTAAAGCGAAAAATGGTCATTTTACTACGACTTTACTAGTGTTAAATGTGTCATTTTACGACAGCTATACACACATGGAAAGCAACTATTTTACAGGGGGTGTGCAAAAAGAATTTTCCAAATCGAATCAGCTCTCGAGATTTGAGATAAAGTAGATACAAAGTTGTTCTTTTATACGCATTTATAGATGTAAAATTAATTATTGTAGCACTATAGTTTGAGAACTAAAAGGTTGTGACAGACAGGCAGACGGACATAATGTTGGGAACAATGGGTACTCATAAATTTTAAATTGAACGAACGTCCCGCTTATAAAACACCTACAACTTTGAATGTATAAAGCTTTTTAGTATTTATTTAAACTCTCGTTTAATTAATGTCGTTGAGCTATTTTGTTTTATAATACACAAAGAAAAATTAAACGAAGAACAAATATAATTAACACGAAACCCATAATGTAACAAATGACACGTCAAGTAAACCGAGACATCAAAGACCTTAATTAAGAGACTACATGAGACAGACACCCATTAGAGCCCATCTTTTTAACATGAACTGCCTGTTTCTTTATTTTTATTAGTATATTTGCCATATATGGCACATACACTATTAGTATATCTAAAAAACCCGGGTCGCAGTGCCAAAACCCTGCCGACAATATAGTGTATTTGCTTATACAGGCAGTGTGGCTCTATTATGCGAACTTAAGTTGATTTTTGGGCAAAATAAAAAATTTGTCTCCTTAATATACCCCTTAAAATAACATTTGTTTTCTTAATAGCAATATTATTATCAATCAAACCTCTATACCAAATTATATACAACTTTCAGTAAATAATTCACTATCTGTAAACTAATATTTTCATAAAATGTGTAAGTCCGGTCCTGTCGGCCCGATTTTATTAAAATTTTAGGGACACTTTTTAATTACTACTAAAGGGTTCAATGTCAATTTTGAAACGATTTTCGGTGTTTTGGGGCCCAAAAACATTTTTCAACCCCTAAAAACTACCCTTAAAATAGCCCGATTACGCCCATTTTAAATAGGCTTCTTGCGGTGATGGATTTCAACACGTGGGCCATTTCGTTAAAATAAATTAACTCTTTCGAAAGTTATTGCCCGCACACATATATATATACGTATATATATACGTATATATATACGTATATATATACGTATATATATATATATAAATATATATATACATATATATATAAACATTTTTAAAAATGGTGCCAAAGTGTTTAGGAGTTTATGAAACGTCGAGAAAATTTGGTCCAACCCCTAGGTCCCACCATCCGACCGACGCCAATAGTGTATGTTGCCATATGGCAAATACACTAATAATAAAATCGGCTTTACAGGACCGTACTTATAAATTTTATGAAAACGTTATGAGGGCTGTAGGTATATAATTTTGTGCAGATGATGAATTGATAAAACAGAGACGAAATATTGAAATTAAGAAAAAATATTATTTTAAGGGGTATATTAAGGGGCTATTTTTTTTTATTTTCACCAAAAACAAACAAATTCATGTAATAAAGTCACGCTGCCTGTATTAGCAAATACACTATATATTGTCGGCAGGGTTTTGGCACTACGGTCCGTTTTTTTTTAAATTTTTCTCTAGCAACAACACGTATTTATTTATTTGTTTATACCCTACACACAGGTCAAGACCTAATCACATGTGGGATTATAGAAAATTAGTATAAGACGAATTATGTGAAATAATTGGAATCTTCAAAATTGCACTTGTGTATTTAACATGTATTTATATATTTTTCACTTACTGGGCCATGTAGAGCAATTTTAATTACTCTGACCCTCCATATCTTTAAACCGTTTCCTATGTTCAAAAGCATGTATCAACTTAAGGGATCATTTAAACCACAATTCATTCAAAAAGGGCTACAAAAAACACTGTTTTGGGATAACTTTTTATTACAGAACTCATGCTCCAAATCTAATTTTTTTAATTTGGAACTAAAATGGCACTGGTGTCTATTTTAAATAATGCTACTTGTAGAAATATAGTTAGCTAAACTTGTTTCGAAGTTAAAATCTGATATAAGTATTTTAATCTAAAAATAAAGGCGAAACAACATACTTATCTAAGGTACAAAAAGGTTAAGTAGACGCGTAAATAAAATGGATGGGGGTGTAGAACAGGCACAATAAGTACTTACTACATATGGCGTCGAGTTTCATCGGTAATTGTACACCTTATTCAGTAGATGACGATGCTTAGATAGAAAATAGAACACAATATACATACATTATACTCGTAAATAGGGTAGAGAGGGGCTAGTTGAGCATTGGGGCAAGTTATGCCACAACTATATCTTGAAAACTGTGAGAATAAGAACTTAGGATTCACAGTTCTGTTTATAACTCGTTCTTTTTTAACTGCAGCCTTTCAATATTTGTATTTTAATCAACATGTCCCAGACTCTAGTTCAACTTGTCCCGCATACGGAGTGAATTGAATAGCTCCTTCGAAATAAATTATATTTTCTACTTAAGATAGTCTAGCGTGGTATAATAAGAAAAACCACTTTTCGACAGATTTTGCTCTTTTTTTTTCATAGGCTCAAAATAACGTTTTCTAATAAATCTCGAAATTTTTGACCATTTAGAACGCGAGATAATTACCAAGTTCGCTCTTTTCACGGTCAGCATATAAAATTGCGAATTTTGTTATTAATTATCTCGCGTTCGAAACGGTCAAAAATTCGGAAATTTCAGGATTTATTAGAAAACGTTATTTTGAGCCTATGAAAAAAAAAATAAGCAAAATCTGTCGAAACTTTTGTCGTGCTTATTTTTATATATTACAAACCGATTTAAAAATATGTTTATTTTTGTGAAAAATGGCTCAACTTAACCTGTCCTACCCTACATCAACACCACATATTCGTTTTTGGTTTAGGCATAATGTTTATACATTGCATACTAATCTCCTTAACGAAAAAATTCTTGGAAATGTTTCAAAATTAAAATTTAGGCTTTCAGAAGAAATAAACATGTACACAGTGCGGCTAAATTTTAATAAAATCAGCCTAACAGAATCGAACTTACAATTTTTGCCATAATACTTGCAGCTGGCGTCAAAATTTTACAAATCGGTTCACAACTGGCGGAGCTATCGCGGAACGAACAGAAAAAATACGCATCGAATTTTTTAACCTCTTTTTTTTGAAGGCGGTTAAAAATATTCTGTAATATTAAATTGGTTTAGGGTAGGTGTACTCGTATGTCACACATTCTACATTCTAAAAATTGAATTGTGGATCGTAAAATGTCATAAAATATTCAACATTTAACACGTGTGCTTTCGTGTACTTCCCCGCTCAGTCACTTCTTAAAGCATTTCGCACAGACGTAATAAAAGGCACGCACTGGAAATATTGAAATGTTCTGCATATTGCTTATCGTTCAATTCATCACGACGACAGTTTAGTCCCCAAAGCCCTACAGAGCCGAAATAACAATATTCGATGAAAATGCTTTTTCAAAAGCACTTTTTGTTGTTACTCGACATTTACAAGTGCTTGCCTCTGAATATAAAGTCAATACTTGGTATTCACAATATCAAGTTTGAAAAACTTCAACAAAATTGTATTTTGACAGAAAATGCGTGGTTACGAAAAAACGAGTGCTGGATTGAACTGAATGGCGTTCCCACAGATTATAAAAATACCAGCACATCCACTGACTGTCGGCATTATAATGTTTGTTCGCCAATTTCTAAGACTTTGCATGTAACACCGGTTACCTGACTCCTATTTGTAACCGACTTAAAAAAAGAAAGAAGTTCTCAATTTCAAAACAAAAAAATCAAGAAAAAATTGAATAAATGCGTTTTAAAGAGGACAATTCTCAGCTTTCTAATATACCTTCGAAATTTGTTGTAGGATCGTTTCTTCAGGAGTTATGAGCACCTAAAGGGGTATTTTAGTTTTGGCAACTGATAACTTGGTCAGAAAAAACGTAAAACAAAAAAAAAACATTTTTATAACGGAAAGTACGGACTTTAAAAAAGGTCACTTAAAATTAATCTAATTTTTTTAGAGCACATAGATATGCAATTTTATAAAAAATTAAGAACTAGTCATTTTTTATTTGCTCCTTTCAATTCTCACTGATCACTAAATAATGATAAAAATTCATCTTCAAAGTTCAATTCCAGATAGATGTTATAATAGAAAACAGGATCACGGGTAATTTTCTACAATTTTTCAATTTTTGATAATTGTTTTTGTAATGCCAAATTGTATATTATATCATAATTTAACTATCGTTTAAGCATATTGAAAGCTTGAAAAAGTCTTAATAAAAAGGACGAAACGTTGCAAACAATGAGTGTTTAAATTGATTTATTTTCATTATTCCAATTACTCGTGATCCTGTTTTCTAATGATAAAAATGTTTGAATTTTTTATTAAAACAAAAGATCCAGTTTTTTTAAAAATCCATCATTTTTCACGATAATACGGCATTTTAAGAATTACAAAAAAATCGAAATTTTTTATCTGATCCCTATGTTGAGCAATGTATAATAAGCCAATATATATACTCACATTTTAACTGCAATTTGAAGATGGTATATGCACAGAATTGATCTGAGCGAAGCCGGGTTCGCTGCTAGTTTTTATTTAATCAAAGTTTTTTTTTTGTATCTGACAAACAGAAATCCAACTACAAAACCATTTTTATATGATATATAACCGTCTTAACCAATCTATTTTCCGAAATAAAGTATATTCGAGTTCGGAACTTAGGTACTCTTCTTTTAATTAGAAATCACTGTTAATAAAACCTATTTTACTAATTATATTATTATTATTATATTATTTTTAACTATTATTAACTTTGTCACATTTTTCGTACAAAACAAACTAAGCAATGAAATACAAGAACATAAAGTTTATTCGTTAAAAGTATACATTTTAGAATTATTATATTTTTAGTCAACGTTCAGACTCGTTCACTAATTTTTTACAAAATGCTCTTGTAGTAATACCGTTACATCATTTTATCTAATATTTTACGTAACTGAGGTCAATCTCGATATACACTGTACTAACATAAAAAATTATTAGTTTCCTAATCTTATTTACATAGGTATAGTCTAAAATAAATTTAAAATCACTTTCTGTGCGGGATCTCGCAGCTCTTAGAAACATGTGGGATCCCGCGGCAAATCGAAAACCCACATTGCGAAATTGCGAATCCTGTACGCGGCTTAATACAAAGAATTGTAAAGCATTATATTCATGCATTTACGAGATCGCATAGGTAGATATTGTGTCTACCAACGTTTTATTCGTTTTTTTTATTTGTCATAGTGTTGTCACTTCGACTCGTAGTGAAATATTATTACTTTTATGCTTGTACCTATTTTATATAATATTACCTACAGATGGGGCTTGGAGGCTGATAACCTTTGTAAGTTCATTTCTTAGAAATATATGCGCTGACTGTTAAGAAATGAAACCTAAGAATTTAGGAATGTATTAAAACTTCGTGAACAAAGGTCCAAAAAACTATCCCGTCAAAAACAGACTCTTTTCTGTATCTCAGTAAAGTTGTGGTTATATATAGTAGTTGTAGCCCGACTGTTCGGGATGTAAATAAAATAAATTCAATATATAAAAAATATTTATTAATTTTATAACAATCTAAATCTACTTAGCAATCAATATAATGTCTAATAGTTATATAATATTATATTTTATAACGGGTTTTAATTGAAATCGAATATACTCGACTAACGTAATAGTAAATAGCCATCTAGGATGTATACTTAGCATATTCAAAATTTCAATGAAATCCGGACATCAATTTAAGCATGAAAAAATAACAAACAAAGAGACGTTTCCTTTTTGTATTACGTGCAAAGTGGAACGCTATTTCGTTCATCTATCTGGTACAGACGATTTTCTCTGAAATTATTTAACGTAAAAGTTTGAAATATCTATATAGAATTGAACCAATTATAGATAAGTACGAGATATAAAAAGTTAAATTTTGATTCTGGGGATTAATTTCAAGGAATAAATTGAGAAATAAAACAAATGTTTCAAGGTATCAAATAAGAGGTTATTTAAGCACAAATTCAATAATATATAATGTATGGTCTATTTTATTTCATTTTTTTTTTAATTTCTTGGTAAAACGCCCTCTTCCATCCTTATCACTAAAATGAGGTTCAGAAAAACTAAAAAATGAACATTGAGAACTAGATGTAGATTGAACGAAAATTATCAGGATTGAAAAATTCTAGCGCGATCAATATTATTATAAACAATTTAATTGACAGTATATTTCTAATTACTGAATGAACGTCAAACTGGCATACATCGAACAAAATGTAAATTGTACAAACACGTTATTTGTAATCGCAGGGTCGTGGGTTCGAATCTCACGTTAGACTGATTGCACGGAACACAGATTACGCAAGTATAGTTTGAACTTGATCGATTTTTTGTAATTCTTTTAGTACAGATGATTTTGTGTGAGTCAGTAGACATCAAACATTAAATATTTCACTCGAAAACGAATAAGCTAAAAGTAGATATTCTAGGAAACTTTTTTACCTGAATATATAATTCTACGCTTGGAGAAATCCTATTCATTAAACCAAAAACACGACATATGTAGTTCAAAAAAATAAATAAAATAATTAGTTAATTAATTACTAATAAAAAATTTCAGCCAATTGGACGACGGGATTACTGCAACTTAAAAAATTCTGATATTTGACGTAATTAATTTTTTTTTCGTCAATTAATCTAAGTACTACAATGTTATGATAAAATTATAATAAAATTTCTGTCAACGCGTCTGGTGCCGCGAGTAAAGGCTAATGATAATAATAATAGTTAAATCTTTACTGTACATAAAACATACAAAAGACACGGTTCAATTTGCGTTGGTCTTCCACCTAACCCATAGAACAAAACACATAGAAAAAGACCATTCCACATATTTGATGCAACGTAAATGAAAGATTTTTGATACGCTGATGTCTTCTGTATATCTATCCCGAAATTTGTTTGAAAACGTTAGGAATGATCATGACTTGCTGTTACAAGTTTCCCTATTAAATGTAAGTGAAAAATATCCATAAGCCAGTTCTGTCAGTTACAAGGACGCTTTTCTGTTTCGGTAATTTGAATAACTTATACTTTTGTGTCTATCGTAGGTTTTACAAAAAGGGTTTAAAAGTTTATATGCTTATAAAATACTCACTAAAATAAGTTACAGAAGCTTTGCGAGCAATTGTTCTCAAACCAACTTCTGTGGAAGTGAAGTCGAGTTTTTCTTTCGGTATGGTATGCCTTTCACCTTATAAATATGAATTTGAAATAAAGTTCGGCATATAAAGAGACTGATAAAGATTACAGGGGAACATTTTTTTATTTATTTTATTTATTTATGTCGTCTTTGTACAGCTAGTACACAATAATTTTTATGGCTATAAATATTAAAATTTCAATTTTACAATCTTTTCCCTATTTGAGGAGTGTAAAAAGTATGTTCATTTGTTTGTCAGTACGAATCCGGTTATACAGCTGACCTGATCGAAAGCAAATTTAGCTAGGAATAATCCTATTGTTTTTTTGAGAAACCAGCGCATGTGCAGAAGTATGTACTATAACCTCAATTTTAACAAGTAAAACAAAAATGGATATTTTATTTCTTTAGTAGACTTATTTATTGACGAATGAATTTGATGACATCCATAATAAAAATATTTTCTTAAGATAAAAAAAAGTTGGCTGTAGCTACAGCAGTACTATTCAAGCGCATATACTTTATTTTTCAGAATGATATAAAACTTTTTTGATTTATTACAATGAAAAAGAAAGTTCGTCGTCAAACAAATTATTATTTATTTATTTTATGAGTTGAATAATAAGGAGAATAAAAATAAAGTAGATTAATATATTACATCAATCTATTTAGTCGGTGCATTATTTACCGTAAAAACCACATTTATACAGGACGTGTTCTGTTTTTTATTATTAGTGTATTTGCCACGCGTTAAGAGAAATTTAGTTTTATGTTAAATCTCAATTTTTCTGCAGTTGGACCGAAATTGCAAATTTTTGGTTCAAAGTTTCTTCCAACGTTTTCTCAATTTCGATATTAAAAGGACATCTGCATGCAGTATTTTTGTAAACCCTACTAGTTCCGGAATTCCGGAAGTGAGCACGAAATATGGAAACCGCAGTTCCGGAGTTGGGGATGATCCGATATTGGAGACGCTAGGTGTGATTGCGTTTTGAAACACACTAGCGAAACATGTCATTCAGCTGTCTATATAATTATATACCTACAAGCGCGAGGATGTGACCTTCAGTGTGTGTATGTGCGTTAAAGCTCGCACAAACCGATTGTATTAACAAACAGGATCTTCCAGTTTCAGTACAATAACCACGTTGTCGTCGCAGTATTACCGACGCAGCCCTCCTGGCATGTAAACAATTTAATTAATTACAAATTCGCTTTGACAGAAAAAAAATTATATATAATATACTCGTATATAACTAGCCTAGTTCGGATTGAAAGATAGGCATGTTATGTTGCAGCAGATTTCTTTTTATAAAAATAGTGTTGAATTCATAATTTAAAAAAAATCAAGTATTGAGGTTATTTAACTGTCAAAAGTTGTTAACAACACTATAGCTTTTAAGAAGTTCCGTCCGATGTCGCTAGTTGTTTTATTAAATAACTATTTTGACATTATCAGAAAAAAATGAGACGTATCATCTATGAATACAAAGTCAAACTATACTGCATCGACGTCAGATTTATTTATGCTGCGTGCGCAGCTTCCGTAATAGAGAAAATTTTACCCTTAATGCGCCAAAAGAAGTATAACTTCAAAAATTCAATTTTTTTTACGGTTACGGATTGTTATGAAAATGAATATTCAATTTTAAAATAACTTGACAACATGAAAGCATCAAACTGAAAAAATGGTTTTAACTAAATACGACAACTTATATTATCAAATTTCTCTTTTAGTTCCTCACACTAAAAAAACGACCATACCTAGCTGCCAAAATAAGAAAACATACAATATGAGAAACAAGAATCAAGCCCATTATAATTATATCAGACATGCGGTATCAACCAAGTTACCAAAGTTACAAATGTAAATTTAATTTGGCTATTTGCTTTGACGAGTCGTCTCTGAGTTGCCCACTTAAAACTGTAGTATAAAATACACCCGACGAATATTGTAGGCCATCCATAACCCTCTCTTATGCTATTGAATGCAGTCACGGCATAACAGGAAATATACATAACTTATATATTCGCAAAAAATAAATTACTATGCTTATACGACTATAAGGATGGTAAAATGGCACACGAGGAATGAAAGATTTATTGGGTCAGATAGAATATTATTTACAACAATTCATAAAAGTAAACATTTTCTCAAAAAGATTATGCTTATAAAAACATTCCAGCCAATTGGGCGACAGGGCCATTCCAACTTGAAAAATACTTTATATTACTTATTGAAGAAGAATAAAAAATATATAATTCGAATTGATAACCTCTTCTTTTAAGTTGGTTAAAAGTGACATAAAATGATTATTTTTTGTCCTTGAAGTAAACTGCATGATAAAAATTAAAAAAAAGTGGTACGTGTACTCGCGGCAGAAGTTACACTTCTTTGGCGTGATCGTAATAATTGATATTCACCACATTGTAACTGAGAAATGAGACACGGCATCTATGAATACAAAGTAAAACTATACTGCATCGAAGAATCAGCTTTATCGAAGATTTTCATCTTGCCGATACACGTAGTACATGGTGTCTCATGTTCGTTGTGTGCTCCGTAACAGAAAATTTGCTCGTAAATCAGGAAAATTAATCACAAGTACAAAAATAAATATCGATAACATAAACATTTTTATATTCAAAAATGAATAAATTACCCAAATTTAAAATTGTGCAGAGGTTATTGTAACCTGAAGTTGATATTTTTTGAATTACAACCTAAAGTAAATGTTACTGGCACATGAAGACTTAAAATCACTATTCTCTGTCAGTCAGCCATTTTGGATCGATCTCATTGTTCTCTCTCTCTCTCTCTCCTCTCTCTCTAGTACATGGGTGGAATGGAGTACTTGGTAATATAGACTTTACTTGGGACGACTCTATTTGTACATCCATGATTTGTTCATTGGCTTACATAATATATTCTAGATATATATTTACGTTCAATGTACCTACCAACGTAAGAAAATAAAGTTTTTTTTTTATACGGAAACAATTGCCGTGTTCACTATGTTCATAAATAGAAAGAGATTGCCATTGAAAATGTTCAACGTATCGTATTTATTGCAAAGTCCAGCTAATTTCCGAGCTAGTTCGTTCAAAGTATAGTAAATATTATAAAATTCTATTTGTCAAACTTTAATTTATGATTGATAAATATTGTCAAGCTATTTTCTATAGACAAAATTAATGTTGATTAATCACGAACTATGCTTTTACTAAAAGTGAATAGATTAAAGCACTTTTTTGTGTTAACCTTAGACGTTTCCGCCAAGGTCTAGGGTCGTACCAATAGGAGAAAGATTTTAACATTAAACGAAAATTTACTTGGACATATTGATAAAAATATATAGTAGAGATAACTTATTTCAATATACATTTTTATTTAATTCAGAAAAGTTAAGCCTGTCAGAAATACAGTTGTATGTTTGTTTCATCGTAGTTTGAATTTCATCATATCCGATCAAAATTGTCTTCTGTCGTTAGTTAACAAATCTGACAGTTATACCTCTATCAAAAAAGAAAAGAAAAAGAAATAGATAAATATATATAAATACTAATATATATATATATATATATATATATATATATATATATAAATATATATATATATACAATATATATATATAATATATATATATATATATATATATATATATATATATATATATATATATATATATATATATAAATACTAGCAGACCCGTGCGAATACTTCACACCGTCAGTGGTCAGTTACGTAATATAATAGGGTGATCTATTCAGACACTTCAGCGTCACTACATCACTTAAAAACCGAAAACTGTTAAAGTAAACAGATTGCCACCAAACGACAACTGTTTTTTTCTGAATGTTATTTTCTGTAATGAAATTGTTAAATTTTTTAAACTGTAATTTTTTAATGAAAACAATAATTTTAAGATATTAACTTTTTTCCGTCATTATAGAGAAAAATAATCTCCAAAATAGCGTATCAAACATTAATTTTCATAGCGTATTAAGGGAGATATTTCCCACCGACAAAAAACACCTTTAAGAAATAATATACCGGGTGTCTCAGAAATCGCGCACCCAATTGTTGGGATCGAAAGAGAAAAATATTCTGAGCCCAAAAATCCATGTTTGGAATTTTTTGATAACGTAGTTAATTAGTAATTAATGAAAGTGACCAATCAGGAGCGCGCTACAGAAGAGAGTGTCGTCGGCTGATTTATTTCGGTTAATTACTAAAATAATAATTATTTATTGGATTTATAATATGAAAATGCTTTAATATTTCTAAATAAATAAATTTATTGTATTAAAGCCTTCCAGAGTTTTTGTCTGCGTCCAGTTTCGAATTTTTTTTTAAACTACACTAATAATTTTTAATGAATAAAATAACTTAATTAACGCTCGCCAGTGATTTCCACTTTTCGCATCTGTCTTGTCAAGGCCCTCTGGCGTCTCACTCTCGCGTCCCCTACTGCCTCCCCACTCACTTTTTATTCTTCTGTAGCGCGCTGCTGATTGGTCACTTTCATTAATTTATTACTAATTAACTACGTTATCAAAAAATTCCAAATTTTCTCTTTCGATCCCAACAATTGGGTGCGCGATTTCTGAGACACCCGGTATATCGATATATATTTATTTTATTTTTTCAAATTAGGTGTCTGTAAAAACGACCGAAAATGTTTGCAACGTTACAGTTCAGTCATCACAGGCCGAACTGTATACTTTGCCCACTTGCAAACCTGTATTCCAGATTGTTGCCTAGATTATTACTGTTTTCCGGACGAACTACATATGTAAATTTTGAGTAATCATTTCTGTAGTGTGTACAGTACTAAACACGATCTTATAAGTACTTAAACCAAATAATACTATGCAAAATTTGAGTATTGCATTACAAGAAGACTTACTTTGAATGTCGTGATGTACATACATTTTTTTATTAGGTAAATTTGAAAAGAACGTAACATTTAGAATTAATAGTAAAATGAAAGCGTTTATTAAAAGCATGATTTAATAAGAAACAACATGTATCAATCAACCTGGCTCGAAGAACAGTTATCCCGACAGGTACCTATCGTTTCATCCATTTAAATTAAACAATGTGTCAAGGTCAGAAGGTCGTTTATTAAAAACATAAATTAAATTGATGTACACATTTCATATCCAAACAGTTCTACGAAATGTTTCATTTGATTAAATTTTTTATGAATAGATAATTTTGTAACTTGGTCGCTGTCTGTCAGATCCATCTAACAAATGAAAAATGTTACAGGGATTTGAGAATAGTCGAACGTGCAGCAATGCCATTGTTTATGTGTTGTTTCCGTAGCTCCTCTTGTTTCAAATCCCAAGGTCACAGGTTCTAAGCCGTAGAGTATCAATTAGATTTTCAATTTATTATTAAATTATAATAAACTGAAAACAATAATTGGTTCTAGGTCGTTGTTAACAAGTTCAAAGTGATTTTGTTTAATATTACATTGTTAATATCTACTCAAATTAGGCCTAAAAATAAGTTAAAAAATTGAAAATATAATCTATCTTTATCCAACAGACCTGGTTGAAGATTACGGAATTTTAATGGGGTTAAAAATAAAAAATGTGGCATTATTTTGAAAACATGTGCGCAAGATATAAAATCTTGCGTACTCTGTAATATTTTCAATAAGTGTGTAGAATTAGAAAGATTTCCTAGTTTTAAAACACATTGCAATTATTCCTAGTTATAAAAAGAATTGTCACAAAGCCATTAGCAATTAAAGGTGCTGTCTATTTTTTCTTCTAGTTACATAAAATATTACTAGCTTATTTAGATAAAAAAAAATATTTCTGATGGGTCAAAACTGTACCTATTTAAAGTTTTCGACAACATTTTAAAAGCCTGAAGCGAGAAAAAAAAACATTCTACATCATATTGAACTTAAATAAACCCCTTAATTGTAGAGTTAGAAACTTATTATTAAAAACAAAAATAGAAAAGCTAGGCATGAGGAGTAAAACGCTAGATCTTTTCTCCTCATATATGACAGGCAGAGAACAGTTTGACAACTTAGAAATTTGTGATAATCATATAAATAAAACATATTACGTAAAAAGAAGGAAGGAGTACCACAGGGAAATATATTGGCCCAATCTGATTTATTAAAACAATCGTACCGTGACGATCCCCCCTCCGGTCGTTTTTTTTTCAGTTTACTGCCCATATTATATAGCTGGAGTTTTCAGTCTACGTCAAGAAGCATATAGTTTCAAAAATAAAAATTTCAACGTCATCCTCTTGTCACGTTTTCGTCGGGGATAATCTTGACATTTTAACAAGAGAACACACGAAGACACGTTTTACTCGCACGACAGAATTGTACCCGACTACAACATAAAGTAGGACGTGGATGAATTTTTGAAGTGAAATCAGAAAAACGTTGTCATCAGTAGTGGGGGAAATGAGCTGCTAACGGGGAACTGGAACCGATTAGCTGGCGGAAAGTGTAATTGAGGGGGAAACTCGATTGACCCGTCTCTTCATATTTATTGTTTACTTGGTTATAATTATGTTTACCCATGAAGTTTCATTTTAGAAGCAAGCTGCATGAAACATGGTAGCTACAATTCGAATGAAAAAGAGATTTGTAAAGGCCCCAGTACACAGTGGTCTGTAGTGGGCCATGCTTTGCAATGTGCAACTGTAGGCCACTATCACTTGGTGTTCACATAATGGCCCATGGCTCATTTCGGCCTGGCGAAGCACTTGCGATGGACGTGGAAGTAATTACGGCTGCGGCTATTTATTTATATACTATTTACAAGTATTATAGTATTATAAACCTAAAAGTCTCTTCATTGCTCTAGGATACTGACATTTTGGGCGATTAAAAATTTAAATAGTATAGCACGCAACAAAAAAAGTAGGGACCTGTCCAAACAATGGGCGACTGTGTGAACACCACAGGCCACGCCACGCCACGATCCCTTTGAAGTGTGTCATAAAAACCGACAACAAATGGATTGCGCACCACGATTCACAATTGTCCGCCACTACAGACCATTACCCCCTGTACACAACGGCGATGGTCTACAATGATCCACTACAGACCACTGTGTACTGGGGCCTTAAGAAATTTTCCCTCAAAACCATGGGCACTTCTTCCTATGTTATATAAAACATCAATATACAAAAACACACACAAATACCAACAAGTAAAAGACAAACATGAAATCAACTTTCAGATCATCTTTAGTTTTATTTTAAGTGACAGCAAATGAAACAGCGATGATATTATGTCCCATTTTCTGCTTGCCAATCTGTATAATACATATTATGATGTTTTTGTACACACAGTGAATCATGCAGGTTCGTATTAAGGGAGTGATTTGTATAACATATTAGTATATTTATACGGTATGTCGCAAGAGTGACTGAAACATAGGAAACTCAAACTGAGAACTAAATATCAACTAAAGCATGGCGTAGGACTTAATTCGACCCCGTCAATTAAAACAAAACAGTTATTTTCCAATAACAAATGTTCCTGTTAAAGTACTTTAAAAATAGGCAGGTCTAAATAAAAGAACAGGCTTGTAAAAATATGCAGACCGAATATTCTCTACACTCTGTGATCTGATTTAATTAACAAGACTTTTTAATATGTTCTGGAGTTCATGTTGGATGGTTAAATGACTGAAGTGGGGAATAATTGTATCATAAGTTCGTTATTTTTCAAATGACACCATGTTTGTAGACCAATCTCAACGCAATCCAAAGTTGTACTGGTTCAAAGCCTGTCAGGAACCGTAGGTACTAGTCATATCGCGACTCCCCCCACTCAAGCTCACTGCGGTTGCGCACTCGATCTGAAGACTAACTCAGGTGCGGACATCCTTTGTCTACTCGGCTATATGTTGCTTTTATAGCTTTGAAATTATAAGACGAAACACATTAATTCACAGACTCAATATGGTTACTAACGTCTGTTATTTGCCTCAGTTCTTTGGAACACTGAATGCAGACGGCTCTCCCAAGTCTCACAATCGAAAACAAGAGATAAATTAATTCGCTAATAACAATTATCGAATGCATAGACAGATCGAATGAATTGTGTCTTCATTCGCATAATACCTAACCACTCGGGATACCAATTCATTGGAGTCTTTTATCTCCATCTGTTCTATGAAATACGGCGAATCTCTAGAAAGAGTCAACTCTACTAAATTTCTGGGTCTTTATTTGGATGACCACCTAAATTGGAAAGTACATTGCACTCAACTATCTTCCAAACTTAATTCTATCTGTTATCTTATCAGACACCTAAAAAATGTTTTAACGACCACTCAACTAATCAATTTCTACAACGCTCAAGTTGTCTCTAGGTTAAGATATGGTATTTGCTTCTGGGGAAACTCAGTTTTGTCTAACGCTGTCTTTATTTCTCAGAAACTTATAATCCGCGCCATAGCTGCTATTTCCTCCAAGGTGTCTTGTCGCCAATCCTTCAGTAATCTTAAACTTATGACACTTTGTCAAATTTTCGTTTACGAAATTTGTGTTTGTTTAAATTAATTCTAATCAGTTTGTGAATAATGGCGACTACCATTTTTATAATACGCGCTTTAGGCAAAATTTGAGTTCCCCCTTAAACAAACTTGATGTCAGCAAAAATTCTCCTCTGAGTATAGGAGTAAACGTTTTCCCATTAACGCCGAAGAATCGTGTTTTTTTTTCTCATTTTCAAGCTAGATTCTTATCATCGAAAAAAAATCATTTGCAAATAAAAAATATGTTCTCTTGTACTTTCGAGTGTCCCCTTTCCGAATCCGAAGTCAAAATTGAGTTTTGTCCATTAGAAAAAAAAATATGGCCGTTTTTAAACAAAAAAAACCGAAAAAATCGAAGACATTTTTTTTTCAATATTTTTTTTCTCATTGAAGACGCGCGAGGACCCCCCCTTTTTCTTCAATCATGAGTGCACAAAATAGTTGTAGTTTAAGAATATATTTTTTTAATTTGTCGACATTGACATTTTCACCCCCAAAATGGCGCTTTTCATCCCTTCAGCAGGAAGACAATTTTCACTCTCGGTGCCCGACAAAAAAAATATTCAAATCTTAACGAAAATTGGTATCCTGGGGTTTTCAAGGTCGCTGATTACGATTCCGCCCTCAAAATTCGAAAATTCAAAATGGCGGATCCAATATGGCGAACCCAAATTCAAAAACTTATTTGAATCGGATGAAATGTGGCACTCGGGGGTTTTCGAGGTCGCTGCTTACAAATCTGCCCTCAAAATTCGAAAATTCAAAATGGCGGTTCCAATATGGCGGACCCAAATTCAAAAACTTATTTTAATCGGATGAAATGTGGCACTCGGAGGTCTTCGAGGTCCTTGATAACGAATCTGGCATCATCATTTCAAAATTCAAAATGGCGAATGTAATATGGCGGACACCTTCCCGTTAACACCCAGTTATTATCTAACGTTTATTGAAGAATTGACAACTTTATATATTGACAAATTGACAAATTTATAGAAATTCATCACTCCGCATTACTCAACGGATAAACTTATAATTCCTTATTCTACTCTTAGCACCCCAAAAAGTGAGAGGCAAGAGGACTCACTCGAATCAAGCACCCCAAAAAGTGAGAGGCAAGGGGACTCACTCGATTCAAGCACCCCAAAAAGTGAGAGGCAAGGAGACTCACTCGAATCAAGCACCCCAAAAAGTGAGAGGCTAGGGGACTCACTCAAATCAAGCACCCCAAAGGAGAAAGGATTTCTACCACGTCCATGTCGTTTTCTCTGGGTAATGCTAAGAGTAGAATAAGGAATTATAAGTTTATCCGTTGAGTAATGCGGAGTGATGAATTTCTATAAATTTGTCAATTTGTCAATATATAAAGTTATCAATTCTTCAATAAACGTTAGATAATAACTGGGTGTTAACGGGAAGGTGTCCGCCATATTACATTCGCCATTTTGAATTTTGAAATGATGATGCCAGATTCGTTATCAAGGACCTCGAAGACCTCCGAGTGCCACATTTCATCCGATTCAAATAAGTTTTTGAATTTGGGTCCGCCATATTGGACCGCCATTTTGAATTTTCGAATTTTGAGGGCAGATTTGTAATCAGCGACCTCGAAAACCCCCGAGTGCCACATTTCATCCGATTCAAATAAGTTTTTGAATTTGGGTCCGCCATATTGGAACCGCCATTTTGAATTTTCGAATTTTGAGGGCAGATTTGTAAGCAGCGACCTCGAAAACCCCCGAGTGCCACATTTCATCCGATTCAAATAAGTTTTTGAATTTGGGTTCGCCATATTGGATCCGCCATTTTGAATTTTCGAATTTTGAGGGCGGAATCGTAATCAGCGACCTTGAAAACCCCAGGATACCAATTTTCGTTAAGATTTGAATATTTTTTTTGTCGGGCACCGAGAGTGAAAATTGTCTTCCTGCTGAAGGGATGAAAAGCGCCATTTTGGGGGTGAAAATGTCAATGTCGACAAATTAAAAAAATATATTCTTAAACTACAACTATTTTGTGCACTCATGATTGAAGAAAAAGGGGGGGTCCTCGCGCGTCTTCAATGAGAAAAAAAATATTGAAAAAAAAATGTCTTCGATTTTTTCGGTTTTTTTTGTTTAAAAACGGCCATATTTTTTTTTCTAATGGACAAAACTCAATTTTGACTTCGGATTCGGAAAGGGGACACTCGAAAGTACAAGAGAACATATTTTTTATTTGCAAATGATTTTTTTTCGATGATAAGAATCTAGCTTGAAAATGAGAAAAAAAAACACGATTCTTCGGCGTTAATGGGTTAATAAGCTTCCAACTTTAATAAAAGACTCTAACAATAGAAACAGTTTCTCTCGTTTGTTAAAAATATATATTTTGGAGAACACATTTTACAATTTGCCTGAATATTTTAATTTGTAATCTGTAATTTTTAAGCTGTAATTTTTAATCTGTAATTTTGACGTTTTCTATATGAGTTTTTCTCATCGTTGGAAATAAAGATTATTATTTATTATTATTATTATTATTTATTATACAGTATTCAGTTGACTCTCTCAGCTCTGACAATCGAAACCGAGGGCAAAAATCATTCAAGCGTTCAATCATTCATTAATTCATTAACGCATAGTACGAACACATGTATTATTATGATGCATCATGCGAAGAAATCATTTCCAATGGATCGTTCGATTATTCCCAAGTCTACTATTTACCTATGCATCGGTCAGCGATGGAATACATTATATATGTGTATATATAATATAATTATATACCTATATGGATACATATATGATATCCGTCAAGTCGAAAGCATGTCTTTGACGTAGTGTTTGTCGTTTTTCAGCTTCAGTATGCCGGTGGTGAGAGCGCGGCTCGAACGTCTTATGGGTTCAAACATGGTTCGACTCACGGACCGGAAGTATATGATGCGACTTCAGGAGCGTATCCGCGAGGACTACGTTGATGCATTAATGAAGAGAATAGCGGCCAGAGAGGTCAGTGAATGAAACATTATATATTCATTATGACCATTAAATTTGATTACTATTCTAATAATTAATTCGTTCAGACATTATAGCTGTGTTAAACCATTCCAGCCAATTAAACGAAGGAACCATTCTAACACCAAAAATAATGAAACAAATTGACATAATATAATAAATGTAACAAAGTTTCTGTTAAAACGCTGGGTGAAACGGGTAACGGCTAATAATAAATATTTATTATTTTCATGGTTACGTAAGGTGACTATTTAGCAGCTGTTCAATATGTTCTATGCAGAATCTGATTCAGTCTTTGATGTTTTTAAAACAAACTAGAAATATGCACCATTTATCTCATATGACTTTAGTCAAGTTTTCACAGTTTATTTGATTTAAATAAGCGATTTTAAATCAGATAAAAATGAGAAAATTAGCATAAGTTTTTCACGAGTTTTTGTACAGAAAAAATTAAATTTGAAAAAAATTACTGAACAGGTCAATTTTGTCTGTATTTTTATATAAGTTGGAAAAAAATAAAACTTCAAAATGTTAATCTCGTAATTCGAAATCTCGTGACGTCTATATAGAAAAATTCACGAATATCACGTTTTTTTATTCAATTGTATCTATACTACCTACATCAATATACCAAACAAAGCTATTATATAGCTACTATGTGATTTCAATTGTAAAAATTAACGGAAGCATGCTTGTCACTTAACGCATTTCTTTTTGATAGATCAATTACTCCAGAACAAAAGATCAGCTTTTACAGTTTCACTCTGTCGGTCTGTTTGTCTGTCTGTTCACCACAGGTACATAAACGAGTAAATGGGAACACACCTATTAAGACGTACCTATTAAGTATAGAATAGAATAGATATATTTGTACTACCCTAAGTGGATACATCGTCAATAATAATTACAATATAAAATAATAGCTAATAATTACAATTAAAGAATTCATCCATGCTGTAAAAACAATGTCTGACCAGAAATGCTTTTAAATTAGTTTCAGTTTTTTTTAAACATTGAATGCTTCTTAAACTACATAAGACACTTCCAATTTAGTCCGGGTTTTTATGAGACAGTGTTAATTTGCACTTATCTATATATGAAATACAGACGTAGATTGATGATCCAAAAACAGAAATTAATTAAAAATAGTATACAAAAATCTATGTTTTTTAATAAATTTTTTTCTCATTTAAAATAACAAATGAAAAAATTGGTAACAACGAAACAACAAATAAAAATTTCCAAACAATAAAAAAATGCCGTTAATTTATTTCAGTTACATTTCAATGATACCAGAGTTAACAGTGCGTGATTATTTACGAAGATTTGACAGTTAAGTAAAGTAAAAATATATACCCGATTTTCATACTTAAAAGTCTCGGTGAATTGTAAAAATAACCCGCCTATAAATTCTTGAATTACTTGTATAGCAATAGGTTTAGGCAGTCAGTGTGTTTAAAAATTCAACAAAAATTGCCTGTGTTTATAAATAGTAAAATTAAATATGTTACCTACATTATTGTGTTTTTTAAATTAATAAATGGAAACCATTTATCTTCACTTAAAACGAATAATAATATAAATTTGGCTACCTATGTTTTCTAGATATTGGTTATTCCTAAAGAAACTAACAAAATGGTTAACGGTATTAAAATAATACGTATATCTAAATACAGTATTAAGTTCCATTAATTTCGGGCTTTTGTGCTTTTTTTTGTTTGGAAAAATATGTCTTTCAACTGGAAATATTTCCTTTAACTGTTCTATAGCGATGAAATTTTACCATACAAACCTCCAGTGCCAAGAGTGCGAACCTATATTTTGTCATTATTTATGTGCTAGAGTCCTTTTGATATGTCGAGTTTATACATTTTTAATGCTTCTAAGTCTTTATGAAGAACTATTTTAACACACTCTAATGGGGCCTTTGAAGTATTACGTAACACAATTTTCGAGGACCTATGCTGTGAGCCGTGAATATGTTAAAAACATATTGGACCACAATTATTTCTGGCAACACTGTGACTCCTGAACCTATTTTAGACGCCAAAATGTGGTTTTCATATTTTGCATACAGAATTATAACGCTTGCACTGAATTGTAATATTCATATTTTCAATGTTTTCTTTAATTCACATTTTTTACTGCTATAAGACCAAAAATAATTTATTGGTAACCAAGGCAACCAAACACCCATCCATGGCCTATTATGTTCTATGAAGTTTTTTTTTCTAAAAACCCCCCTATTTCGACCCTCGGGGAGAAAATCAAAAATCCGGCTCCGTTAGGATCTGTCCCGTGTCTCATACTATAAGTGTACCAAATTTCAACTTCCTAAGTCTAGTGGGGCCTTCTGGAGGGTCTGGAAAGACAGACATCCGGACACGCAAATCAATAGGAAATTATATATGTAGATTTGTGGAATAAAACAATTTTTTGGATCGCTTCCTAGAGAGTTGAATTAAAAAGAATAAAGAATTAACGATTCATAAGAAAAGAACATTTTATCAAAAGCTTCACACCCTCTTGTGTCCACCATAGGGATTGAATTTTGAAGAATCCATTCTTAGTAGGTGCTTCATCACAAAGATAACCTACTGCAAAAGTTACAAGTTCAAGTTTTTAGTCAAAAAAACCCTACATGCCCGTTTTACCTCTTTAGGGGTTGAATTAAAAAAAAAAAACGCTTGAACCTAGATGCCTTTATTTTTAAAGGATAGTTAGTACGTTGAACTCAATACCTGTCACTTTAACGATTTTTTAAATATGATTTTTTTGTAAAAAAATTCTATATCCTTTTTCTAACACCTTAAGCCGGGTTCAGACGTGTGTAACGTGTAATGTAAGATTACGTGTAATTTAGCGTCAACAGTGTGGATAGCACACGAACTCACCGCGAATCGTGAAAGCGAATCTTTGTCAAGAGCTGTTTCCACTTAGTTGCTACGAACATGCCGAATAGGAAAGTCATGATAGCTGGTGCTACTTTTATTTATATACATATATTTATTAACTGAAGATTTCAGATTTTTTAAAAAGTAATCTGGATTTTTTGGATCCCAAATAACACGTTTTTCTTGATACAAACTGATAAGTTCAAGCGATTGTTCGTATCATGAACGTACACATGACACAATCGTCACGAACGCCGTCCAAACGAGTACTGCGAGCGCCTTTGTGTTCGCGCTAAAAACCGACAGCCGATGGATCACGGCGAGCGCCGGCGCGAGCATTACATGTAATGCTCGTAGTGCCGTCCACAAGCAGAATTCGTGTTACATTACACGATAGATTACATTACGCGTTACACACGTCTGGACCCAGCTTTAGGGGTAAAATTTAAAATAATCTCATCTTATTGCGTGCCTGGGTCATGAAAGGAACCTACTGTCCAAATTTCAAATTTCTAGCTTCATCGGTTTGGCCTGACCGTTGATGAGTCAATCAGTCAGTCGAGTTTTCGTTCTCTATTGTACTAATATAGATAATATCTATATTTTCAATTGTGTATCAGTCTCGCCTAACTCGCCTATTATTAGTGTATTTGCCATAAGGCAACATACACTATTGGCGTTGGTCGGATGGCGGGACCTAGGGGTCGGACCAAAATTTCTCGACGTTTCATAACCTCCTAAACACTTTGGCACCATTTTTGAAAATGTTTATATATATATGTATATATATATATATATATTTATATACGTATATATATATATATATATATATATATATATATATATATATATATATATATGTGTGCGGGCAATAACTTTCGAAAGAGTTAATTGATTTTAACGAAATTTGGTCCACGTGTTGAAATCCATCACCGCAAGAAGCCTATTTAAAATGGGCGTAATTGGGGCATTTTAAGGGTAGTTTTTAGGGGTTGAAAAATGTATTTGGGCCCCAAAATACCGAAAAAATTCTCAGAATCGTTTCAAAATTGACATTTAACCCTTCAGTAGTAAATAAAAGGTGTCGCTAAAATTTAAATAAAATCGGCCTGACAGGACCGGACTTACAAATTTTATGAAAACACTAGTTTACAAATAGTGAATTATTTACTGAAAGTTGTATATAATTTGGTATAGAGGTTCGATTTATAATAATATTGCAATTAAGAAAAAAAATGTTATTTTAAGGGGTGTATTAAGGAGTAAAATTTGTTATTTTGCCCAAAAACCAACTAAAGCTCGCAAAATAAAGCCACAGTGCCTGTATAAGCAAATACACTATATTGTCGGCAGGGTTTTGGCACTGCGACCCGGGTTTTTTTTCTAAATAAATTTGGTTAAATGTTACAACGTTCGGAAACATTTTTGACACGCGCTGTATAATGTGTAAGAACAGCTTAATTAAATGCAAAGCTCTCTTTAACGTCTTCATGGCTTAAAAGACATTGTACCTGGATCGTTATAAACTTTGTAAAAAGGTAATCGCTTTAATATAGTTACGGAAATTAAATTCAGATCATGTTTTAACGATCATTTAACACACAAAAATATTCAACGTACGTAGGGAATGTATTTTCTCAACCTAATTAAAAAACTTGGATAAAATTCATACTCTTGAAAATGCGGTATACTTCAATTAATTGGAACATTTCCGGGCTAAAACTAAAACCAAGTTTAAAGACGGGCAACAGTAGAGATCGCCCCACCCCTCAAAAACCACACATACATTTTTGAAGTTATACTTCTTGTGGTACCTTACGATTTTAATGAAACGCATTCGATCACGGTCTAATAATAATTAACTATTTATTCAATAGAAATGTACAAAATAATATTACATTATACTCTTATATAACTATCCTTGACACCGGTCTTCACACTTCTTTTGGCCCATTGAGGGTAACATTTTCTCTGTTACGGAAGTTGCGCACATAGCATGCAACGAAAATGAGACACCATGAAGTTAGTTGTTAAAGTGAACAGGCTAACTTTTAACTATATTTATCATCTATCTAGACAACCTATTTTATTTTATCAATGTACATCTTTAACGAAAATGTGAATATCAATTATCCCGATCACGCCAAAGAAGTATAACTTCTGCCGCGCGTACGTAACTTCACACACCATTTTTTGTTAAATAAATGTAACACCCAGCGATATGTGATTTTCGTGAGTGCTTAAGCTTTCCTTCAAATCGCCGTGTCTTCATTTAAAAAATTGGAGCCCGACTTTCAGTACTTGGAGCCCAGATTTAAGACTTGCTGTACACGAACTGATATTGTGGTACCTTACGATTTTAATGAAACGCACTCGATCACGGTCTAATAATAATTAACAATTTATTCATGAAAAATGTATAAAATAATATTACATTATACTCTTATATAACTATCCTTGACACCGGTCTCCACAGATATCTTATGTCATTATTAAGTATCTTGCTGCCTATTTGAAATAAAATGGGGACAACTTCGAACAATTTCTGTAAATACTTGCTAATGACATAACATACTTCCATAGTGACATAACATAACGCCAGGACCGACCTCAAAACTTAATAAAATTTAATTAAGCCTGAATGACTGTTTCACTCATACTTTTGAGTTTTGATAAAAAAAGTTACCTGAAATATCTGTTCGTCTATTTGATTTCTACACGCTGTTAAAAAAAGAACTTAAAAATCATCTGTATATCATTATATTTCTGTACAAAAAAAAAAAAAATAAAATAAAAATTCCAATTTTATGCAGGCCCAAGAAACTAATAAGAATGTATGAATATGTTTTGCTTGTATGATTTGGCACTAAAATTGGCATTATTCATAATAATATACACGGGTAGTCCAGATATATGAAAAATGTCATATCATTCTAGAAGAGTTTGGTACTTCTTTACATAAAAGGATATTTTCACAATATTTCTTTAGAAAAGAAAAACAGTTTATTACATATCTGCGTACAAATTCTTAGACAACCTGAATGGTTTCTGCTAATCTTTAACCTTTTGTGTTTCCCTTGCAATTTCTACTTCTCAAAAGAAGTTCATCTTATTTTCTTCCCTATTGAACTGATTTAACAGCCGTCTCTTTCACTATAAACGGTTAGTTCTACGAAAATATTCCCGTAAAGAAAGTTGAAGGGAATTTAACGCTCTGTAATAATAATAATAATAATATAATAATAATAATGCGTTTAACGTCCGTTTCTCGACTTTATGTCATAACAGACGCCATTCGCACCATTACTATTTTCCATGTACCACACTTCCCGTTATTTTTCTACATTTTTAAAACTTCAACTTATGTAATAGCAATGGGCGAATGAAGGAATTATAGGAAATTAGGATAAGGTAGCTAATTTTTGAACTAGGAGTTTGATAGGTATTTGGCCATGGCCTCAAATAAGGAACCATCTCGATATTTATCTGGAATTAATTGAGGGAAACCATGGAAAACCTCTATCAAGATGGCCGGTAAAGGAATTACCGATTCCCGACGAGGGGCAGTAGGAAAAAGCACCAAGCCACATTTGCCCCCGCTGGGATTCGAACCCGTACCTCCCGAATACGAGTCTAGTGCTGTCACCACTACTCTACCCAGTTCGGTTTTAACGCTCTATAAAACAAAGTCCTTGCCACTTTTTTATGTTGCATCAAGGTTTCGTGGCATATTTAGTATTCAACTTTTCGCAAAGATGATAAGTTTCCTATAATCTTTCAAGTTGCATCAATAGATACCCCCAAATAATTAAAATTTTTGGAAAAAAGTTAAATTTTACATAACCATTGCGTAAATGGAAATAGCTTTATTAAAAGACATGCTAACAGTAAAAAGCCCTTAACGAAGCCTTTAAGAAATGGCGGCCTTTACACCTTGTAATCTGATACCTTGTATATTATTTATTTACACAAAAGATGTTTTTATAATGTTATTAACCGCACTTAGACTCTACTCAAGAAAAACCACTTCCTGATTATCTTTTTATACGGTTTTCTTGAAACCCGGAAGTTGTGGATTTTATAAAATATGTACTGTAACTTAATTTTAACTTTGTTAAAAATTAAATGAAGCTTATTATGTCATGACTTGAAAAGTTGTAGAAAAATTGCACGCTTTTGAATTACAAATTATAAATTGAAATTTGCAATTAAAAAACATTCATTTTTTAAATTATGATTACACATATTTCTCCGTAATAAAAGCATTAAATTTTAAATTAATTCTCACTTCTGTTGTCCTGATCCTTATATCCTGATGGTCCATCCTTCTTGTGTCCTCGTTTTATATATGTACACGCAAAGTCTTATTAGGTATATTTAGTCAAAATTATTTTGTGGTTTTAGATAGCTGAATATACAAAAAGTGTAAAAGACAAAAGGTTTATAAAAAAATATCGAATAAGTCCCAAAATTAACTGATTGATTTTATTTTGTTTTTCTTCATTATTTTCACTTCAAAATAGCATTTTTCTACGCATTTTGAACAACACTTAGTTTGAAAACTGATCTGTTTTATGTAAATCAGTCATTTGTTTTTGAGTAAGTACCTAAGACTCCTGCACATTGTCAAATTAAATCTTATGACAATACTTTATTCAACCTAGCATAAGTTGGCATATTTTTTGGAATGTTATAAATTGTAATAAAATTATCCTGAAAAATGTATAAAAAACAAATGTTTTCAAAAAATATTTTTCTGGACTCGGGGGCCTTAAAACGAAACAATTTCGTAAAATTGTGAAAAGTGAATTTTAACCTAAATCAGTACCATTCCCCCCTTGTATAGAGTTAGAATAATAATAATTTACTAGCGGTACCTGTGCGAATAATTCGCACTAAAATTTGTTTCTAATTTCTCACACTCTTTATAACTTTCTTCTTTTTGTTGTATTACATTAGAAAGCTCAGTGACGGTTCAAGAAAATATTTTTCTAAAACTGTCATATAGGGGCGCAAGTATCGAAAACGTTGAGCTGAAGCGCCGCCATACGAAAAGTATTTATACGTGAATTTTGATTAAAAATTAAACAAAAAAAAATTTACAGACCGTCAATCATGTTGACGTTGTTTTAAAGTTAGAACCGTCAAATGGCAACATTACTGCATATACTGAATAAATGTATAATTGTTATAAATAATTATTTTGCAAAAACAAAAGCAATAATAGATTTTTAGTTGTTGATGTCGGTAGAGCAAGCAATTATCTATAAAATGATACAAAATTTGTGTGCAGCAATTGTGTGGTTTTTTCGTAAAAGGGACGCAAACATCTTAACCTTAACGTATTAATATATATGATTTGCTAAAATTGTGTATAAACAGATATCGAATTTTAATTGGGGTGAAAAGAGGATTTTTAAGTTTCATCCCCTTAGTAGTGAGATTTTCAAAAATCTTTTCATACTGGTTAAAAATAAAAAAATATCATCTTTATACCCCCGTAAGGGGTTTAAATCTTTAAACAAATAAAGTGGAACATATGTTTATATACAACTTTTTTTTAGAACAAGATTTGCTTTTATCTGTCAAAATTTGTCGGTAAGCTAATAAATCAGCTTATATAGTGTATAACACAAGAAAACAATGCAATACTTTATTTTAGCATTTCATATTCTATATTATGAAAAGAAAGTCAGCAATAAAAAAAAGATAAAAAATATATAACTGAATGAAAATGTAATGATGTTTTTTATATAGTAGAATAGACAATCCATGTAACGTTGTCAGTTTAAAACATGTTTAATCGCTGAATAAGACTGGAAATTGTAAGTAGTCAGCAACAATTGGTGCCAGACACGCGACGTCACCCCAACACCTAGAAACTCTTTCTGTTTCACTCGGCTAGCGGTTGGTCACATGACAGAGTGGAAAAGCTATTCGGAACACTAATACTTTTTGACGCTTAAGATACACACGGCTGCGATTTTTTTTTATTTTTATATATTACTGGTAGCCCGATCCGGATACACCCGGATTTGTAGATTGTCTATTGTATAAAATAAAATAAGAAAATCATGAACCACTTCGCCCAAATGATAAGGCATAATTTTTTTTTAGATAAAATTCATAATGTCTTTCCGCACCTTTTTTCAACAAAAGTTGAATCACTTGCTCCCTAAGCCAGCTTGCGTAATACTTGAACGCCTCTTTGTCCACTCTGACCAATAACCTTGATCCTACTACGGGCGATCGGATTGTATAAAATGGTGAGGCAATGTAGCCTATAGAACTTCTGGAATCATATATTCGAAGAATTTTTCTATATAATTTATAAATTACTTAATAATACCTTACTCCCTCGCTTCGTTCATTCGCTCATATTTATTATTACTATATTTCACACTGATTTTTATGTAAACTTTCAATCCAACTTGAAATTCGATTTGCACCCGGACCAAGCCGAACCTAAACCGTCTTCAAGAAATAAGCTATGTAGTGGCAAAAACTGTATTCAAGTTTGTTCAATTCAATTCTCTTTCCACCTAGACGATTTTTATAGGCTTAAGCCTTCCCTAAGAAGCAAAAAATGCTTTCAAAGCCCTTCAGTAATAGATACAGACATCCAGACAAGCAGACAGCTACCAATTTTATTAAACAGAACAGATTGATCAGTGCAAAAGGTTCCGGCTAGTTAAAAAATATGATCTGTTTTTATCCCACTGCCAAGAAGGGTTATGTTCTTTGCACGTATCTATGTATGTGATATTCTTTATTACCTCATATCATCCAAACGGCTGGACGGATTTCTAAAATTAAGGTATCGGCAGCCCAAGTGTCCTAGGATAGGTGACGTTAAAAAAATCAAAATGATGGATTTTAGGTGCCATAATGTGTGACTCGAATTTTTTTTCTCCAAATGAATCCAATAGAGTATCAAAATGAAGAATATTAAAAGGTGATTACAAAAATATATACAACTTATATGTTTAAATGTAATTTTTCATTTATTTACTTAAATTTATTTATAAGAACCACTAATAGATGCAAATTGTTTTCCGGAGATGCTAGCCAACCAAAACTAAAAAATCTAACACTAAAAAGTAAATTAGAAAAATCAAAAACTTATCTGCGTAAAAGAGAACAGAAACGATAGAAACAAGATCAAATGATAATACGCAGTCTATCTTTTCTGTTCTCTTTTTACGAAATCAGATTTTTTGATTTTGTTAATTTAATTTTAAACAGAGTGCTATATGTGTTTAGCGCCACTGTGTTAGATAATCCGTTCTCTGCGCCGATATGGTGTCTCGTAAAGTCAACAGAGGTCACAACCATCACAAGACAACATGAGTTACGTCACTTCCACCAATAATACTTTTTTTCCGCCACACAGATATAACTGCCTGACAGCAGATAACACACGGAGAAACAGCGCGTAATAGAAATAAAAGAAAACGTACAATTGTACATTATTATACGTGATGTAACAAAGGAATTTTCAACAACTTATGTTAACAAATTATTCTTAAGAAACACCCATCGCTTGACGGAACGTCACAATGCAATATTATAAAAATTTTATTCAACTCAATACCACCGTCAGTATTTAAACACGAAACTTCCAACTTTACGCTGACGTAGTTATCATTTTCCACCATGCTATGTTTAAATAATCACTTATTTCCTCCCATATGGTGTGAAAAAACTGTTTGTTAAATGAAATTAACGGTTATGACACTGAAGAGAAAATGATAACTCAGTCAGCGCGAAACAGCGTTCTTGTTGTGCAAGTCATGACTACTTATTGAAAAGCGATATTTTGTGCCACAGCGTACTTAAATAATCTTTATGCCAATAAACAATTGACGGTGATATTAAAAGCGTGTCAATGACTGGCCCCGTAGCGCTACTCCTTGTCGATAACTTCACGGAGCACGGGGGAATACCAGCCAGCCAGTCAATGACGAGTCGGGAATAAAGCTTATCGCATAGAACGGTTTTATTTATTACTTCCGCGAATATCGGTTATATTTTATATTGAAGATTTTCATTGACTAACTCACTGATTCTCTCAAAAGTGTTACTTTTAATATATTGTACTTAAGAATTATAAGCTTTCCAACTATCAATTTGTTAACTTACTAGTAGCAATTATAAAAAACACAAGACCTGGAATTGTGTAAATTAGGACACTAAAAGTGCAATACTGAAGTTCACATGGCCGATTATTAATGAATATTAACACAGTAAATACGTATTTTTATCATTAAAAAATATTGATTTATTTTTATCAACACGTATATACAACATACGTATATAATAATAATATTTTGAGAATCTAGATTGTAATGCAATAGTTGATGTGCGAGTTGTGACATTATGGAAAAACGGTGTTAGCGAGTTTGACAGTTACTGACACTTAAAAATAAAAAACTGTATGAACTAATAGTGGTGTTAATGACCATGCTGTCGAACACCTTCTTTTTAATAAAAAGAAAAGAAAAAACTGAAAAGAAATTAACATCCTTAAAAAAAAGTCACTAAAACGAGGAAAAAAATAAAATTTTTAGGACGTACCAATATCTGTAATTTCATATAGACGTCTATGCTACTGAAAATGACTATTTTGCTGGGTTGCAGAAAGGGTTGTCAAACAACCTGATTTGACAATGACCTTAGCTTGTGATCACACATATTTCTCTCTAAGAAAAGCATTGGTGAATTTTAAAACGATTCTGTTTGAAAAATAATTGATCGAGTGAAGCGAAAATGTATTTTTTTTACAATACTTCGAAACGACATTTTTCTATGCATATTGATCAAAATTTAGCTTTAAAACCGATCTTAGCCTGTTTTGATTAATCACTTATTTTTGTGTAAGTACAATGTAATATCAGAGCGTTTGAATGCGACATTAGACTGCTCCTGCATGTATAAAAACTGCAGTCAATATGGTCACAATCTAAGGTCATTGTCAAATAAAAATTTTCGACAGTACTTTGTGCAACCCAGCATAAGTATGAAAAGACAATATTTCTACTTGCAAACAATTGTCACACACAGTCGTCCTGCTGTAAAATGAGTGGGATTGATGTCATCGATACGTGATTGGAATCAGATTTATTTTGTTTTTTTCATTGATTTAAAAGAGAGAGAGAGAGAGAGAGAGAGAGAAAAGCATCCGTTAGATGACCTTTGACCTGTCGTTGATTCTGTATAGCGTCGCTATACGATGAGTTACTCATATTGTTGAACCTCTCGATTTTTTAAATTAGATTCTTGAGTCAGAAATCGGCACATACATAATACGGTTTCGTAGGGTTCATATGACGTATTAATGGGTCGCCATTGTTGATTGACAGATACCATACCCTACCCTAAAATTGCGCCATTGCAATGCGGAGATCTATTTTGTAATAATAATAACTGGGGAATGATCAAAATTAACTTTCCAAAATTTTACAATTTGTTTCGTTTTAAGATCACCTGAGTTCAAGAAACATATTTTTGAAAAAAAACTGTTCGTACGTTTGTCTGTGAACATGACACAGGACAAACAGATGAGCAAATTGAAAGCAAATTTTGGGAGAATGTTTGAAAGAAAAGTTTGATTAAATTTGGAAAAAAAATTGTTAAAAAAAACAACCAACAACAGAAAAAGACCGAAAATCAACATTAAAATTACAAAAAAAAAAATGAAAATCACCAGAGCGAAATGAGAGTTAGACTCTTTGTCTGTGAAAAGCCTAAATCCACAAAATCCTACACACGGAGAGAAAAAACAATCACCGTCCCTCACAGCGTCCGCTGGTTTTCGCTCTGAACCCAACAGCCGTACATTTATTTTTGTGATTGAACTTACAGCTGCTGCGACAGGACGTTAAGTCAGCTGTAAATGACAAGCATTCTGTGGTTAATTTTTACATATGAAGCCAGACTTTATAACCATGCAAACGAATAACTAACCGTTACCCACGTCACCGCAAGTGTTAACTGAAATTTTATTTTATTAGTGTATTTGCCATATGGCAACATACACTATTGGTGTCGGTCGGATGGCGGGACCTAGGGGTCGGACCAAAATTTCTCGACGTTTCATAACCTCCTAAACACTTTGCCACCATTTTTAAAAATGTTTATATATATATGTGTATGTGTATGTGTATATATATATATATATATATATATATATATATATATATATATATATAGGTATATATGTGTGCGGGCTATAACTTTCGAAGAAGTTAATTTATTTTAACGAAATTTGGCACACATGTTGGAATGCATCACCGCACGAAGCCTATTTCAAATGGGCCCAATCGGGCCATTTTAAGGGTAGTTTTTAGGGGTTGAAAAATGTTTTTGGGGCCCAAAATACCGAAAAAATTCTCCGAATCGTTTCAAAATTGAAATTTAACCCTCCGGTAGTAATTAAAAAGTGTCCCTAAAATTTTAATAAAATCGGCCCGACAGGACCGGACTTACAAATTTTATGAAAACACTAGTTTGCAGATAGTGAATTATTTACTGAAAGTTGCATATAATTTGGTATAAAGGTTCGATTGATAATAATATTGCAATTAAGAAAAAAAAATTATTTTAAGGGGTGTATAAAGGAGTCAAATTTTTTATTTTGCCTAAAAATCAACTTAAGTTCGCATAATAAAGCCACTCTGCCTGTATAAGCAAATACACTATATTGTCGGCAGGGTTTTGGCACTGCGACCCGGGTTTTTTAGTGTATTTGCCATAAGGCAACATACACTATTGGCGTTGGTCGGATGGCGGGACCTAGGGGTCGGACCAAAATTTCTCGACGTTTCATAACCTCCTAAACACTTTGGCACCATTTTTGAAAATGTTTATATATATATGTATATATATATATATTTATATATATATATATATACGTATATATATATATATATATGTGTGCGGGCAATAACTTTCGAAAGAGTTAATTGATTTTAACGAAATTTGGCCCACGTGTTGAAATCCATCACCGCAAGAAGCCTATTTAAAATGGGTCTAATCGGGCCATTTTAAGGGTAGTTTTTAGGGGTTGGAAAATGTTTTTGGGCCTCAAAATACCGAAAAAATTCTCAGAATCGTTTCAAAATTGACATTTAACCCGTTAGTAGCAATTAAAAAGTGCCCCTAAAATTTTAATAAAATCGGCTCAACAGGACCGGACTTACAATTTTTTTGAAAACACTAATTTGCAGATAGTGACTTATTTATTGAAAGGTGTATTTAATTCGGTGTAGACGTTAGATTGATAATAATATTACAATTAAGAAAAAAAATGTTATTTTAAGGGTTGTATTAAGGGGTTAAATTTTTTATTTTGCCCAAAAACAAACTTAATTTCACATAATAAAAGTATAAAACCACACGGCCCTATACAAGCAAATACACTATATTGTCGGCAGGGTTTTGGCACTGCGACCCGGGTTTTTATTATATGTCAAAGATCAATATTTTCGAAGTTCGAATGGTCCTGTCGTCCAGTGGGCTGAAATTTTTTACCATGTGACCCCATATGTAACCATAAAGTAATATTAAATATATTTATTACTAGCCGCACGCAATAACAGAAACTTTATTTTATTTATTATATTATTATGGCAATTAATGTCTGTATTTTTGGAGCTGAAATGGTTGTCATCCAATTGGCTGGAATTTTTAATGGGTGTTTTTATAATATGTTCGGTTTATATTAGTTTGAAAAAAAAACAAACTGTAATTTGGTAGAAACAGTAGATAATGTTAAAATGAATAAAGATTATTAGGAACACCCCCACAGTATGACGTAACTACTGACGTCACTTTGTACAAATGTATGCGCTATCACTGTCTCCGTCTACCCATAGAGATGTTACGAGCTTATTGAGAAAACTCTTTGAAAATTGTGATCAAGATTATTAAATAAACGTTTTCCGACAAGACTTGATAGAAAAATCCCGCCGGAATTCGAACCTATGTATTTCCCAAATACATTAGTCTGCTAGTCGATCAAATTTAAAATTCCATTAAATCTTACTACAAAGACGTCAACAACAAAATTTCGACTGGGGAGCCAGTTCTATCCACTTGGTAAACAAACGCTTGTAACTGAAATTTTTCTCAACAAAACAGTCCCTAGAACAGCCATCTTATTTGTTTGTTATTATTTACTGGCCAACTGAAATCATAAATATCTTGACCAGGCAAATAAAAAATAAATTTTGGGTAATGTTTTTTAAATTAAATTATTTTTACCACGTTTATATTAAATCGTTTTCTTGCCCGTCTCTTTGCTCGGAACAAATTTTGTAATCGGTTTTTCATCTACATTCCGTTATCTGATCGCGTTGAAATTTTGTCCACGTGTGTAGTTCTGATTACAATGCAATATTATTATAACTATCAGTATGTAGATAATTGAAATATCTTTCAAATGATGTGCAGCATGACCCGTCTAAAAAATTTTTTCATATATGACTTTACAAAACTAATTTATAGTTTATATGATAAGATTTTATTTTGAGTTCATCCGAAATCTTTAAGGCTGTCGGAACGCTCTGAATTTAAGCCAAAAATAGAGCTTCGGCTGTCAACTGATTGTAAAGTTATTCGTCAACATTTTGCAAAAATTCTTTCTCTATAAGGAAGATAAAGGACAAATCTAGGTCTCTAATGGACTACTTTTGTAATTTATGTACGATTTACTAGAAAAAAATTGGCATTAATTGTGCTAAAAAAACACACGTTTTCAATGTCACACTATGACCTTATTCGTACTTATTTCACAAAACTGTTCCATCACAAACCTAAAGTGACTCTTCCTTTTTCGGAAAAGTTTTTTAAATCTTCAAAATATTTCCAAAAATTAGAGTAATCCATTGACAGCGGCACCCTTGCAAAAAAATTTTTTAGCCTCGTAGTTGGCACCAGCCAAAAATTGAAACGTGTGGATGATTAGAGCGAGACAGAGCTAAGGAAGGTCACACCCACAATATGTCTTTTGCCTACCTCGCCCCTTACCGCTGGGTCATAGCACAAACAAAATTCAGAGCGTTCCGACAGCCTTAATTCAGTTCACTTAAAAGTTAAGATGGTCAAAGCACTTTAGACGCGCACTGTATATTACACTTTCCAAGGAATTTTTAATCATATTAATAACCTATAACAGAAAAATAATGTAATCTAATATTACAGGCATTGGAAACAGAGCGAGAAAAGAAATTGGTGTTGACTGGAAAGATCAAATTTTCTGAAGCTCCGCAGTCGTTGTACGATCACCCAGTGCTTGTAATAGAACGATACTGCAAGAAAATCATTGCCGAAAAACGAGCTAGGGTAAGTTTTGAATAACAATCATAATTTTTTTATGTTTAAATAACTATGCACGATGTCTCAATATTTTATATCAAAATCATAGCACAGAAAAGCTATTCGCTATCCTATATCTGTATTCAAAAACAAAGATACTTCTCAAAAGCACAGCTGCAGAAGATAGTTTTAAAAAAGTATGTAGATACAATATACCAAGCTATCAGTTCCCCAAACGATACAAGATACCTTGTATCGTTTCAAAAGTAAGTATCTTGATATTTTTAAAAATATCTTGATACTCCAAAAGTATCTTAGAAACTTCGAAAGTATGTACTATATACTATAATATAATTAAAAATTTGACAATTTTGTTTTCAAACTTTTTACAAAAAAGTATCTGAGATACAAAAAGTATCTAAATTAATAAAAGTAGTTTGGTACAAAGTAATTCCCAGCTCTACTCAGAAGTACCTAGTATCTAAGATACATTTGAAATAGCTAAGATACTTTTGGAGAATCTGAAATTTAATAATTCGTTAACGTCTGAATTTGTTTGTATATCAATAAAAATTATCGACAGTTTTTTTAATTTTCAAACTTTTTTAAATTCATAAAACAATTTTTAATACTTCACAATATCTGAAGAAACCCCGAGTCAAGACTGAAACGTTATATTATAAATTAATCTTCAAAGTTCAATTCCAGATATATGTTATAATAGAAAACAGGATCACGGGTAATTGGAATAATGAAAATAAATCAATTTAAACACTCATTGATTGCAACGTTTCGTCTTTTTTATTAAGACTTTTTTTTTGCAATCAATGAGTGTTTAAAGTGATTTATTTTCATTATTCCAATTACGCGTGATCCTGTTTTCCATTATTATAAATTAAGAAAGTTTCAAAAATGAAAAAAACTAGCTGATCATTTTTATTTATATCAAAAGTTTCCTACAATAGAATTAAAAAATTGATATGTCATTGTCCACTCAAAACATTGTGCAATGCAGTATGAAGGTAATATTTTCGTTTTCCGAAGTCACAGTCAATGCTACCGTTCGCGCTGGGGAAACTGATGAAAAATAAATTTAATTTTAAACTAATGAATTAAGGTAACTTTATCTCTACACAAAAGTGAAATATTTTGCAACTGATATATGTCTGTGGTCAAAAGAGAAAAACCGCTTACGTCGCTTTTTTTCTGTATCATCAGACAGATATGTTCGATTTTTATTATTACATAAGCATTTCAGAAGAACTTATTAGTCCTACAGTGAGTGTATAGATCATCCAGAGTCTATATTTCGTAAATTAGTTACAACGCAAAGCGACTGCATCATCGAAATATCTATAATTTGCATTACTGTTTACCTAAATTGAAATACAAGGTTTGTCCTCAAAGTAATAAAATTGGTTCTGGTAAAAAGAAATTATTAAAAGTCTTCAAAACAATTTCCTTGGGCGTTGACTCGGCGTTCGCGATGCTCGGTTAGTAAAAAAGTACTTCGAGACTCGGCAGCGATGTAGTGTGCAGCGAAAACTGCAGTTAAATGATTCAATCGTTACCATGTATTGGAATCGAATTCAGATTTCAGCTCCAGTAGGGTATTGTCGAGTGATCCGGTTTCGGTATATGAAAAAATTAGTTAAGTTCCGGTTTTTAACGATAGACTTTTAAAAATTTAATAAAGTATCAAAAATTCATAATAAACAAATTAGTTTCGCTCAACAAAAGAAACATTTCATATTTACTCAATTTTTTGAACTGTTAGACCAGTGGTTTTCAACCAGTAGTCCGTGCGAGTTTCGGAAGTGATTCGCGGGAGGGCCCGGCAGCACATAGAAAGTTGCCATTTAGTGGGAATTTTAAAAGCGATATGCGTTGAACGAGATGGGATGAATATATGCGTGCTTATGACTATCATAATAATTAATGTGTTTTACTTAAATACCTTTGAATTTAAAATAAAATAAAAGAATAGTTACTTCTTACGACAACAGATTTATTCAGTGGATGTACATTTCGAGAGCTAAGCTCCCATCTTCAGCAAAACACTAAACTGAGATGTACATTTTAGTGTTTAGTGTTTTGCTGAAGATGGGAGCTTAGCTCTAGAAATGTACATCCACTGAATAAATCTGCTGTGGTAAGAAGTAACTATTCTTTTATTTTATTTTATTGTTCCAACCACAGTGCTCTTAATGTTTATACCTTTGAATTTGGTTATAACTGATACATCCCATATCGTACGGTATGGCAGCTCCGTACTGATACAATTGCAGACTGAGTGGTCCGCAGACTTTTACGGGTTGAGAGCCACTGGTTTGGAAAGACCTGTAGTATATATTCCTGAGCCTTATATCAGAATTAAGGGGGTCGTCTTATGTGACAGCTGTTTTTTTCACGCTTTTTTGGGAATTTTTTGTGGCGAACAATGAATGTATACTACCTTAATATTTTCATCATGTATTTATTGACATTTCACCAACCTTTCCAAATTTTTTCACGTTGAAATGTACAGTTGAACCGACTGTAGATCTCCGGGATGACGCCCATGTAAAAAAAAGTCGGCTGACGGTTGCCACGATACATACTGTTCTGCTTATCTAAAATCAACAAATCAAACTGCGTTTTAATTGGTAGGCCTGTGACTACAGCCGGGACCAGAATTAAGTCGAAATATTAAAAAATTCATGTTTGGCGAAGATTTTAAAAAAATTTACGATTTTCATCGTTTTTTTTTACTATTCCAGCTTGAAGAATAAAAAAACTATTACAGTTATCACAATGATTTTGGTTCGGGCTAGAACTATAGACGTACTGAAGATACCATAAAAATATCAACGCAATCGGATCATTAGTTTTTGAGATATCGTGGCAACCATTTTAAAAAATACAGTTTCGAGAAAAACGCGTTTGAAAAATCAAGTATGCGTAACAGAATAAAGCACTTGACTCACCATCAACCTCTGTAACTTTCCAACGACTTCGAATTTCGAAAAACTCTTTCACAAACATAATCTGGAGATCCTAAAAAGGCAATTTAAGCAAAAAAAAATTTTCGGTTTTTTTGACCCCTCACAGCAGACGACCCCCTTAAATCTTATATAGAAAAAAGGCGTTTTCAAATCTTATTTACAAATAAGTATGTAGTTTTCAGATGATTAAAGATTTTTATAATACAATACGTTACCAATACCAACATTTTTATTTTGTTAGAGATATTTGATATTTTGAGTAAATAATAAAAATGTTCAAAGTCGATAGAATTCCGTACGTAGGCGTTGAATCAAATAAATTCATATTTATTGAAATTGAGTTCCGATTTAAAAAGTTATCAAACATTAAAAACTGACCAAAAATTCTTACAAAATTAAATCCAATAATGCTTTTTTACAAGGGCTTCTTAACTTACGTAAAATTGTTAATACTTAGACATTATAACATTATTGTAAAGAAAAAACAAAGGAGCTTGAGAATATCTATTGCAAGCCCCCAGTTTTTTTTTTTCGAATAAGTAACTCGTAACAGTATCAATTGGATTTTTATTTTAATATTAAAAAAATAATAGACTGTAATTACAAGTTGGTGCTAGGCCAAATAACCCAGACTATTGGTGGCCTTGCAAACAGATTTTTGAAAAGATTGGTAGCAAGAATTAAAAATGTCAAATTTACGAATATCTTCAAAACCGGAAACTCACTAATTTTTCAGTTTTCACTATCGTAATCTATGAAAAAAATTGTACAAAAATGTTCATTTAACCAAAATTATAGCTCTAATATTAAGAAAACTAACAATAGTTCTGTCTTCGCTTTAAACACCTTGTATACATGGCCGTACCTAGAAAAAACTTTGAGGAAAGGAAGTGAGTCCGATATTTCTCACTGCATCATTTTCCGGGTTCCGTAATAAATTTTTAAAAATCTCGTTTAGGTAAACGGTATGTTAATCTCTGCAAAAATTTCGCGAGGAGTTTAAACCCTGGCGTATAATACTAACAATTTTAATTAATCCGAAACATTGCTCTTAATAGATGAGAGTGCCGAAGGTGATAATTCCCAAACTACTATTCTTGGACGAGAGTGAAGACCCGCCAACTGGTTTGACGATAGCCAAAGGTCATCACTTTAACTTAGAAAACAGTACGTTGCTACCAGATAATCATTTGGAGACAAGCAGCGAGGGATACATGTTCGAAGAGGAAGAATACGAGTATCTCAAATACGAGAATCCACTAATCAAACAACTAAAAGAAGCCGAGGTAAAATATTTTTTTACTTATTGTTCGGTCATAGATACCTACAGTAGACCTCGCTTAACGCTGTTTCAGTATTACGCGGCTTAAAAAAAAGACAAACGACATTAGATGACTTCTTCACAAAAAACAAAATATATCAAATGAGGAACTTTCCTCATCACAAACATAACTTCTTACTCGAACTTTTATTTGAGTTTCATAAATGTTTTAAAAACAAAAATCAATATTAGCAATTCATAAATCTATAATTAATGTGATAAAAAAGTATTTAACTATAAATGTTACTAAATTAAACAAAAAAAGAACTAATTTTTCTTATTCTCAGTTCTATTATCTACATATTAAGATTACCTCGTTTAGCGCTGTTTCGTATAGCGCAGGAACTTATTGAAACGTATCTTCCGCGTTACGCGGAGTCTTGTTGTATCATGATGTCACATCGATAAGAGATTTCCTGAGAATGCTTCGATTAATTTTTATATGTGAAACCATAAGTAGCAACGAAAATAAAGCCTACAATTTATTATAATTAATTTATATTTGATATTGTCATCGTCCTTCTTATGTGACTTAAACGTAATATAAATAACTGGAAAAATGAGACCTTCAGCCTCTAATTAACATTTTAAGCCCTGAAGAAATTACAAATTGTAAACGAAACGTTTGCAACAAAAATATTGTAAAAGCTAAAAGTGCCATTTTGTCTCTCATTTATATTATAAATGTTAGTTTTTGTTTTGTTTTTTTTTTTGGAGTTCGAATAGTCCTGTGCTCAACTGGTTGCATTTTTTAAAGCTGCCAAAAAATAACAGTTACCAAACCATATACTTCTTTTAAGAATATTTTTTTGTGAAATATTCCTAAAAGTTTCTCAGTTCTTGGTTGTTTCTTTAAAAACCCACGCTTTTTGAAGCGGCCTGAAAAACAGATAGCTATACTTCGCTGTAAAACCGTTGTCAAATAATAAAACTGCTATAAATTAGGTTAGAAAGACAAAGTCTGTTTTTTACAACAAAAAAGCAACATCAATAATGTATAATAAAAACAGAAACGTATTATATTACCATCCTTCATACGTTGACAATAATATTTTAAAGACAATTCTCCATTCACTTCTTAAAAGAAAAACATAATAAAACGCACGCATACGCATTTTCACAATAAAACTGAATTTGCCCGTTAATGGTTGAGTGGCATTTGTATTTTTCAACAATGAAAATATATGACGTAAGTATTATTACTATTATAATCCGGAATAGATTTATATCAGTGTTGCCAACATTAAAAGGCCGAAACGATCGTCGAGAAATAATTTCGTAATAAATTTTGTAGAATTTTCAAGTTATTATTAATCACGTTCAACTAAGTGCCGAGTGAAAAAAGTGCAATTTATATACTATTCCACCTTTTCACGAATTAAGTCTATTTTTCCTGACCTACAAGACAAACATATAACATTATTAAATATATTCACCCTTTCGGGGCTATATAGTTTATTTATTTACTGCAAAATGGCATGATGCATCAGTAAAGACAACGAATATAGTACTATTGAAAAACAAATAAAAAGCAAACCACATGTTATAAGTTCATGAAAAATGACTCAAACCAGACGACTCAGCCTAATGCATTATTTGAACTTAAACTCAATCTCGATTTTAACCTTTCAGTCACGAGACATTTCTTTTCAGTGTCGTTATCAAAGCGCATCCCCTCCCTAATGTCTAGGCTATCGATGCAAAAAATCTCGAAAAATTCCCGAATGTAGCACAAGCTTCGTCGCTTTTTTTATTTTCAAATTATTTTCGAAACTTAAATGCTTAAAATAAACTTTTCACGGAATTTAAAGCTTTAGAAAAAATATGTTTACGAAAAAGAATTAATACTCGAAAGTCTAAAATAAAATATAAGAATCGTTTGTAAAGTAGGTCACCGTGACAGAGCTGTATAAGGAGTTATTTGAATCTTTAAAAATATTGACTCGCGCTGACATAATATATTTTATAAATAGGCACTCTTTGCTAAGCAAAATTCTGAATTCATTCTTTTGACCATATGCACAATACGAGACATAAAAAAAAATTGAAAACAACAACAGTCATGTCTAACTGTTGTTCGGAAAGGGCTAATAAACTCAATAATAAAAATATACAATAAAATTCCATTAGATATCAACCATTTATCGTTGCATTCTTTAATAAAAAAACTTGGTGCGTGTATTTTTGTACGTGCGTTTCAAGTTATACTTATTTGGCGTGATTAAAAACTAATTTTTAATATGCAAACAATTTATTGAGAAAAAAACTTCAGAGTTTAATTATAATAATTATAAAAAATTAACCTCAAATATTTGGGCGTCATTATTTTTTTATTTTTTTACATCCTGTTCCATGTCATTCCAGTCGATATTCATTTATTTATATTTTTTTTTTCTATTTTCTATTTCATATAGTAGAAGACATTGTACAATACAGAAAAATAAGTTGTTTGCAAAGCCCTTAGCACCCTACGAGGAAACGCCTCTGTTCTCCCACTAGAGGAGTGTGAAATGTTGTCTATTAATTAACGTAACTACAGTTAATTGTTTTTGTTTTCAGACCGTTCAAGAAATGTACGAGCTCGCTGAAGAGATCGTGGGTGATCTGAAAACAATGGAAGCTCGCGTTGTCGTATCTCTAACTGCAGTCACGAGCGACACAAGTGCGATAAGTGCGGTAGGCGATGAATCTGCCGCGGAAGAAGCTGCGCCAGAAGAACAAGAGGATCAGTAGGAAACAAAAGAAAGTGGGGGGGCATATTTACGGAGAGAGAAACTATAATATACAGGTCAATAATAATAATTACTGATTACTAATTACTTTCTTTTATCACCATCTCTAGTCAAAGCTGGCAAATTGTATACAGATGTGCAGTTTTAGAGCACTATTTAAAAAAATAACAGTCGCGGTATTTAGAATAAACCCAAAAATAATACACAGACATATTTTAGCCGAAATAACTATTCGTTCGCGATATAGCTTACCCAAAAAGCAGGCGAAGTGGTGATATTAAGATTTAGAAAACGGATCGCTTTGCGATATGACTCACATACAAGAGCTGCACGATGCATGTACAGTTTCACTAAAAAATTAGATTCCTGGAACTCTGTTTCCATACATCCCAATTGGTAGAGTCTTACAGAGTATAATTTGGTAGTTCGGGACAGTTATAACTCGAGCATTTTTTTGTCCAAATTCATCACTAGATCTGTCGTTATATTCGTCACGTTCAACAATTACCACGGAATGGGTACTTGTTCATTCACTAGGATTATATACAGAGTGTATGCAGAAAAACAGAACATTTAGCATTGGGAGAAAATAAACGAATCAGAATGCGCCATGACAAAAATTATCTAATGTGTGAGAGAGAAATGAAACTTCAAGGTATGCTCAAGTTGTTCTCAACCAATAGAATATTTCAAATGATAACTGTCAGCTTAAAGCAAACATGGACAACATTTATTTAAGTTAAAATTTCGAAATGGATATTTGTCGTAGTAACGACATTTGTCTATGAACGATTTTTTTTAAACTGAATGAAGTAGTTTTCCCATGCCAAGTACTCGCACAATGACCTTGAAGTGCACCAATTTCCTACTTCTATGTCATTCAGACCGTGCGCGATCAATGTATTGTGGACATAGACGCCCTTTTTAACCGACTTAAAAAAAAGGAGGAGGTTCTCAATTCGTCGGAATCTCTTTTTTTAATTATTTTTTATGTATGTTCCCCGATTACTCGAAGACGCCTGAACCGATTTGGAAAATTCGTTTTTTGTTTGAAAGGGTATACATCCCAGGTGGTCCCATGGTCATCAGGTCAGGATCTGATGATGGAACCCTGAAGAAATCGAGGGAAATCTTCAAAAATAAGCGAAATCAAATCCACCACTAAAAAATAAAAAATAAAAAAACTTAAAAAAAAATATATTAACCTCCTTCAAAAAAATCACTAAAAAGATGAAAATAATGAAATTTTGAGGTCGAAGCTAATTTCATTACAAAAACTTTTAATTACATATCTACTTTTATTAAATAGGCGCCGACCTCAAAATTTCATTATTTTCATCTTTTTAGTGATTTTTTTGAAGGAGGTTAATATTTTTTTTTAAGTTTTTTTATATAGGAGAATATATTTTACCCACCCATACAAGTTCAGTTTCCTTCTTTGTAGTCTTCTTGCGTCTAGGCTAGGAAACAATTTAGTATACGAAAAATAAAACAACGCTCCAGTTTCAGATTCTGGCTTAATCTTTGACTGACAATGACACACAATTTCAATGATGTAACATTCAGTACAATGTCTGAAAATCAACGTACTTATAGGCATTTTTTTTAATTAAAACTGAACTTCGAATTTAAAGCTAAACCATTAACCTTCAACAACTAAATTATACTCTTTCCTATCAAACGTCTGTTCATTGTTTCAAATTTGACTTTATGTCAAGGAAATAATTATTTTAAATAGGCATAATCTTACCCACAACCAAAAGAGCATTTAACGAAATTTAATTCAAAGTGACGTTTCAGATTGTATCAAAACAGTATAGACATGCATTTTACAACCCATAAGCTCTCTGGAATTAAAGACATTTAAGAACACGTGTTAATATGAATACAAATAAAATTACAGCAAAGAGAAAGAAAATACGCCAAATATTATGATAATGAAACGTTTAAAAAATGATGGTGGCATTCTCACCGTTAGATGATGTAACAGTTCAAAAAAAACTTTAGCAATTTACAATTTTATCAGACTGCGGAACCAAAAATCAATTTGTGGGCGTTTTCCATTTACTCGACTCCAACCACAATAATACCAAATGGAAAAAACCTATGAGTTTATGCGGATAATTTGATCATCTGTCTAGATTTTTAGGGTTTCATATCCAAAGTGTTCTAACAAAGTCCTCTTCTTGTGGCAACTCTGTCTGTCTGTCCTTCTACCAGAGATTTCTTACTCGTGATCGGGATAGGATAAAATTTTGAAATTGTTTGAGTTGATCGTAATTCGAAACTAACCGTGCCAGCGATCGAATAGTAAACCATCCGAAGCACCCTGTAGTAAGGCATCCTTAAAATAGTTTCTGAAGGTATGAATATTATAACAGTCTTTAAGTGATAGTAATCAGTATTATTAATTGACCGAACTAAGTATTTCTCTTCGTATAAATTCTGTGATAAAATTGTGTATACCCATGTTTATTAGTTTTCACAAAAGCATTTCGAGAACATTTAGTCCATTGTAAGATTTAAAATGTTTTGTATCAAACCAAGAAAGTAATAAAATCTTTAAACATTATATATACGTCTTCATTTTTTTAGTACCTAGTCCCGTTTCAAATCATGACAATTTTTTATTATTATTGTGCGAGTTAGGGTCGTTTAACGCTTGCGTTAACGTTACGGGATTGTGGAGTATTCTACCACTCCACCGACTTTCACTCTTGGGTTATTTTGATCTGATGTGATTAGTGATGTTGGTAGGCAAATATTGTAATTATATCAAGTTGAATATAATTTATAACAACGCTAACATAATATGTTAACTTTACTTTTAGAAATCAATGTTCTTAAGTCTAAACGGTTGAAAAGAGTGCAATTAACAACTTGAAAAACGTACTGTGTAATAGCATTTACTTTGTTCGTTTTTAGCATTTCAAAATTTCTGGATTTGTCTCAGAAAAGAAAATCTGGAGCTGACACTTCCAGAAATCTCGGTGGTCAAGGTATGGTACAGCGATAACTAAGTTAAATTGAATACATTTCTCAACACAAAAGAGGTAGTGTTCTCTTGAGCAACGTTACATGTTGTCAACAATTATTGTGACACAAATTCCTAAGCGCCGCCTACACCTACTCTTTCAGACAAAAACGTTCTAGTCAGGCCCGGCGGATGACCGGGGTTTTGTGGGTAGCTATACCCATACGAAAAATTCCGTGTGGGTAAAATACCCACATGGAATTTGACAACATTTTTTTCACATATTAATAAATATGAGTTAATTGGAGGGGGCTTGCTTTGAAGTTTGTTAATTTAATCACCGCTAGATCGAAAAAAATTTTTTTTTCATCTCACTACCCACACGGACTGAACATGACCTGCCGGGCCTGGTTCTAGTAAACTGAAATACATATTTTATTATTTTCCTGTAAATGCCAATTTATAACTTATGCGAGAAAATGTTCCCTAGCTCTTAGACTACAAACTTCAATCGCGGGCAATGCCGTAAAACGTGAAAACAAGGCGAGAGGTAATCACAGATTTTAATTACAGTTCAAAATTTACAGTGCCGCGGGAAGAAGCAGATCGACACAACAAAGCGTGGGAGTTCATCACAATGGTAAATTTAATGATTTTATTCACTTTATATTTCATTAGAAGTTATCAAAGATTATATTTGCATAAATTAACATCACTAAAGTCGTTTATGGAAACAAAAATCAATGCAGATTTTATCATTATGATAAAAATTACAATTTTGTTATTCTAAAGTATGACTGGTAGAAGCTGTCCAAAAATTATAGGGGGGGGACTCCTAAATCGTTTTGCCCAAAATTTATTTTCTAAAATTTTTTATATTACGGAGACGGGGAGGACTCCTGAACCGTGCTGTTCAAAAATTACATGGGGGGACTCCTAAGCCATTCTGCCCAAAAATTAAAAGGGGGACACATAAACCGTTGTGTACAGAAATTATTTTACATTTTTTTTTAATATTACGTAGACGAGGGGGAACTTCTAAGACGTTCTGTCCAGAAATTTGAGGAAGTAAAATTCGTCATAAAAAAAATTAAATTTATTAATAACATCTTCTTCTAAAGAAGTTTTACACCTCCCGCAAGCTGAGATAAGAATCACACATTTTTTAAAAGTTATTTTTTCGCTACATAATAATTTATTCTTGTGATGATTATTTTTTCGACTATAGTCGATGGTTAGTCACCATTCACCGGTAGCTAGTGTAAAGTAACTCTGGTAGTGAACACTGAACATGAAATCCAAATATTAGCGCCCAACTCTCCGCTTATAAGAGTTTCAGTAAATTTGTTGAATTGTGAAAAAGGTTTAAAAAGTCATCCTTGTGAAGAAAACAATGGTAAATGACAAGGTGTCGACTGTGTTTATCAACCGGTGACAAATCAACTTGCAGGTGTTATCCCGTTTAGGTAAGTCATTTTATTTTCAAAATACATGCGATATGGAATTTTTTCAATTTCGAGTGGTTTAAATTTATACTTTATTGCTTATATTTGTTTTATCAAGATATTTGTCAAATTAAAAATAAATCATAATGTAGAACGAATAACTGAATATATAAGTGAATAATTTTAAAGTTACGAAAATTAAAATTTGTACTACTTCTTTATTTTACAAATGAGAATTAGAAAATAAATGCAGTATTTTAGTCAACATTATTTAGTTTATTTTGCGGGTATTTGTTATGTTTAATTATTATTTTTCTGTTGCAGATAACGGAACATATTATTACTTTCAACTGAAAAATGGTCACCAGTTCCTGAGAAAACACAGTGACGCTATCTGATAAAATTACAAATCAAACCGATCATTCTACTGAAGTGCCTTTTGAAAATCAATCGGTCGCTAAAACTAATGCAGATATAAAGCAGCGTCAATATTTAAAGCATTGATATGGCTGCCAATCGAAAAAAGATGACAACAAATTACAATTACAATTTAAAATCCGAAATTAAAGACGAACCCTTAGAAGATAATTCATTAAATCAAACAGAATCTTCTGCTAACACCAGAGAAAATATATCTAACGAAAAAGTCCATGAAATTAGCTGCGAAGACACGAAAATCGGTATTGCTAACATATTAAAATCTGAAATCGAAGACGAACAAATAGATGATAGTTCATTAATTCCAATAGAATATCCTGCTAACATAGTGGAAACTTTATATAAGGATAATGGCAATCAAATTAGCTGTGAAGACACAAAGATCGGCATGAACTGCTACATATTAAAATCTGAAATCGAAGACGAACCAATGGATGATAATTCATTAATTGTAACAAAATCTCATACTGGAACAGTCAAAACTTTATCTAAGGATAATCTCATTTGCATTGGTCACAATTTAAAATCCGAAATCAAAGACGAACCGATAGAAGAAAATTCATTAATTCGCCCAGAATCTCCTGCTAACACCAAGGAAACTATATCTAAAGATATCAGTAAAGTCAGCTGCAAAGGCACAAAGATCGGTATTGGTCAGATTTTAAAACCAAAAACAAAAGACACAACGCTAAAAGATAATAATTCATTAATTCTAACAGAACCTCTTGCTGACACAGAAGAATCTTTATGTAAGATTAATTTCATTGAAACCAGCTACAAAAGCACAAATATCGACATTGGCCAAATGTCAGGGAACTTCACACGTGTTCATGTTACGAAAGAAATAAAACATTGCGTCGAAGATGACCACAAACGCTTATACACCGAAAAAAACAAGTATCAGTGTGACATTTGTAATAAATATTTCTCACAGACCGGTGATCTAAATAGACACAAACGGACACATACTGGTGAGAAACCATACCGGTGTGACGTTTGTAATATGTGTTTCTCTCTATCAAATAATTTAAAAAATCACAAACGGACACATACCGGTGAGAAACCATTTCAGTGCACTATTTGTTATAAGTATTTTTCACAGTCAAACAGCTTAAAAATTCACAAACGGACACACACTGGTGAGAAACCTTACCAGTGTGACATTTGTAATAAGTATTTCTCAATGTCAGGTGCTTTTAATTATCACAAAAAAACACACACTGGTGCGAAACCGTATCAGTGTAGTGTTTGTAATAAGTATTTCATCTCATCAAGCAATTTTATTAAACACAAACGCATACATACTGGAGAGAAACGATTTCAGTGTAGTATTTGTAATAAGTATTTTTCACAGTCAAATAGTTTAAAAATTCACAAACGGACACATACTGGTGAGAAACCGTACCAATGTGGCATTTGCGATAAGTATTTTGCACAGTCAGGTGCTTTAAATACTCATCAAAAGAGACACACTGGTGAGAAATCGTACCCGTGCAGCATTTGTGATAAATATTTCTTTCGGTCAGGTGATTTAAAAGCTCACAAACGGACACATTCTGGTGAGAAACCGTATCAGTGTAAAAGCTGTAATAAATATTTCTCCACAACAAGTAATTTAAATATTCACAAACGGACACATACTGGTGAGAAGCCATTTCAGTGTGACATTTGTAATAAAAGTTTCTTTCAAGCAATTCATTTAAATAAACACAAGCGGAAACACACGGGTGAGAAAACTATATCAATGTGATGTGTATAAAATTTATATGTGCTTTTCGTGAAAACATATAATAAGAATTATAACAGGAGTTTTCGTTTTATTACTCAAACTTTTGTAAAAGGAGCCCCATAAATCCTAAAATGCCTCCACTTGATTAACCCCTGGTACCCACCTCGTCATATTTTTGCGTATAATTTGAATAAAAATTGAAATCTCAACCTGAGTCATCAAATCATCATTATTTAACTCTTAAAAGCTTAAAATGAACTGGTCATTTTTTTTTCAATTTTTTTTTAACTTATACTAAATGACGTCAAAGTACGTGTGCTTAGCGGACACGCCCGGGTACCCACTAGATGAAAAATGGTGATTTGACTCAGGAATTAATATCATTGATGAATATTTAATTGAGTTGATATATAAAACAATCATAATGATTTTTAACGCAAATTGGAATATATATATGAAGCAAGAACGCCTACGTCTAAAATATTGAAAAACATAGCAAGAGGCCATTCTCTGAGTACGCCAGTGTCTAGTGTATCAGGTTACCATTTGATCCATTATATCTATGCCAGTTTTGTATTTATTATAATTATAAGTGATCATGTGAGGTTTTTACTTTTTATCAGAGTGCTTTGTCGATAGTAAAATTACAGATTTGTCTTGCATTGTATGTTGGCGAAAACCAGAGACAGTAGAATATTCTTCTCTAGATTTATGGAAAGCCATTTGTTTTGGAATATAATGATTGTTTTTTCTCAAAGTACCAGCAGTAGTTAATTTCCATAATAATAAGTGTTTAGCAAGAGGTAAAGTAGTAAAATAATTATCCATAAGTTTGACCTGAAATTGGGTTTGGTCGGTAACATATGCATTCTCAATGTAAATTGTGTAAATGGTTAAAATTGACACTATGGAGCAAATATCGATAAATGGCAACGGCTTAAGCATAATGTGCCGATTGTGTTTATCAACCAGTGTTAGGGTAATAGATATATTTGCTTTATTAGCCAAAATAAGAATTCAACTTGCAGATGTCGTCATGAAGTGTGCTCCCGTTCAAGTAATTCTATCTTAAGATTTCATTAGAGATGGGTTTTGCCACATTGTTATTTATATGAGCACAAACGAACACACACTGGTGAGAAATCGTACCACTGTGGCATTTGTAATAAATATTTTTCACTCTTAAGTGTTTTAAAAACTCACAAACGAACACACACTGGTGAGAAACCGTACCACTGTGGCAATTGTAATAAGTATTTTTCACACTCAACTAGTCTAAAAACTCACAAACTGGTGAGAAACCGTACCAGAGTGGCATTTTCGATAGATATTTCTCAAACTTATCTGATTTTAATCAACACAAACTTGCACACACTGGTGAGAAACCGTACCAGTGTGGCATTTGCGATAGATATTTCTCATGCTTATCTGGTTTTAAACAACACAAATTTGCACACACTGGTGAAAAACCGTATCAGTGTAACATTTGCAAACAGAATTTCTCTCAAAGTTATTTAAAAAGACATAAACGGAGACATACTAGTGAGAAAACTGTTTTAACATGAGTTTTCTAAGCGATTCGGTCAATTACAGAACGTATAAATTAGATTTGAACTGCGTCAAATAAAAAATTAATTTGAAAGTTGATAGTGATTTTTGTTTGAGCATTATTGTTAAATATAAGAAATGTATGTGGAAACTAACCATCTGGGAAAAGGTATACAATTAACGATTTTTACAATTAATTCTTAAAACGAAAAAATATGTATTAAAATAATTAAAGTTTTGTTCATAGTCCCATCTAGTAATTTATTTATTTAATATTACCTATTTATATCGTATATTATACTTTGCACATTATAGCCTAGAATCATTAGCGTAGAATCATGCGTGAGTACGTTATTTTAGTTAAAAAAAGAAAAAATAAATAAAGAGTAAAAAGCTCCTTAAAATAACTTTTCTAATTTTTAGGCGTCTATATAGTATGTACACTGGCGTTGTCAGTTAAACGCGTTTTTTTGTCACTTACAGTCCAAAGAACTAGTCTTGATAAATAAAAAAAAAAATTGTAAAAAAACTTTTCAAAGGCAAGATTTTATTGAAATATGCTTAAAAGGATAAAAATACTTTTTAATAATTTAGATTCATATAATTATAAAATCTAAATTACAAAAAAAAACTATTTTTTTCCTTTTTAGTACATTTCAATAAAAATGTGTCCAAAAAGATTTTTTACTAATATTTTATTTTGTTCTTTTTAATTTTTCAAAATTTTTACTAATAAAACATTAATTTAGCAAAATTAATTGATCATTTATTTCTACAAACGATTGAATCATGTATTGTCATTGAAAATATAGGTATATATGTGCACAAAATTTCAATTCTACACAAGATACGATATAATTATAGTATTTATTTTCAAAAGAAATTAAATGACGACATGTTTCGGCCAAAAGCCATCTTCAGGTCAATTTTACAACAGGACATTAAATGTATAAAAAATATATTTTTTATACATTTTTTATTTTTTATACATTTAATGTCCTGTTGTAAAATTGACCTGAAGATGGCTTTTGGCCGAAACATGTCGTCATTTAATTTCTTTTGAAAATAAATACTATAATTATATCGTATCTTGTGTGGATATTTACCTGATACTAATACTTAACACAAGAAGTGGAGTCATACCCAACACTTTATTTTATTTTTGACAGCTAGTTTGTTTTAAAAAAATTGTAATAATTATTGTACAGTAAGAATAACAGCTGAGTACTACATTACCATATCATGAAAATATTTAGCTTTACCTGCTGATGTTCATAGTGTAGTGGTGGATAAAACGCAGACTTAATACGGACAAGGTCACCGGTTCGATCTGGCTGAGATCCTATTTTTTTATTTACCTATTCCATATTATTACTGAAAATATGTCTCAACATAAGCCACATAAAATATATTAAATTTTCTCTTTTCACTGTTCTGCACGCCTACTCATGTGAATACCACAGTTACACTATTTACATATTACGACGCGACGGTAGAGCCACTATATAGCAGTTTTACTGTAGATTATAGACGCTCGATAACTGATGTCATTAGGGTATAACTGACTTTATTTCTTTTTTGTCCTTGGTAATTAATATAAAAATGATTTTTCGGGAAAAAGGACTTTTTTTTATAAATAAACACTTAATTTTTTATTTACAGCGACGTTTCGTTCCTTGTTTGGAACTTTATCAAGCTTTAATAACTATTAAATGTTTTGATTAAGTAGATATAAAAGTTAATATACACATTTAAATATAAATTTGAGTTTAACAATTATTAATAAAAAGTTTATAATAATTCCGTTTTTAAAAAAAATGTTTTTACAGTTGATGTTCAAATTAATCATAAAAAACGGAATTATTATAAACTTTTTATTAATAATTGTTTAACTCAAATTTATATTTAAATGTGTATATTAACTTTTATATCTACTTAATCAAAACATTTAATAGTTATTAAAGCTTGATAAAGTTTCAAACAAGGAACGAAACGTCGCTGTAAATAAAAAATTAAGTGTTTATTTAAAAAAAAGTCCTTTTTCCCGAAAAATCATTTTTATATCAGGGTATAATTTTAGTTACCCCGATACGAATGGTATTGTTACAGAGACGAGACCTTTCTCGTCTTGTCAAGCATAATTACAAGGTATCATTCAACTTCACATGGCTGGCAGTAAGTCAGTCAATCAGTTTAAGTCAAATCTCAATTTTTTGGGGGCCCTGGAAAACCGGCATATTCTGCCTGTAAGTAGTTACGCCACTGGTAAAAGGCTTTCCGATTCCAAATTTTAATAGATAATATGCCTTCAAAACATTTGACGTTAATGCTACGATGCTACGTATATACAAGATTGAGGAACACTGATCTAAACAAACGTTTGCTGGGACTCTTATGAACTCCGTTTGCGAAATGTCTATCGTAGTAGTCGTTGCAGATATGGTTTATTGTATTGTCTACATTGAAGTATTTACTGAATTTCACTAACACAAAATGTCAACACTTGTTATGTTTACATGTGTGGGCACTGTTTCAGAGAAACAACTTTTCTCATTACAGACACTAGAATGTTTTGAGATTGGTTGTACTTTCGTTGTCACGTTTTTTTTATTAGTTTCATCTGTTCTACGGAAAAAAGACAATGTTACTTTGTACATAATACTCTGAGAAAATTAAATATTGATGCGTTCTACTACCTACTTTCAAGATGCATTATCTTAATATCTTTGTCATTACTTTAAGATGGGGTAAGTATACGTTTTTAAAGACAGACAAGATCAAGAAATAAACAAAAGAGTAAGTTATAAGGTTTGGAAGTACTTTTGGTATTCGAAATATATTCTTAAAAGTGATATCTCGATGTGTTTAGGAACTAAAATATTTAACACGTATATCATACGTGGCCCTTATCAAAAGCAATACAAAAACTGACCTTAAAACTATACGAGAACAAACAAAATCTTAGACATAAAATAAAAAAACAAAATGGCCAATTTAATATAAGGTTGACAAAAGTTATGATAAAATACAAAATGTGTTGGGAAAAACTACCTGTTTTTAACAATCAATTTCACTGATGATGTTTCCATGCGTCGGTGGCTACTTCCAAACGAACCAGGGACAAATTACAAATAATTGTCAACTTTGGTAAGCTTTTTTAAAAGCGCCGTATCTGAACTGAACTACCTCCATATGAGAAACATTACGTAATATTTGGACGTTCACTAATACATTGCAGGAAACAAGCGATAATCAGCATTAGAAATAAGTCTGCCAACTACCTTACACCCAGAGGTGCCCGAATACTGACTGCAGTATAATCTTAAATACTACCTAATATTAAAATACCAGCGGAATACTTCGCACCGTTAGTGGTCAGTTACGTAATATAATGGACTGGAAATAAATTTTATTCTATTCTATTCAGAGATATCAACGCCACTACGTCACTTAATATTTCACTGTTAAAAAAAGAACGCAGCTGTTAAACAGATTGCCAGTAGATGTCAGAGACTTCAGCGTCACTAAACGTCATATTACCGGCAACTGTTAAAACAAACAGATTTCCACCAGATGGCGACATTTGTTTTTTCTGAATGTTATTTTCTGTAATGAAATTGTTAAATTTCAAATGAAAACATTAATTTGAAGATATTAACTTATTTTTCGTTATTAGAGAGAAAAATAATCTCTAAGATTGCGTATCAAACATTAATTTTAATACAGTATTAAGGGAGATATTTCCTACCGACAAAAACACATTTGAGAAAAAATATATACCGATTAGCTGTTACAAAAATCTTTCAATTTTTGATCATCCAGATTGCCTCTATGAAGTTTTATTTAAAGCTCTAAATTGTGCTCGAAGCGCAGGAGACAAGCGTTAAGCGGTGCGAATAATGCCTTCTATAACGGATCATTCTCAAGAAAGCTATTTCAATTTCTCGGTAAAACTTCCGAGACGGAAATAAAATATCTACATTGATACGCTGACCACTCAACGTGCGAAATAAATATATATATCCGTTTCTACGAAATTCAATATATTTTTATCATTTCAAACTTCATCAGTTCAAATGTCATTTGCAATAAGCCAATTGCAAGACAGTGCTTAAAAAAATATTATAGTAAGTTTAATGAACCGTAAATCTTGATAATAATAAAAGCAATTCCCTTACAAAGATTTTCCAGCCATTACTATATTTCTTTATAGACAGTGGCGGGTAAGAAATGTTTATATAAAAAAATTTAATTTTTATCTAAATGCAAGGCCTATTTACAACGTCTTCAGGACACAAAACGTTGGTTTTAGGAAGAAATTACTAAGGAAAATCGGTAAGTAAATTTTCAAAACATGTAATAAATAACTAAATAAACATCTTATCAAAATTTAGTTTCGATCCACTGAGTCGTTTAATTCACAGACGAATATACTTTTTCCAAAAATATGTTCTTCGAATTCGGGGGATGTCAAAACGAAAAATTTTGAAAAGTGGATTTTTACTTAAATTAAGTAGTACCTACTATTTACCACTTGTTGCTTTGGAGTGGTAAAAAACTAATAAAAAACAGTTATAGCATATATCTTTTCTGCGCACGCCCCAATTTATCCCAAAAACAATAGGGTTCTTTCTGTTTACGTGTCAAACATTCTATTAAAATTTTATTTCTATCCGGTCAGGCGTTTGACTAATATCGCGCTGTAAATGTTTTTTTACATTCCCGGAACATCAAGTAAGGAAAGGGTTATAAAATTGTTGATAGTGAATTTTGGCTTAAAGTACATCAAAGAATTAATAGTTTTCAAATTCACTTTTACTTACATCAAAGACAGCTACATATTTTAATAAAAGAACTGGACGTTGATACAAAGCTCTTCAGATAAGCGTTACAACTGAAAAATGTTACTGACTATTTGCAGTGACAGCTGCTAATCATGGTAAATGAAATAGCATTTTACACAGTTAGTTGCAGAAAGAAACAATTTCTCACAAAACACGGTATCTAACCGCACGCAATCAGTCCTAACTTCTTACTCAAGTTAACCATAAAATATATAATGTCACATGGGTACAATGGATTTCGATTCCGAAACTAATCTAGAAGCTTTAAAATGTTGATGATGTGCTACCACGATTTACGCGTCAGTTGCCGAAAGGATTCTCAAAACAATTTAATTTGGCAATGACCTTAGATTGTGCAAAGCAGTCTAATGTCATGTAGAACATTAGATTGTACTCACATAAAAACAAATGACTGATCGAGATAGAAAAAGATCACTTTTCAAGCTAAATTTTGATCAAATTGCTTAGAAAAATGTTTCGAAAAAGAATTATGTTAAATAAATCATATAATACGTATCTAAAAACAATATCAATTATTTTTCGAGTAGGATCTAATTAAAATTATATAATGTTTTTCTTATGGAAACATATCCGTGATCACATCTAAGGTTATCAGATTTCTTGTAATCCAGCAAAACAACATAATTATTAAATTTTTATTTTTTAGAAAGAAATATAAAAAAAACTAAATTATTACATTTTTTATTTTTTAATAAGAAAATATATAAAGTATTGTCTCGAACTAGCCTCCTTATACTTGCAAAGTAGATGCACTTAACCGCTCCGCCATATAACGTGTAGGTGACATTCGTTTCGCATTGAAAAAATTATTTCAGCTCTAGCGTATTACAGTCTTGCCTATGGGGCTGCGTCCCGCTTGGCAACAACAATGGTATTACTCAATTTAGTCAGTTTATTTGGAATTTTTAATCAAAATAAAATATAGCCTTTTGGGATAGTGCATTTTTTTATTAGAATTTTTTGAGGATCGGTTTAGTAGTTCCAGAAATATCCCCCCGCATACAAACTAACAAACTTACTAACATACAAATTTTACTTCTTTATTTAAGATTATCTGGGGGCAAGTCCAAAGTATATATTTTGGATTTTGGTCAGGCCCCGTAGACTATAACGCGCAGTACAAATTGGAGCTCATCTAAAGATTTGACTCTGCTAGAGATCTCATAACTTTTTAACAGTGAAAGCAACCAACTTCACATGCAATGTTTTTGATGGGAGAGATTATTCTCAAATAACTGTCCGTTAAACAGATCCTGATGTACCTACAACTCGCAACATCGATCGGGTCACCGAATACGTAGGACGGAAAACATTATATGCCCACATAGTTCATTCATGTGTGTGTTCATAATGTTCGCGTAGTTTAGACTCCGTAATCACTAATTACAACAATTACACAGTCTAATTACACACAGTGATTAATTTCACATAATCTGGATCATAAACAAAGCTATACGTAAACATAAACATAACCCATACCCCCGTTTATTGTAACGTACAAAGTTTTTATACCGTGTACCATTTGGATGTATGCATACGATTTACATGTGGCTGCTTAAGGCTGTCGGAACGCTCTGAAATTAAGCCAAAAATAGAGCTTCGGCTATCAACTGATTGTAGACTTATTCGTCAACATTCTGCAAAAATTCTTTCTCTATAAGGATGATAAAGGACAAATCTAGGTCTCTAATGGACTACTTTTGTAATTTATGTACAATTTATTAGAAAAAAGTTGGCATTAATTGTGCCAAAAAAACACACGTTTTCAATGTCACACTATAACCTTATTCGTACTTATTTCACAAAACTGTTCCATCACAAACCTAAAGTGACTCTTTCTTTTTCGGAAAAGTTTTTTAAATCTTCAAAATATTTCCAAAAATTAGAGTAATCAATTGACAGCGGCACCCTTGCATTAGCATCTTTTAGTCTCGTAGTGGGCACCAGCCAAAAATTGAAACGTGCAGATGATTAGAGCGAGACAGAGCTAAGAAAGGTCACACCCTCAATATGTCTTTTGCCTACCTCGCCCCTTACCGCTGGGTCTCAGCACAAACAAAATTCAGAGCGTTCCGACAGCCTTAACAGTGTTTTTCCATAAAGACAAAATACAGTAAGACCTCACTTAATGCTGCTTCGCTTAACGCTGTTTCAGTATTGCGCGGTTTCTAAAAAAACAATTTTGGATCAGTTTATACAAAATTATTGTTCAAAGACAAGACGGAGTGTCATTGATGCAATATCTTGCTGGACGAAACAGAAAGAGGCAAACGACATTAGATTTTTTCACAAAAAACAAAATATGTCAAAGGAGGAATCTTCCTCATCACAAACATAATTTTTATGTACAAAAATCGATATTAGCAAAACTAAATCTGTAATTAATGTGATAAAAAAGTATTTAACAATAAATGTTACAAAATTAAACAAAAAAAAACTAACAAATTTTCTTATGCTCGGTTTTGTTTCACCTATGCTTATTATCTACATATTAAGATGACCTCGTTTAGCGCTGTTTCGTATAGCGCAGGAATTTATTGGAACGTGTCTTCCGCGTTAAGCGGAGTCTTACTGTATCAGGATGTCATTTTTACCATTTCAATAAATTCTGTGTTGTACTAATTTAGCTCAAAATTAACGTTTCAAAATATTACAATATTTTTCGTTTTGATGTTCCTGAAAGTCCAAAAGACATACTTTTGGAATGTCTGTTCATTTGTCTGTGAGCACAAGTTAAATAACCAAACAGAAAAAAAACAATTTTTGACAGGATGAGCCCTATTATTTTTTTTATTTATTGTAGATTATAGACGCTCTACAACTTATCATTAGCGTCTTAATTACATCAAATAACATAATCATTTAAAACTAAATGATATCACAAAACAGCCATGAGCAGGATTTTAACCCGCGACAGTCCGGTCAAGAAGCCAGCACGCTAACCACTGGACACACTGTCCTCCCCTATTATTTTTGGGGTACATTGGTACATGAATAGAAGAAATAAGTGATATATGTTGTTTTTTTCTCTTATAGTTTCCATAACGATTTAATATTCTAATAATTTTTTAAGAAAGTTTTGTGAAAAATTTTAGAAACAAAAAAATCAACTGCTCCTTGTTCTGAAGATCTGTCAAAAAGAAATTATTAGTTACTTGACAAGCATGCTTTGGTTAATTTTTACACGTGAACTTATATTATGTAACCATGCAAACGAAAAGCAAATATCATAATATTTATTACTAGCCGTTACTCGCGACATCGCAGCCGTAACAGAATTTTGTTTTATTGTAATATATCAAATACCAGTATTTTTGGAGTGAGAATGGTCGCGTAACCCAGTTGGCTGAAATTTTTAGTTACAATAATAAAATAGTTTCCAAATGTGTATAGTTATAGCTTGCTTTAACCTATTGTTACAATACAATCTTAGAAAAATTTATTATCAAACACTGTCACCGGCGGGATTTTAACCTCAAACTTTCCATTTTTCCGGCGGAAATCAATTACTTTATGATGCCATAACTCAACGAATCTTTCTTATAATGAAGCAAATTGTGACAGTAAATTCACAACATGCATCTTGCATGATATGAATTTACTGAGAAACAAATGATAGTTTACTATGGAATTGGTATAGCCCGACCAGTTTTGTGTTACTTTACTGAACTTGTGCGTAATGGGTTGCTTTACATGCTTGTAAAGCACCTATTTTATAGGGGGTACTGCAAAAACACAATTAATTAAAATTGGGAACATTTCAAATAAATAAACCCACACAACAAAAATCTGTAATTTACTCGAAATAAAAATGTTTATACTATTGTAGATTTTTTTATACTGTCCGTATTTTTTATAGTCGGTGATGAACATTGATGCGTTTGTCAGGCATATGACGTCACATGAATTACACCGAACACAGCTATTCCCTATACCCTATTGTTCCTAAAAACCCACGCGAAACCAAAGCTAAAACTTACTGCAGATTCATTCTGTGTAAGATATTATACTTTCTTGGTAATTAGTGGTTTAATAAAGATATATGATACGTTTAAACAGATTAATTTATTATCATCGTGTTCCTATGAACTCTACACTTGCGCCAATGCAGTTCATAGCGCGACAGAAATCGTTGGCGTATTATTAATAATAGTCAGGAAGCTGTTGAACATTTTCTCAAATGAGTCCTACCGATCAAAATTTCGTGGAAAGATAGTTTTTCTTTTTTTAGTGCAGAAACCTCGTTGGATTCTGACTCATTCCTCAATTTTTCAAAATTAGAAAAAATAGAACAGAAATAAATCCATCCCTTGAAATTTTGGGAGCTACTTTTTCGTACCTTCTCAAATTTCAAAAAAGATTGTATTTTACACTACACACTACAGAAGTAAAAAAAATAATTGTACCGACCGCCGAGATTGAATCAACGACCTTCAGATTATGAGGCATCCGTTCTACCTCGTAGCCACCTTAGTTAATATTCTACAACCGGTTTTATATAGTATATGATAGGTTTGTATGCATTACGACACGTTCGTTACATTTTCAATCCTCATGAATCAATTATACCCTATCGCAAAAGACCAATCAAAGTAAGTTTTTTCATAAACACATTGTTAGATACGATTATATGAGTATGGATATGGTATGGTGGTACGATATGATGAAGTGGTAGTTCTTAATCGAATATAACTTCGCACCATTTTTGATAGAACTTGGCCTATCCCAGTGCATTGGTTGTTATTGTAATGGGTCCAAAAATCGAAATCAAAATATTTAACAATTGTTTGTTTCAAGATCATTACATGATTTTTACTCTATTTTTGAAAATATGTCTCTCTTTATGTATGTGCGTGGTTATTTCTTTCTAAAACTAAATCTCGAAAATAAAATGATATCGACTACGTTAGGACGCCAATCAACGCTATTAATGTAAATATGATCGGAAGGACATTTTCTCAAAATCAGTTTTTTTTTTCGTTTAAACAAAAATACTGCAAAGAAGTAGACTTTACACGAAATCTCTTGAATAAAAAATGTTAGTGAATTCGCTAGGGTGCCAATCGAAGCACATTCGGAAGAAATTTTATCAAAATCTGTCCAGTCGTTTTTTTTAACTAAAATATTGCAAAAGTGTGTTTTAGAATTTTTTGAAAAAGATTTCTCGGGTTTAATTTGTTAAGATCATGCTGGGAAGTTAGTCGTGTAGACCTCAAAAATTGCACTTGTATTGTTCTAATATACGACCCACCCCACGGCTTGTTCTCTTTTGTTTTTGATAGGATAATATTCATAGACTACGTGATTAGCATCCATTCAGCTATTATAAAGCCAACGTTTAGTGTCAAAAGAACTAGTCTAATCTAAAAGCTTATACGATCGCCTCTCTCTCTCTCTCTCTCTTTACTTTATCTTAAATTATAATCTAGATCTGTCAGCCCACACACTTCGACCTTCGTGTCGTATCGCATCTCAGGCGTTCGCCTGTGTTCTTGTGTATTTTGTGTAACTGCATATCTGTTATCCAACTAGATATTTGTGGTCAAATAACAAAACCGCTACTTTCGTTTCTCTGTATTCTTTTTTTTATTATTTAAGAAAAAAACAAAATGAAAGTATTACAGAGAAACAAACAAAAGAGAGAAAAAAAGGGGAAATGAAAGGGGAAAAAACAAATAACCAGAAGGATAGATAATGTCGTGCATCGACTGTAAAGTCATGAGTAGGGATGTTGAAAAAATATCGATGCATCGATATTTTTTATTTGATATATCGATATTTTTGGGCGATATTTAATATTTCGATATAAAATTCCGAGTATCGAAAACCGATATTTTTTTCCAGTAGCAACACTTGTATGTACTACCGCAACTGACTATGGCCGTTTAATTATTCGGAAAATATCAAAAACTCCACTGAAAAAGAAACATGTGTTTTTACATGTTTTTGGAACATTCTTTTAAGTGCATTCCAAAAACAACAACACTGAATAAAGCACAATATGTAAAACACGTTTCTTTTTCACCGGATTTTTCGATATTTTCGGAATAATAAACAGTCAAATAGCTATTTATGCAATATTTCATTTCATTTCTACAACATCTAGAATATTTAAATTATTTCGACTTACACCTCAATTCATGCTGTACCAACAGTTTTCCATAAAAAAAATCTTATTGTTTTTGATTTTAGATAATTATTTATTACTAAATTTCTTGGAGTACCAATGTTCTCTTTCAAATTGTACCGATATATCGATATTTTGTAAAAAATATATCGGTATCGATACTTGAAAAAAATATCGATATATATATCAATACTTTTTGGCACTCCTGGCATCCCTAGTTATGAGCACTAAACTAAAGTTAAAGGTAAGGTAGCGGCATGTGTTGAATAGGTGGTGATTGGTAGGTAAGTATGATTTTCTTTTTTTGTTTTGGTTGTCTATCATTGTTGACAGATACGTATTATAAACTATTTATTAAATTAGTAGATTTCAAGAATGTAATTAGTTTGCTGATATTTTGTTCGTTGTTACTTAAGATGTCATTATTGCGACTGATTTTTAAACTCTAGTTTGTATAATAGTTTTTTTACACTACCGTTTATAAAATGTCGCTTTACATTGGGTGTAAATGTAATATATAAGAAATAAAAGATGAGAATCATTATCATAAAATTCTCAACGTGTGTTGAATTTGCGCGAATTCAATCGCTTTTAATTGTGTATGTTCAAAAATCGAAGACAAATCAAAATTGCCAAAAAACAAAAAAAAAATCCAATCGCTACCAAACTTCACAGGATCACCTGCTAAGCTAATCTAAAGATTGGCTGAAAATTTCATCAAAATCCAGCCGTTTTGGAGTCCATAGATAACATACATACATACATATATATCGCTTTTTATATATATATTTCCCCGTTTTTGCAACATTTTTCATTGATGTTCCGCTCCCATTGGTCGTAGCCTGATATTATTATAACTATAGCCTTCCTCGATAAATGAACTATTCAATTCGAACCAGTAGTTCCTGAGATTAGCGCGTTAAAGCAAACAAACAAACTCTTCAGCTTTATAATATTATTATAGATTTCCAGATGGCGACTCACAGACGCATTTTTAGCTCATCCCTCTGCGAATCTCAAAATAAAAACCGTTACCTATCCAAAATGCGCTTGAATGACGAATTAATTGCAGTTTTTTAAATCAGGCGAAGTGATGACAAATATTCTTGTGCGCACTGTATATTTAATAAACTTTCTTTCATTCATGGAATGTGACAAGCTACGATAAAAACGATAATATATAAGTGATACATTCTGACATATCCCCTCTGAAGTGAAAGATTGATATATTTTCCGCTTGGTCAAATACTTTTATTACAGCTGTAAATGTTTCGAACTTTGAAAACAGATAAACATTTCAGGCAATTCTAAGAAACCAGAAATATATATTTTTAAACGTCATATGCTTTTCATACCACTATTATATTATAAGATTTACTCGTTGATTAACGTTGATGAGCAATTAGTAAATTTCCATGAATTTGGAAAACAAAAATTAATAAATAATATCACTTCAACTAATAATTCTTCGAAAACTGTTCACTAATTTATATATATATTTCATACCATATACGCAACGAAACAGTTTTTTTTTAATTTTTGCTCCAAAATTTCTGATTTAACCTATATATTTGAAAGGTCAAAGGATTTGATATTTTTAACAAAAATGTGGTATTTACTACATATTTTTTCAGTTACACAATCTGTCACAGATTTTTAACTTCTAAATGGCATAAAAAGTGATGTGTTAGGTATGTCAGAGGTCATTTTGAAAAAAACAGCAACGTAAAATACAAAACATTATAGGGCGCATAGACAAATCAAACCCGCGACTTTCGTGTTATTAATATGTCCCTCTAACATATCTTAACGTACATCTTAATTTAAAATTCCAATATCTTTTCAGGTTCTATTTATCCAAATCAGAAAGTAAAACAACAAAATGTTAATTAATATTTTTTTCCAATGAAACATAAATATCCTAAATATAATAACGATTCAAAGAATTCGTAAACATCCTGTATTTTCAGAAGATAATATAATCCTTGATAAGCCGGTATCAAAATTCTACTGAAACTCATGAATAATTTAACGATTAAAATGGTTTATTCAAATTATACATTTATCAATTATCGTTGTTTTACATTTTATTGGATAATCGTTACGAATTATTCTAGAGACAAATATTGAACTGTTTGAATCATTATACAAAACAAGTTTCAACGATATGAAAAGTATTCGGATAAAATATATTTAAGTTTTGGTAAAATAGGTACGTAGTGTAAGAGGACACTAAGGCCAGGAATAGACGAGCGTACAACACGCCGCGTGCTGCACGCTCCGCGTTGCCGGCTTTTGAATACACGTGCGTGTTTTTGGCGTGTAAAATTTCGCGCGGCAGATACACTCAGTCAAAAAAGGACACTGTGCAAATTGGCTGTGTTGCAGCATTGTGTTTATTATTAAAAAAACGAAAACGTAGACATCGTCGTTGGTGGGTACATCCACTCATCAGTACTAGACTCTAAATTTTCATATAATTTTTCATATAATTCATTGCCAATTTCATTCCACAATTTAATTGTCTTGTCCTTATTAGCATAATCTTTTAAAGACTGGTCATAAAGTGCTGGTCTTTTCTCCACCTCTACGATAAATTTTTCGGTGTCGAACATATTGTGTCACAGGCCAGGAATATACGATAGTACATAAATTGAGCACCAATGCCTACTGCCCAGTTGAAATGACGAAGGTCGCCTGAAAATATTTTGGACAGATCTATACTTCTACACGTAAAAAATCTGCTCGTGTATCTCTGTGCATAGTAAATAATGTATCTTATTGCCGGCGTTTTTGACACGACGCGTGCAACACGCAAACAGAAGCGTTCGGCTAGCGGACACGAACGTGTTCAACGCTTGTGTATTTCTTTCAATTTAAAATACATTATATTCATTCCAGCGGAGAAAACGCGGCGTGCAGCACGCGGCGTGTTGTACGCTCGTCTATTCCTAGCCTAAAACTAATATCTTTTTACCGGACTACTTTTCATATTGGCAGCTTCTTTTAGTTCACTTTTTAGGCAGTCGAGTTTAGATATTTACTTTTTATTTTATATGTATTTAGAACCCTTTCGTCAACCTTTTTAATTTGATTTTTGCGTTTACCAATATGGCGTCTAGCAACCGCCATATTGCATTTGATGTCACGTCATACAGTCGGTGTCACTCATGAGCTTATGACGAAACGTGTGTAAAAAAAAATAAAATTGGCCAACACTGCATGTATTTACGTTAGTATTCGATTGTTAATTATAAAAATATGTATGCATGTTCAAATTCCTCCGCGCCTAATGAATATATTTATTTATTATATATCTGTGTGTTTATTTTAAGCAGTTCATGTTAAAAGGTGTGCCGTCTACAATTTATTATTTAATGAAATTTCTGACATCTTGCGTGCAATGGATGCATGTTAATTATTAACCCACGTGTCAATTATTATAATTATTTAAACTGTGGAAAGCCGAACGCTGTAACCATAAAAAATCGGGTGGGTTCACCCCTTCTTGTACATTTTAAATGATATCTAATTGAACGGATATTTTTTCATTTTCAAATGTAGATGAGCACTGCCAAATTTTACTGTTAGGGGCGCCAGCTATATAACGACCTCAGTTTTTGAATAATTCATAGCAGCGTGTGCAAAATAAGTTTATTTCAAATAACAAAACATTGACAATGCTAATATGCTGTGTTCACTAGTTTTCAAATTATACAAGTTTTGTATTTCCAAAGGATTGGAAACTGAAAAATCAGTGGATGTATGCTATCGGAAAGGAAAAAACTTTCACTATAAATGCTGTGACAATAGTTTGTGAAGTACACTTTACTAAAGCAGATTTGGCTACAAAAAATACAAATTAATTAATAATAATTAATAAAAGAAAACAGGATCACGGGTAATTGGAATAATATAGAAAATCAATTTAAACACTTATTGATTGGCTACGTTTCGTCTTTATTCTTAAGACTTTATCAAGTCCTGAAAATATTGATCAATAATTAACAATATGTATACAGAGCTTGATAAAGTCTTAAGAATAAAGACGAAACGTAGCCAATCAATGAGTGTTTAAATTGATTTTCTATATTATTCCAATTACCCGTGATCCTGTCTTCTATTGTAAAATATATCTGGAATTGAACTTTGAAGATGAATTTATTTTAATGAGTGTTATATAATTTTAAAACAACACAGATTTACATTCAATTATTCTTTATTTAAATCACGCAACTTTGGAAGGGACACGTGAATTTGGTTTTTACTATATTCCGTAGTAAAAACCAATCATAACATAGATCGTCATGTACGTGCTGCCATCTACGTTACACTTGTCGTGTGCCCATGCCCATTAAACCCTTAACAGGTAAAAAGGTTAAAACAAAATCTAAAAACAAAAACTTTTCAACACCACACGAGCACTCCGAGATTTAAAAACAACATTTTAGTCAGTTCTTAGCCACATCAGATTTTTCAGTGAGTGGACATTTCGAGAGCAATGCTCTCATCTTTGAAGATGATAGCTTCATTATTGAAATATAAATATATAACAATAAAAATTACTGATGAGTTAAACTGAGCTCTGATGATTTTTTCTAAGGTGGTATTTTAAACGAGAAGGGCAAACTATATTTTTAACATGCCAAACATGGTATAACTTAAACACTTGACAAAACCGAAATTGAAATCTGCAACACTTTGTTTTGATTCTGTTTCAATTCATGGTATTAGATCAAATTTTTTTTTTTTTTTTTTTATTTAAACAAAAAAAAAGTGCTTCGGCTACTCAGGCCATTAGCACATATTACAAATTAAAGTGACAAAATTTGTTGTTGTTTTTTTTACTACTATTCAGTTCCGTTAGTAGAAGTGCCTATCCTATTTCCTGATGTATAAAAAACACTGCAGAGAATCTATTCTCAACCTGTAGAGTCGCGCCTCCAGGGGAATCACCGTGATGTAGTCAAGGGGGTCGAGGAAAAAAAAATAACATACGAAAGTTAAAAGAAATAAACGGTAAAAAACACATTTTCTGAGAACAACGTAAACATATATTATTAAAATTGGTTTATGTGTCTAGATTGTAATCCAATATTTTATGAAAAAATGAGATTCGCGAGTTTTAACAGTCACACTGACCATAAGAGCTTAACATTCGAGATACCTCCTGTAAAATAGCTAATTTTCACTTCATAAAAATATATCTGACAGCTGTCATATTCTGTGTGCGCGGCCATATTGCATTTCAATTGGGTTGTGTACGAAAGCTACGCCTGCTTTTGTCGCATGCTATTTCTGTTCATCTTAAAGAATAAAAAATACTGATGTTAAAAGCAAATTTAAACCAAAAGGGCAAAGCGGCAAATTTAAAGCGAAATTTTTCAATAAAAGTATGACATTTGGAAGTAAAAGTAACAAACAGCGACAATACATTTTCATATGTTGTAATCATGTTTTTGTAAATATCAGTAGGTACAGATATTATGATCATAATATGTAATATATAGAGGTTTTCTTAAAATATATAAACTGAAATAACTGTTGAATTGGTATGATCACATTTTTTTACTTTATGCACTAGTGTGAAATGGAACATTTTACTATCGATATACAGGCATGGAAAGCAGCTATTTTAGAGGAGGGGGTATAAAAAATTTAGTTCAAGTCCCTTTAAATCTTTGATTCACATCGGCTAATTTATTCTGGTGTACGCTGTAGAGTGTTCAAAAAAAGCAAATTTTTTAAAAGCAATACATTTTTCCGGTCTATTTCCCAATATGTCAAAAACAATGTTACACCTTAGAGCAATAACTAGCGAAATACAGAATATAAATAAACAAGAAATTATGTTTAATAAATTCAACCATACGGAAAATGAATTTGACTAAATAAAACAAAAAGCGTAACAAACTAGAAGTTATCCAGAGAATACATTTTAAATTACAAAAAAAAACGTACGAGTTCTCAATTCCACGTGTAGAGGTACATATAATGTAAATATTTTTGTAAGTTTTTTTTTTATACAGTTCCATGTGTACAGAAGCCGTTTGCATAACCCAAAGAATATCTTAAAATAATGACTTTTTTCTTTTTTGTCCTTGATAATTAATATAAAAATGATACACAGAATTTAAGCTTGTCATATAATAATATGCTAGAAAAATATAAAAAGAGTTTAAAACAAAAAACAATGATTCAAATGAGGAGCAACCGCATAAATTAAGTCACGTGATTTTATTTACTAACCGTCAATAAAATAAAATAGAATATCAACCGTAAAAATATTTTTTAAAAACGGAATTATTACAAACTTTATAATGAACAATTGTTTAACTAAAATTTATATTTACATGTGTATTTTAACTTTTATATCTACTTGATCAAAACATTTAATAGGTGTGTATAATTAATATCTGATATTTCATATTTCAATTGTAAATTTACAAATTGTATTTTAATAATTCAATTACAGTTATAAAGCTTGAAAAAGTCCCAAGCAAGGGACGAAACGTCGCTATAAATAACAAATAAGTGTTTACTTAAAAAGTCCTTTTTCCCGACAAATCATTTTTATCTTAAAATAATATTTATTAAAATGTCTATTCTATTAGTATAGTTGTTACAAGTTTAAATAATAAAAAATGCTACTTTCCCGTAAAACATACGATAAAAATTTTATTTTTAATCGTTGATAATTTTTCCAAATGATCGCTAACAGATCTCGAATTTTTGAGGAACGATAACTGCGTGATTAAATTTGACAAAGTCTTATGCATCATTAAATGTTTCATTCAAAAAATAAATAAATTGAGACTTACAATCTTTTCTTAAAATTAGATGAGCTTTCATTTGTAATAAACCATTCTGCATAGTATTATTAGACATCTATGTCAACACGATCTACGCTGCGCATACTATTCAAAAGATAAGGGAAATAGGTACAATTATTATTGTTACGGTCTGTAAGCAGAAATGCATTCTCACGATATGTCCACCCCCGCAAGCGACGCAACAGTGCCAATGGGGAACATGCCCCGTTTCCTGACGGCGATGATGAGGGGCTGCTCTGCATGGTCCTGCGCGTATCTCCAAACTGTACACGTATCCAACGGACATCAATGGATGGGAAAACTATACTTTCAAAACCACAATTAGGACTACATGTCAACAACTACCCGTTTATCCGTTAATAGTAGATTGTATATCTAGTTGTGTAATGGGGTTTATTATGCAAACTTTGATTTATCCAATGGAAGTACCGGTGCTCATGGTGAAGGTAACGATTTAAGTGATTAAAGACAATTTAATGTTTGGTTTATACCTGGAAGCGCATTTATGGTGGAAGTACCGATGCTCATGGTGGAGGTGGAGATTGGGTGATGAAAGATAATTTAACTTTAAAGTTTGGTTTAAGCTGTTGAAGCGCAGATATGGTGGAAGTACACGTGCTCATGGTGGAGGTGGAGATTTGGGTGATGAAAGATAATTTAACTTTAATGTTTGGTTTAAACCGTTGAAGCGCAGATATGGTGGAAGTGCCGGTACGCATGGTGGAGGTGGAGATTTGTCTGATGAGATACAATTTAATTTTAATCTTTGATTATATAGAAGTAAATACAATTGGTAAATATAAAATATTTAATTCAGTAATTTTATACTAATATAAATGAAAAAATCTGTATTACAACAAAATAGTTACAAAATAACTAAGTTATTGAGTGTGCATATATGGTTTTTACTATATGTAAAATGTGACGGATAACTGGTAAGCTGTATAATAGGCGTATAGATAGATAGATATCTTTATTTGTTTGGTACAAATGTACATAAATAGCGTCGACAAAAGAATTTTAAAAGAATTATAAAAGAATTATAAAAACTCGTTCAACTTATAGTGAGCCTTGGCTAACAAGTATTTTTTAGTGTTTTTCTGAAATGTTTAGGGTTTACAGCCTTAATTTCAGTAGGTATATTATTGTGTATTCCTATCATAGCATTGCGGACACCTTTGTGAGTCACTGCTAGTGTGCAATTTGTAGTTTTTAAATTATTTTTATTTCTTGTAGTATATTCATGTTTGTTGTGATTTTCATTAAACAAAGATGGATAATTTTGTACAAAATTTGCACAATTTGGAATATAGAGATCTACTAGTGCTAGTATAAATGGCGTATAAGCAACGGCATTACTATATGCTCGGATATTCATTGAAAATTTTAGAAAACTGTTACATAGTAGATGTGTTTGATATCTTGCTTCGGTATAAAAAGTCTTAGCACTTTTGATACTCTTGTTTTTGTTATACAAAAGTGCAAGTATGTATTAACATAATTTTCTTCGTGCCATGCCGAAAGTACGTACATTCTGATTCGAATTTAAAGCAGAAGGTCTAGCATTTATGCACTGCTGAAATTACCCGCATGCCGTTTGTATAGGCGGATCGAAACAATTTTGTCATGCCGTTTTGCCAGCACTGAACACGTGTTCGCCAGTAGCAAAGGATGCAGTTGTAGCCAACTGCTGTTATTACGTATAACCTCAACATTGCTCACTTGAAAGTAATTAGTCTTTTTATATATTGGTTAAAGTACGTACTTTCGACCGGTTATGAAGAAAAATAGTATACAACACACGGGCAGAAAGCTGCGCGACTTCGCCTCGGGTATCATGACGCACAGAGCAGGAATTTCAGCTTTCTGCTCTTGTGGTATAATATAATATTAAAGAAAGATAAAAAACAAGAAATACTTGATAATGCTATAGTGCTATCTCCCAATCTCTTATATAACCCGATTGCATGCAGAATCCAGGATTGGGTGATTGGCACAGTCTTCTGGATTAAAAATTACCAGAATCTGTACATATGACAATCCTGATGTGACTCATCCCTAACATACGGCAACTTGTTGTGGGCTCTCGTATCTTGTCGCGGTACTGCGATGGCATACATGCCATATAAAAGCGACAGCCAGAAACATGCGTTGTTCACAAAGCTAACTTTCTTTGATATACAAACCAAGTCGGGATTGCGTCGACCGAAACTTATTTATTAGTTACGCCAACTATTGGACACTATTATAAACTAAACTAAATTGGGTTTGTTTATGTAAATTTGTTATCAAAGTGTACGTTTCATTAACTGAATGGTTCTGTGTTTACATGAAAGTTTAGTGTAATTTGTTTTGCAGATAATTTAATTTTTCGATTTTCAAAGTGTTGACTGAGTGCTGTTTTTGTTCCGCCATTTAGAAGTGGATAATTTTATAAAGGTAAGATTTTTATTGTTTTGTTTTTTTTGTAAAAACTCAAAAAAGATTTTACTCGTGTATAAAGTCCACATACTTATTAATTTAAATAAGTGAACGTTGTCAATATAGCTATTATTAATTAGCGACGTTTCGCCTTTACTATTAAGAATTCTTCAGTAATATGAAGATTTTTTTTTAATAACATGAGTGAATCATCATTTTTTTAATATGTAATAAATTCAACAGATTTGACCGTTACTTTATATAAATTAAAGATGTACATTTTAAATTTAATAAGACATAGCGTATGAAATTTATATACACTTAAAAGCTTTGTTTCGTAACAACTGTTTCGCATTAAAAAATTAAATTTTAAGATCTTTTTTTGACAATACTGCATGTCCGAAATAATTGCTATAATATAAAGTTTTTAAATGTAAATCGATGATGTATTTTATTCAAATTACAGTACACGTATTTTTTTAAATTTTTTGTCAAAAAAAAAAAAACAAGCAATGCAGACGAAAAAAAATGTTTATCATTTCAATTTGTTTCGATTTAAAACTTTCACTTATCCATTGCTTTTTTATTTAAGTCAACATTAACGTGATTTAATTTGTCGGAACAATGTAAGTTGCAAGTTATTTATACAACCTGATATTTAATATTAGGTAAGTATGGTTGATGCCAAAGTACACTGCACCAGAAAGGTACATTATATTAATGAAAATATTTATGATTTTTCAGTCAATAATTGTTTTCATACAATGCACTTTTCATCTCAAACTAAGTAATAACAAAAGTGAATAAAAGTTAACCAATTTTAATATCATTAAACCATACTCACTATTAACTTTATATATAAAAAACAAAATATAAGACTCGATAAAATTGTATATTTCTAATACAAAAATATACCATAAACACAGAATATTGTTCCTGCGTCCCACGGCGTTTTAAAAAAGTCCCGATTTTTGGAAAGATTGCACGCTAAGCTAGGGAATGGCGGGAGAATAGGAAGGGAATATGCGGGTTTTTTTGGCGGTCATGTGACTATTTAGTTGTTAATTATATAATGTTAAACTTTAACAAGAACAAATAATTGTTGAGAACTGATTATCGAGAACTGCTTATCAAAGTTCGAACTATTGATCAGTTATTAAAATTCGACCACCATTGTTCGGACTTACGCTCTGAATTTAAGTCACACTACGAGGCTAAAAAATTCTGTTGCAAGGGTGCCGCTGTTAGTTGATTACTCTAAATTTTGGAAATAGTTTGAAGATTTAACAAACTTTTCCGAAAAAGGAAGAGTCACTTTAGGTTTGTGATGGAACAATTTTGTGAAATAGGTACGAATAAGGTCGTAGTGTGACATTGAAAACGTGTGGTTTTTGGCACAATTCATGCCAACGTTTTTCTAGTAAATCGTATATAAATTACAAAAGTAGTCCATTAGAGACCTAGATTTATCCTTTATCTTCCTTACAGAGGAAGAATTTTGTACAAAATGTTGACGAATAAGTCTACAATCAACTGTCAGGCGAAGCCCTATTTTTGGCTTAAATAAATTCGGAGCGTTCCGACAATAATGGCATTTTTTGGGATTGGCAACGACGAAAACATTTTTTAACTGTCTCTCATCGTATAGTTTTATTTATTATATTTGTAAATTGCACTTATATTGAAATTTAAAAAAAATATATTACAATACTATTTTTGCGTTCAATAAAATTTTTGGTAAAAAAATTACGTCACGCTTTACCAATTTTAAAATCTGGTCGCTTTAAGTAACCTACTATATTTCATACTGGTCGACAGCTAACTGCAGCTGGTTGTTAAAGCCGATGACTAAACTTTGAAGACATTATCATTTTTAATAGATTTATGTTTTACAAAGTTGTAATAAAACTCTGTGTTCAAACAGTAACGCGGTTATAAACTTATCTAGGGTAAAGGCATCACTACCCGATCACTTTTCCTATTTATGAATAAATGTCCGCCAATTTGTAATTGATATGTTATACACTTGCTTAGCTCATTCATCTGATTAATACTTCACTTCGCTCGTTCGATCGAATTTATAACAACTTCCCACAGCGTATCATTATTTATAAATTAGCTGGACGTGATATTATTAACATGTTCAGGGATAAAACTGTAAGTCGGAGCAATTTTTCAAGCCACAAAATAAAAATGTCTTATGTTAGACCGCCTCGACGAATTTTAAAATATTAATTCGTCGAAAAAATGTGTGACTTTTTTGAGTGACAATAACTGGTGATGCAAATTACCACAAAACCCCAAATCTATACAAATATATAAAATTGAAGTATCTGTAATGTCAAAATAACAATTTTTTTTTACTAAATGCATATGAATGTATATACGGTACTTAAATCAGAAATTCCGGCTAATCTCCGAAACGACTGAACCAATTTTGACGGGACTTTCACTGGCAGATAGCTGATATTACAAGGAGTAACTTGGCTACTTTTATTTTACAAAAAGAATTAGGACTTCGCGCAAAAAATTAAAACCCATGAAATTGTTCAATATAATGCAATATAACACTAATAAATAATTGACTTTATTTCTTTTTTGTCCTTGGTAATTAATATAAAAATAATTTGTCGGGAAAAAGGACTTTTTCAGTAAACACTTATTTGTTATTTACAGCGACGTTTCGTTCCTTGTTTGGAACTTTTTCAAGCTTTAATAACTATTAAATGTTTTGATTAAGTAGATATATAAAAGTTAAAATACACATGTAAATATAAATTTGAGTTAAACAATTATTAATAAAAAAAAAAGTTTATAATAATTCCGTTTTTTAAAAACATCAACCGTAAAAACATTTTTAAAAAACGGAATTATTATAAACTTTTTATTAATAATTGTTTAACTCAAATTTATATTTACATTTGTATTTTAACTTTTATATCTACTTAAGCAAAACATTTAATAGTTATTAAAGCTTGAAAAAGTTCCAAACAAGGAACGAAACGTCGCTGTAAATAACAAATAAGTGTTTTCTAAAAAGTCCTTTTTCCCGACAAATCATTTTTATACTAATAAATAATAATAGAGTTCAAGGCTCCACTACTGTAGTAGCTGCCGAGCAGATCATAAAAAATTGTTTCATCCCAATTGCCGTCGAAGCTGCGGGTTACCACTAGTATATCAATAGATAATAATTAATATAGTCGTGGCTCATTGTAGTCCAATCATTTTATGTAGATTACAAAACTTTGTATATACTACACATATATTATATCTTAATATCCTTACTATAATAGTTTCCATATTTAGAATACTCGATTGTAAGTACCAGTAGAAGTTTTATTTCAGTCGTGTGTGTCGTGACCTTTAGTGATCCTATATTTTTTTCAGATATAAGTATTTTGTTTATATAACAAGTTCATGCAATTTTTGGAAAAATAATTTTAATTCTAATTACTATATTAATGAGAAAATAAAATAAAATCGAAATTTCTCTAAAGTTAGATGGCAAACAAGTTTCATTCAGATCTGTAAATAAAACGTTTTAAATCATTAATTAATTTTCTCTGCGTACGAGCACTCAATAAACACTTGTTTATTTGTAACGATACTACGTTGTTATGCGTACTTGTTGCCTTTCATAAATAAATTGATTACAGCTGGGACTCTGTACAAACAATTATAGTTAAAGCGGCAACTGTAAAAAATGGTTTCGATTTTATAGAGAACCTGCCACCCAGTACGACTTCGTCTGTGTAGATTAAAACTCGCTTTTTTAAAGTGCTGAATATAATTCACTTCGTTCGCTAAATCGAGTTAATAGTTTATTCACTCGTTAGCTCAAATTTATAATTAATTAATCCGTTATTTCGGTCGGTCGATCTCTAATCAATCCTATTTGCATACCGGTGAAGTCAGACGTATAAACCGCATTCAAATCTGTTGAGTATAGCGGATTCAATCCAAATTGCACCCGCGAGAAGTTGGACCGAACAGTTTTTATAGCCCTAAACCTTCCCCAAGAAATAAACTATCAAAAGGTACAAATGGAATTCAAATCCGTTCAGTAGTTCTCGTGTTTTTAGCGAACAGACGCAAGCGGGAACTTTGTTTTATATAATACTAGCGGCCCGATCCGTCTTCGCACGGGTAGCACTAATTATCTATAGCCATAAAAGATGAGAATCATTATCATAAAATTTTCAACGTGTATTGAATTTGCGCAAATTAAATCGCTTTTATAATTATGAATGTTCAAAAATCGAAGAAAAATCTAAATTGCCAAAAAAACAAAAAAAAACTCTTTATCCGATCGCTAACAAACTTCACAGGATCACCCGCTGGGCTAATCTGAAGATTGCCAGAAAATTTCATCAAAATCGGTCCAGCCGTTTTGTAGTTCATAGGGAACATACATACACACATCGATTTTTATATATAAAAACATTTTCTAGTAGATCGAACTGTGAATCTAAATCATTCTGGAATCCACTTGAACACACATAAAAAATGTCATCAAAATCTGTCCATAAGAGTTCGGTCACATATACACGTAGAGAAGAATTATATTATGTAGGTATATATAAAGAATATCCAATAGAGATGAAACAGGCCAGCAACAAAACTAGTGGTGCCTTTACCGTATTACAGTTCTGTCGAGCGGGGCTGCGCACAGCAACTCAGCAAAGTTTCATCGTAATCAGATGAATGATAAATAAACGCATGAATCCTGAACAGACAAGTATTCATTTTTATATATTAGATGTACCATGTTCAATAGAAGTATTTTTGGTATTTGTTGTTTAAATATAGAATTATTAACGAAAGAAGAAGAAATATGACGAATATTTAAACTTTACAAATGACGTAAAATCGCCCAAAAGTAGCGTCTCGACAATCTTATTAACGATGATTTGTCATTTTTTGAACAGAAAGTTTTTAGATGTTTTTTAATTAGAACTGTCAGAATCACAAGATCTGCCATAATTAAAACATAATTATTTTTTGCGAGTAATTTTTAAAACTGTGATATCGCCTAAGATATTGATTTAAATATGATGTAAAAATCAATTTTGATCTAAATTAAATGCTCCCTCGTATATGTAATATAAAACAAAAATTTTAGAAAATAATTTTTGGACAGAACTGGTCGGGGCTCCCCACTCCCACCTAATTTTTGGACAGAGCGTCTACGTAATATAAAACAAGGCATTCTTTCTTCCGTTTCATTTTCGTAACCGCTCTTGTTCGTAACGCGGCACAAGAAATACAGATACTCACGCTAAAGAAATTTACTTTAAAATAATAGATGACATATTAAATAATATAAAGATGACAGGAAAAGTAATTCCTCTAACGAACATTCAAAAATCTCAATATACTTTAGACAAAAAGTAAAAAGTATAGTACTTTGAACTTACCTTATTAGTTGATTTTAAAAAAGTATCTCCAATTCTCGTCGGCGTCGGAATAAAAACAAAAGATTAAAGGACGAATTGTTCCCACGACACAAATTGTCTATTTTAAGGTTTAATTAAGTGGTATAAAACTTCAATTCACTGAAAAACTCTGATATCACGAGGTTACCTTTATCATGGTTCAAAGACGACTATGCTTATAATAGTGACAGGCCCATAAAAATAAAAATTACTATATAATCATGACTTTACCGCCCTCTATTGGGTCATTAATAAAACTAAGCAAAAGCGGCGTTAAAAGCAAGTTATATAGAGTTTACACATTTGGTTACTGCTTTTAATGTAATCCTTGGTGAATTTTTTTTTATATGACTAATTTTCACTTCTGTACTTTATAGTAGAAGAGTTGTTAGACATTTTTGGGTAGGCACTGTGAAAAATTGTACAATTCTTTAATAATATCCGAATACAAAAACACAGACCTGGTTGAAGGGCAGCGGGGCTTAATCGACCCTCAAATTTATAAATTAGCTAATTTTTTTTGCAATAAAATGCTCTTGAGGCATTTTGAACCTTTAATACCTTGAAATTTAGTACTTAAGGAGTTGAAAAATAAAAAAGCCAGATTTCTTAATCGAGTCTAAAACTTACCCAGGTGTTTGCAAAATTATTGAAAAATTGAAAAGAAAAATGTGAGGTACGTTGAAATGTAAACAGAATAATATTGGTGACTAAAAATAGATATATTAAAAAAAAAACAGATCGTGGGACATTCTACCTGCCAAGTGATTAAGAATTTGAGGATCGGTTAAGCCCCGCTACCCTTCAACCAGGTCTGTGTTTTTGTATTCTGATATTACTAAAGAGGTACTGTACTAATCTTCATAGTGCTTCAAATACCTACCTAAAAATGTCTACCAGCTCTCAGTTATTAAATTTTTCAACGACATTCGGCCCTGTGTTTGCCAATCTCGGTGCCCGTTCCCAAGAAAACATCTCGATAAAGCAAAAATATGTATTATCAAGACTTATTACACCCCGCGTAAGCTAT